>OZ026530.1:61709168-62214168 GCA_964019695.1 Loripinus fragilis
ATTATATCAAACCGGTTGGAGAAATTGAAGTATGAAGGTCAAGGTCATAAATTGTCTAATTTCAAAATGAAGAAAAAAGGGATTTTTCACTAATTTAAACCCTTTTTATGAAGGGTAGCTGAAAATGGTAAGAAAAAAACTAATATGGTAATGAAGAAAAAAGTATCTTTTATTGACACCAAAGCCTTAACAGATGATGAATATAAATGTGAAGGTCAATGTCAAGGTCACAATTGACCATTTTCAAAAAAAGGCGAAAAAACAGTAAGTTAGTCATATTTTGATACTAAATTTTGTAATGTTTCCAGAAAATATTTTTAAACCCTTTGATATATTCACAAGGATAATAATCGTAACTATTTAAAGTTATATCAAACCGGTTGGAGAAATTGATATATGAAGGTCAAGGTCATAAAATATCTACTTTGAAAATGAAGAAAAAAGGGACTTTTCACTAATTAAAACCCTTTTTGTGAAGGGTAGCTGAAGATGGTGAGAAAAAAACTTCTACGGTTATAAAGAAAAAGATATATTTTATCAATATCAATACCTAAACAGATGATGAATATAAATGTGAAGGTCAATGTCAAGGTCACAAATGGTACATTTTCAAAAAAGGCGAAAAAACAGTTATTTAGTAATATTTTGAAACAAAATTTTGTAATGTTTCCAGAATATATTTATAAACCCTTTTATATATTCACAAAAATAATAATAGCAGCTATCTAAGATTATATCAAACCGGTTGGAGAAATTGAAGTATGAAGGTAAAGGTCATAAATTGTCTAATTTCAAAATTAAGAAAAAAGGGATTTTTCACTAATTTAAACCCTTTTTATGAAGGGTAGCTGAAAATGGTAAGAAAAAAACTAATATGGTAATGAAGATAAAAGTATCTTTTATTGACACCAAAGCCTTAACAGATGATGAATATAAATGTGAAGGTCAATGTCAAGGTCACAATTGACCATTTTCAAAAAAAAGGCGAAAAAACAGTAATTTAGTCATATTTTGATACAAAATTTTGTAATGTTTCCAGAAAATATTCATAAACCCTTTGATATATTCACAAGGATAATAATCGTAACTATTTAAAGTTATATCAAACCGGTTGGAGAAATTGATATATGAAGGTCAAGGTCATAAAATATCTACTTTGAAAATGAAGAAAAAAGGGACTTTTCACTAATTTAAACCCTTTTTGTGAAGGGTAGCTGAAGATGGTAAGAGAAAAACTTCTACGGTTATAAAGAAAAAGGTATATTTTATCGATATCAATACCTAAACAGATGATGAATATAAATGTGAAGGTCAATGTCAAGGTCACAAATGGTACATTTTCAAAAAAGGCGAAAAAACAGTTATTTAGTAATATTTTGAAACAAAATTTTGTAATGTTTCCAGAATATATTTATATACCCTTTTATATATTCACAAAAATAATAATAGCAGCAATCTAAAATTATATCAAACCGGTTGGAGAAATTGAAGTATGAAGGTCAAGGTCATAAAATATCTTCTTTGAAATGAAGAAAAAATGGATTTTCACTAATTTAAACCCTTTGTGTAGCTGAAGATAGTAATAAAAAACTAATATGGTTATAAAGAAAAAGGTATATTTTATCGATATCAAAGCCTAAACAGATGCTGAATATGAATATGAAGGTCAGTGTCAAGGTCACAAATAGAACATTCTCAAAAAGGCGAAAAAACAGTAATTTAGTCATAGTTCGTAACAAAATTTTGTAACGTGTCCAGAATATATATATATATATATAGATACTTTGATATAGTAATACAAATAATAACAGCAACTATTTAAATTATACCAAACTGGTGGAACGATATAAATATGCAGTTCAAGGTCAGAAATTCTTCTATATCCAAATGTTGAATTATGGCGATTTTCATCTATTTGTTAACAGTTTTTGGTTTGGTTTAAAGCGTTTCTGAAAAAGCCACCGCTACTATATGTAGATCAAAACATCAAGAAACAAAAGCCAAAGTTAAAAGGATAACATATTTAAATGTGAAGGTCAATTTCAAGGTCACAGAACATGAAAATTCAACTTGAAAAAACGAGATTTGCTCATTTTGTAACTCGGATTTCCCGGGTTGTTTGTGGGTAAAAAAACCCTATGAAATCTTCTTGTACAGTCATAAAGGACACCATCATATATGTAAGCAATAGCAAAAAATAAGCAAATGATATAAGAATGGATAGTCAAGGTCAAAGATAGCATTTTTTCCAATTGTAAGATAATGTGGGTTTATGCTTATTGTTATGTAAGCCCTTTGAAAAAAGACCTGTATCGTATTGTAGTGACAGTGACATTCCTAACAGCCTCACTGTTGGGTTAACTCTTTAGCGACATGGTTAGAGTGGTCGACTGTCACGCAGGAGTTCTGGGTTCGAATTCTGGCGGACCCAAAGATTTTTCCCTTAGGAATAGCTTTAATGGTGTCAGAAGTGTTTTACGAGCTCATGCAAAGTAATTTGGTAACGCTTTGTGCTCAGGATTTATTCACTTTAACTGCTGACCTCTAGCAATCGATACATTGAGCAACAAATCACTGTGAGTGCAAATCTATTTCTTAATTCTAAAACTTAGCACCTATGTAACCAATGATTGAATGCAGTGATTAATTGGTTGATAAATCACTGGACGAACTGGTTACAGACTGGCCTGACATCATTTGATAGCCATTTTGATTCTCATGAAGTCATCTATCATGTAAGGCCTTGAAACGGTCACAGAAAATTGCGAAACGTCGTTTTTACAATTACAGAACTTCAATAATGGACGTAGATGAAGATTAAAAAATATTCATTTTTCACTCCACTCAATGAAAATAATTGTATATTCCTTCCAAACAGTAAAAATACGCATTTCTGTCCAAACAAATTATGGGAAATTCTTACACTTTTTTTTAGATGGTGAAATCGTTATAGACTCTGAGGAATCAATCATATTTTTTTTTAATTTTGTGTGTGAATCTATTCGAAATAGATTCATGCTCACAGTGATTTGTTGCTTAATACAATAGGCCACTTAAGAAAATATTTTCAGCATAAAGTTGTTATTATCTTTTTATCCCTCAGTTGAAACATGTGTTTTGGGTGCTAAAAAGAACCGTCTCAGTGACAAGGTTCTTTTGAGTACCCACAGCATATGTTTTGATTGAGAAATAAGAAAAATATTTTTACGTTACGCACCCTTAATTTGGGGCCTGTTAATATATCGCAGTCTTAAGTGGATAAATCACTCGCGCTTAATGCTCGTGATTTATTCACTTTAATGATTGGCTTCCAGCCAGTGATATATTAAGCAACAAATCACTACGAGTACTTTCTTAAACAAAACATAAAGTGTGGGTATTCATTTTCTTAATCATATCTTAAGGAAAAGTTAGGAAATAAAATTGTCAGGATTTACTGATTTTTTTTTTATTTTCTTTCCTCCTGCTGGTTGACAGACACATAATGCAATGAATCATTGAAATAAACAAAGTTTAAAGGTGATAAAATTGCATTAAGTATGTCTTATGAATGATAAACAGATTCGTTCAAAGGCTTGTTTAATAAATTTCAAATGTTATTATTACTCTTGTAAGATCCTCTTTATAAGACATAATTCAGTGGGTGTGGAAATAGCAAACTTTTACTTGATTCAAAGAATAGATAACTTAGATCACTTCTAATGTGCTATATCATATACAAACTCCTTTGAAAAGAGTATAAAATCAGATATAGACTCTATTGAAAACATTGAAGAAGCTGAATTGTTCTGTATAGCCTGAAGAATACTTGAGATATCAGCAGTTAAAGCACCAATAAGCGAAGACTAATCCCAAAGTAACAGCTTTTAAATACCCATTGAAATATGGTATAAAAACATGTGAAAATTGCAGTCGTTCCACATTTTGAATTTGGACTACATTTGGTATCCTTGACATTGACCTCCATATTCAAATAGATTCATCAATTTTGTTTATTGCTTTTAATTACTGATGTATTGTTCTTAATGCATAGTTTAGTTGCTTTCTTGCGTTCTTTCATTTACCAATCTAAATATTGTTTCAAAACATGTGAAAAAAACCCAGTTTTTACACATAATTTGAATTCTAACATTGAATAACATTGACCTTTACATGCAAATAAATTCTTTTTTTAGTTCTGCTTTTGTTAACTGATGTATTGTTCTTAATGGAAGGACTGGTATCTTTCTTACCTAATTTCATGTACCCATCTTAATATTGTTCAAAACATGCGAAAATCGAATATTTCAAAATTGTAATTCAGACGTACTATATTTGATGACCTTGACATTGACCTTCACATTCGAATATTTTATTCATTATGTTATTTGTTTAACTGATGTGTTGTTCGTAATGCATATACTAGCTTTTTTCTTACTTTCCTTCATTTACCCATCTAAATAATGTTCTAAAACTTGCAGCAAACTATGTTTTTCAACATTTAAAATTTCTACATTAAATGACCTTGACCTTGAAATGTAAATATATTCATCCATTATAGTATTGCTTTTGTTAACTGATGTGTTGTTCTTAATGTAGACATCAGTGGCTTTCTTATTGGTCTCATATTCCCATCTGAATGTTTTTAATATTCCAAAACATGTGAAAATCACAGTTTTTCTACATTTTATATTTCTACATTTTATGACCTTGACTTTGACCTTTACATTGAAATATTTTAATCCATATGATAATTGCTTTTGATAACTGATGTGTTGTTCTTAATGCATAGACTAGTTGCTTTCTTTCTTTCTTTTATTTACCCATCTTAATATTGTGCCAAAAAATGAGAAAAACCAAGTTTTTCCGTATTTTGAAATTCTACATTTTGTGACCTTGACCTTGATTTTCACCTTCAAATAAATTCATACATTTTATTATTGTGTTTGGTCACTTATATGTTGTTCTTAGTGAATGTAACACTTGCTTTCTTATTTACTTTCATTTACCCATCCTGATATTGGTCCAAAACATGTTAAAATACCAAATTTTAAAAAATCATGAACTGGAGTTTTTATGACCTTGACCTTGACCTTAAATAAAGAATTTCTCCTTCCAGTTTTTTATTGTTTCCATTAGCAGACATTCTGTTTGTTATATTCATATCAGTGGTTTTCTTGTACCTCGTTGCAAAAGTTATCAAAAACTGCTTCAAAATATGTAAAATTCCCATTTTTTCCACATTTTGGAAATTGTCAAAATCTGCATATTCTAACAATCACGTGCTACTCACGTGGGTTACATGCCTTATGTTTTCTTATTCTCTCATATAGAGCAAAGTCGGTACAGTATACAAGTATCTTAGTTATAGAAATTTGATGAACACATTTGGAAGGAATGGTCAGCCAAGTATGCCTATTTTTCACTTTTTTCTTTGCATTTTCTGCAAAGCTCAGCTTGACATAAATCACCTTGGTTACCATGGTAACCAGATGTCATTTTGAAATTTTAAGGCTTGTTTTGCTGTTTGGGGGTCATACCTGCTTCACACACAAAGAATGAGAAAAATCCCAGACGTAGCGTGCCGGACCCCTCTGGGAATTTTTTTATTCTTACAGAGAATCCATGTTAAAACCCTTAAACTGTTTTCAATAATAATAATAATAATAATAATAATAATAATAATAATAATTAATAATAATAATAATAATAATAATAATAATAATAATAAAATTGATAATAAAAAAAAATGTGATTCAGAAAATTAAATTGAAGTTCACTCATTCAGTGAACCTGGGGCCCATCATAGCTAATAATAATATAATAACAAAAAATAAAAATAAAATAGATGTTCCACGGGTGACAAAACTAGTGACCTCTTGCTTGCCAAATTAGCATTTCAACAGGCTAGTAATATTTTAGTTCGTCACTATCTGATATTCCTTTTTTGTACTTTTTTGCCAACTTTCAGAACTCATAGGGCCACACAGATTTTTCATCAACACTTTTTGAAAACAGTTATTCTCTGGCATTTAAGCTAGTTTTACTAATATTTTTCATGGTTTATCGTCCCAAGTTATAAGCCTTTCTCAAGCCAATGTGTATTCCTGAACTTTGTTCTGCGGTTAACAGCTAGTTTGAGAACTTTGACAATTTATCCCCCCTCAAAAAAATCTGTTTCTGTATTTTCTCTTGTGTGATCAGGTCATCAACCACAAAAAAAATAACAACTGATTTTGTGCATTTCATTTCTTTAAAGTTGCATCACTTGACAATAATTTGATACAAGAGGAAAAAAATGAATTCAACCTAATAGACATATATTGAATTTAGAATATCAAGGTTACTCAGACTTCTATGGAGATTTTAACTCATTTTGAATATCTCTGAAATTAAAATCTGATGAAGCTATCTAAGTGGCAGTGAAATGTAATTGTAAACTAATTAATAACATTTGGCAAAGTAATTGTTATGATTAATTACTTTGCTAAAGAGCCATGTAATTGAAATTGTAATTTAATTGAACAATTTCCAATGTAATTGTATGTAATTAATTACTTTTTCAAAGTAATTGACCCCAAGTCTGGCTACAAATGCAAAATTGGTCCTAGTGGGGCCAGTTCAGGATTTTCAACATAGCAGTGGCATTGAATGTGTATCTATAGTCTTTGATAGGTCACCTTGTAGAGTCCTTGTTTTTTTTTCAATGTTTTGTTATTTTGCATAGGCTTACACAGCGACAATTTAAATTCGTCTCCTTGCAGCAGCAACCAGGCAAATGTACAAGTATAAATCTCGAAAATAAGCATGTTTTATTATTGGTCTTACCTCACAATGACAACAATTTGGGATTAATTTTGTAGACAGTGACTGAGGGTCTTCTTAAAGTCATCGGTAGATGAGAACAGCAAACCACGTGGAAGGGACAGAGGAATTTGCATAACAAAATGTTTTAAACTAGAAGCCAGGTTGAAAAAAACCCACCCTGGTGATCACGTGTTTTTCATAGGCTAATGTGATGAAAACCATAATATATTTTTGTCTGAAATCATTAGGCATACAAGCTTGATATTTTGTATGTATTATCAATTTAGCTACCATAGTAACCAGTTGGTTCAAAATTGGCCCTGGGACTGAAAAGTTACAACACATATGAAGAATCACTATTGCACAACGTATAAAATATCTGGGCCTACGCCTGACTATTATACGTAGATAGCATTCTTTGTTAACCAAACAATATAATATCCACTATCTTGAAACACTACCGCATCATATACAAATGTACAAGTACACATGACACATTAAAGTGTAAAATATGCACGTTTAATATCGATCGCCTATGAAGTTATCAATTCCTTACACAAGCACTAGCATCTATCTGGCGGGACTAAAGAACCAAAAATAGTAAGTGAGTATGACCAGGAAATACCACAATCATAAACTGCAAATCTGTGTTCGTGACTTCATCTACGTCCCCTACTTAGTATGAGCGAGTAGCAAATGCTCTGGTGGGTCTACGCAGATTCGCATGTTAGTCTTATTATTGACGATGCGATACCGCTCATATATACTGAGACCAAGTTCTAATTGGTCACCTTACATTTTTATGCTAGTTCAGAATGTAAGAAAGGGCATATAAAAGATATGTTTTTTATAAATACAACTAGACTTTGCCGTGATTCTGCAAGCAATTTCATTTAAACATGAATTGTACTTCTTACACAGACGAACTCAGAGAAAAGGTACACTTATTTCAAAAAAGTCACACTTTTTCTGCGTTATAAAATGTTACACAGAGATGTTGTCAATTAACGATTTTGTTTGTTTGAAGATGTTACTGACTAACGCGAATTAAGGAGAGTAAAAAATCAAAAGTTTTCTTTTGATATGACTCTTCATTTTTTCTACATAATAACATAAGACACGCACAATTTACAGCTCAATCATAGAAATTCAGCTTAAAGCTTGCAATTTACATACAAAATTCGCACTGCTCTGACCGCTTTATTATCAGCGACACAGCATTGACATTTTCAGCGATTATTCATTATTACTAGACGTCACCGTTCTTCTTTGAGAGTTGAAAAAGAAAAAAACATAAAGCCATCAAATTAATCTTTAAACTTTTTCATTGAAACTGGAAGTGTGAGGCATTCCTGAAACTTTTATTGTTAAAAATGGAGTAAAGAAGTTATATTGCGTTTGGTGTACAGTGTTTAGATGAAATAAAAAATTTCAAAAATCTTGAAAATCACGAAAAATGCAATGCTTTTAAAATGCGTATAAATCTACCCTTAGCAGAATTTCAATTGTTTGGTATTTTTCAATCCAGGTAGAGCAGTTTGTAACCAAATACACTTTGATTTCATAAAAAGATTACACCAAACCCTGTTTTTCTTTAAAAAGTCGTCTTTTGCGTTCTTAACCCAAAAACTTTGTAATAAGGGACTACTGTTTTAAAGTCAGTAAACGTTTGCCCAATTAAAATGCACATATTTAGGCAAAGAATCATTTCAATTTTTTAGCGCTTGGTCAGAAGTTATGAATTTAATAAGTGACCGATTAGAACTTGGTTTCAGTTTCTGATGAAGTTAAAGTCAGATTACACAAGTATTGTTTACCATGGCTTTCAGTTCAACACATAGTTATCTGATTATCTATGTTTTCAATCTCCTTCAGTTTGAAATGCTAGTTTTAATTACAGACACTCAGAGGTGATTGTTAAATACAATGTTTGTTTAGAGTTTTGTAGAAATTTGGCCTCTAACTAATTAACGAACACTGCATTGGCATAATTAGGGTTATTGCATAAGCATATCTAACTTGTTCCATTTAGAATTACACGGAATCACTCAGAAGTACTGATTTTATGCCAAAATATTACTTATGGGACAATCCTTTTTCATATACTGTGGTGACCTTTGATTTTCATTTCATATTTTTCCAGGTTATGTTAAGATTCATCAAATTCATGAAAGTCATTAATTATTATAATTTTTAAATTCCCGCATTTATGTAAAATTAATCATAATTGACATTTTTATAATTAAAAATCCTTTTTGTAGCGACCCTTCTTTTATTTTTTTTAGATTTTTGGCCCCTTACCAATTCTTCAACACAGTATAAACATAATTTAAGTTATTGTTTAAATAAATCTAACTCTTTGTATTCAAAATTAAACAAAATCCACCCAAGGTACTAATTTTAATGTAAAAAAACTACTTTTAGGATGACCCCTTTTCATATAAGACGGTGAACTTTGATTTTTATTTCAAATTTTAACAGATTATGTTAAGGTTCATATTATATCTAAAATTCATTAATTTCTCTTGGACAGATATATAGATATAAATACAATATTGTATGTAAGAATAAATCTGCAACTATTATATGTAGATAGCACATGGGTGAGTGTTATGTGATTATTCCTGAATTCAGAATTCTGAGACTGTTCTTCCCTAGAAAGTCAGCCTCAGAATTCTGAAATTGGCAAAGAGTTTAAGCGTCTATGATAAGCTTTCAGTTATAGTATATTTGATTAATTTTCAGTCTATCTGAAGACATCTCATCATTCAAAATTTTTAAATTATTGGTACAAGTATTTTTTTGTACAATTAATTAATACATGGACGAGAGTTGTAGGATTATCCCCAAATTAAGTATTTTGAGACTGATCGTCTGTAAAGTCAGTCTCAGAATACTGAAATTGGCAGACGATTATAGCTTCTCTGAATAATTTTCAGTCTGTCAGAAGACAATTTACCATTCACACACTTACAATGTTTTTTTTTTAGTAATTTGAGTGTCAATAATTCATGATGTCTGAAGTTTTAGCTTTAACCCATGACATTACGATATTTTGAGCCATAGGTAAAGAAGTGCGCCTACTATGAGTGAACATCAAAGGCGCAGATCTCAGAATACGTATGCGTAGTCTAGGTTTGCAGCTTTGATGTTCAATAGTGTTGACATTCAGTTTATGTGTTGATTTGAAGATACCGTTTTCAAAAAGTGGCCAAACAACGGTGCATGCGTGAGGTTTGATTGATGCTCATTAGTCGGATGTAAAGTGTCTTCAAACAGGTTATAATGTCCTACATATGTACATGCTCGTCAAATGTTCTTGAACTTGCACTTGTTTGATTTCATGCCAACGTACTCAAATATTCTCTGTGTGTGTATTGTATGTAGCTCATAGGCCAGTAGGCCTTTTGCGAATAAATTGTATTCGAGTATTGATGATACATTATCCTACCATGTAAAAAAAATTGATTACTAAATGATTTGGTGAAGTCAAATTTTGATTATTTCAAATATTTATCGGCCATTCGCGTGGTGCAAATTACACTTGATAGCTTAGTATGATTTTGCGGTTGTTCTGTCATGGGCCAAAAGTCAGTCTTCTCGTATTGCGGTTTGGATATCTGACATTGCCTATCGATTGAGATATATAATGCCTACACAATTGTTTTGTCAAGTCTTTGGGCATTCACCAGCGGAGAGACCTGGTTATAGTCAATACTTCAATAGTTTATGGTTGCGAGAGACCTGGTTATAGTCAATACTTCAATAGTTTATGGTTGCGAGAGACCTGGTTATAGTCAATACTTCAATAGTTTATGGTTGCGAGAGACCTGGTTATAGTCAATACTTCAATAGTTTATGGTTGCGAGAGACCTGGTTATAGTCAATACTTCAATAGTTTATGGTTGCGAGAGACCTGGTTATAGTCAATACTTCAATAGTTTATGGTTGCGAAAGACCTGGCTATAGTCAATACTTCAATAGTTTATGGTTGCGAGAGACCTGGTTATAGTCAATACTTCAATAGTTTATAGTTGCGAGAGACCTGGTTATAGTCAATACTTCAATAGTTTATGGTTGCGAGAGACCTGGTTATAGTCAATACTTCAATAGTTTATGGTTGCGAGAGATCTGGTTATAGTCAATACTTCAAAAGTTTATGGTTGCGAGAGAACGAGAACGATTATATCAATTACGTACTTGCTGGTTAATAATAATGCTGAAATAAAATAATTATGATGACTCCATTAAGTAAGTAGATCATTTTCTTATTTATTTTGAATATGAAAAAAACGTGAGAAAACGACAACTGTCTCTAAGGTTTGCGAACAGCAACGGGGTAACCAAGTCTGCGGCCAGCATCCGCGCAGACTGATCAGTACGTTCATGACGAATATGTCACAGTTTACAGACGAGATCAGTTTCGTGGAGTCGTCCAGCATTTTCGATGAACATTTCAATCTGCGAGAATGAGGGAGATGCAATGAGAACTTTGTTCAACCAGGCTCTCCAGTTGCGGGGGTTGTCGGGTTCTTCACAACAGCCAAAACACAGTGTTCAAACAGTCTCGCCCTTACCGTGACCGCAGGGTTTTCACAGCAGGCCAAACCTGGACTTACATGGGAACAATGTTCATACTCGTCAATACACCTTTTATGCAAGATAAGCATACGTGCGACTCCCGTTTGGGGGAGCATAGCTCAAAGCACGATATTTTAGAATACACCTGTGCAATCCATCGTCATAATACACTCAAAAGCTGTAAGACACCGGGTCTTTACAGAGCTTGTATTCATGAAAACGGCGAGAAATGTCAAACGTGTTCCCAACCTTCTTCAGTAGGGCACACTTTCATGGGCACATTAATACCCGTGCAATGAGCAAGTCCTACACATGTAAGTCATTTACGTTCAAAACTTCTCTTGATATGAGCATGGGCCACATACAAATCATACGGAGTACATGTAACAAGAAATACTCTTCAGCTGTCCAGTAGGAGCATTGAGGGACCACGAGAAGGGTAAACATGGACAGCCAAGTCAACATTGTGATAGCAGGAAGTGTAGTGAGACACCAGAAGAACTGCAAAGATTCCAAATGAATACGTTGTTCGGACACTGGAGTGTTTGTTAAAGCTTACATACATGCATAAAGTTGAATCCATGGCCACAAATAAACGGCTTTAGCACCCTAGAAACGAAACTGATTAAATTGCTCGATAGAACCTCGCCATTTCAACAGAAAACAAATCTTCGACGTGACCATACGTTTTTTTTTTGTTTTTTCTTGTTTTTTTTTTTTTTTTGGGGGGGGGGCGTTTTTTTTTTCTTTTTTTGGTCACAATTTTTTATTTATTTTATAATGTTAGATTCTCGTGTGAGGGGCGTTGCAAAATTACACGAAATTTCCTGTACCTTTATTCGTGCTTGGCGAATTCTAGTAAAATTAAGGGATATATTGAACTTAGCATTAATGTGTATATAAGTTTGTAGTAAAGTCCTTGTATTAAATAGATTCTAAAATATAACGAGGTTCACATATATGTGAAAGGCTAACTTTGAGGTAACAAACAACGTAATGGAAACAGAGGAAGCGTTTTGTATGCAAACACTACATTACGTCAATAAAAATGTTAAAATGTGAGTATACCGCTTAAGATCCACACATCAATCAAACACAATGCATTTCATAAACTTAGCCTTAGTCAAAAAATATTTCAGGCTCGTATAAAAAACTAAAGAAAAGTTTTCGTTTTAAACATTAACACTATTTTTAAATCGTCATAAAAACCGTAACTACTTCGTCATAAAACCGACACATTTTAAACGAAAATCTGCAATAAAAAACAATATTTTTTTGTTAGTAATTGTAATCATATAGTAGTACATGTAAACAGCGATCTTGTACGATATGGCCTCCGAGGGCAGTTACAAGTATACAAAAAACGTCGAATGGTGAGTTACCCGCTTAATTAATGTACAGTATCGATACATTGTCGCAGACAGGAAGCACTCTATCACGCACTAAATAGATGAGATATCGTGAGGTATCGATACACGTTTATATCTGCTTCTGGTACACCTTCCTCACGCAAAAAGTAAATCTGACAAAATGAGAAAATTCTCTGACGTCCTATTTACACCATAAACGTAGGGACCCGTAAGAGGTTGCATGACATTCCGGAATTTTTGATTCTCTTCCTAGGATAAGAAATATTAACTATAATATACAGAAAATGCATCATTTCTTAACCCTTTTAGCTCCTCGAAATCTCAACAGGACGACACTCGAATTGTTTTTCTCACTCAACCAGCGGTTGAGCATCCGACCGTTTGGTAGGCGTGGGTATCGATATAAGCACTCGAGAAGCCATTGAACGTCATTTTTCTCGACGTTGACGGACTAGAAGGTAAATGTGACTTGCATAAGACCGATAAACTCATGTCCTATGAACCAAAAAGGCGTTTTTCCTTGGACCAAACAGCTGCAGAACACACTTACTGAAGTTAATCTATAAACAAACCAGGAATATTCCCAAAGTGACGTTATTTTCGCGCATGCGCATATTACTGGCCTTCAACGTTAAATGTTGGTTAATATTTTGAGAAAATTGGCTTTTATACCCACATTCATATCAAAACTTGCTTGTTTTCTTTGATATACATTCAAAATACATCTTCCCGATAAAACAAACGTTTATTCCGTTATTAATTCAAGTGTGGGCATCAGCGGAACTAGCGTGAAATTGCGTTAACGTAAATTTGTTCCTTTGTCACATCCGGGACCTTTCGCGGTAGTGGCATCGTCACGGAAAAGCCAAATAAAGGTAGGTACTCTCGCTTGTTTTGATTTTTTTTTTTTTGTAAAAGAATGAGCTAACTATTTTAAAAATCCGGCAATGCTTTTCCATGAAGATATGATTTACCTTGCTAAACAGGCCAAAGGCGATGTTGAAAAAACTTTGCTAAAGAGATGAGGACCGTAGCCAAATCGAACCCAGAACGGGATTTCTTCAATTTTATGTCAAAACAAAGAAAGTATACAGCTGTTTTGCCAGTTTGAGCTCAGAACAAGAGCATTTTACACATGTCATGTACATAAGAGCCCTTATTCGTCCTTCGGGCGAAAAAATCGAACCGATCATGTTCAATAATGGAATGAAGCCAACGTTTTCAGGCGCAGTACCGACTTCCCCATCGCGGTAGTTGTAACGTCACGCTCTAGTTCCTTCGAGTATAACATGTCAGTACATGCAGGCGCGGAAAGAAATGTGTGTTATATTGTAGCATCTACTGAAACACCCCAAACCACCACCAATCCATCTCAAACGCCGCTCCCCGTGTACAAACTAGGACACTTACCCCTGCCCCACTCCAAGTCCTCACCTCCAAGACCCCCACAGCGTTTAGCTCAGCCTTTTGCGCAGATGCTCTACAGATGTCTGTATTAGGGCCCGGAATAACGGTACCTCCTTAAAGTTAAGGAAAAGACTTAAGTTAAGTATTGATATTTCAGAATACAAAAAATAACGTTTCAAACTGATTAAGATAAAAAAAAGTTGCATTTTTGTCTGTAGATCACAAAAATATCTTTGACCACAAGTACTGCATCGATCCAGGCAATCTATTTAGCATTTAAAAAAGCATGTTGAAATATCAATACTTACAATGTAACTTAAATTTTCCTTAACTTTAAGGAGGCTTTGTAATTCCGGGCCCTGATACTTACATCTGTAGTGCATCTGCGCATCTTCTCTATCTCTCTCAAGCACCTGTGATCATAATTATCAAACTGATGATTATTGACAGTCCAAACTTTAGCTGAAAAGGCTAAAACAGTTGATTTACGTATAATTTGTTCCAAAGAAATAATTAAAATTCCATGTTAAATGTTTGCTATTCACGGGTGACGCTGTTCTACATTTGTAACAGATCCGTTTACGTCACACTCAGTTGAATAAATGGACTGCAAGCCCCGTGGACACTGGGACAATCAGAGAAGCCTTAGCATAACGTTTTCACGCGTATGTCCTTGGTGTCATAAAAGAGGGTCATAAAAGATCAATAAGGATGCCCACTGTTTCAACATCACACATCAATACCATATAAGGTAGCATTCTACTAAATATTCATGAAGTATGGCCACGCCCTTTTTGGAGAGGAAGTATTCATCAGAAAAAAAACACTGAGGATCACTTCATTAGTCATATTCCTTTTGCTTCATTGGAAGGTTAATTGGACGGAAGCGTGGTAGCTCATTGGTTAGGCACTTGCCTCTGGTGCTAGAGGTCCCAGGTTCGATCCCTGCTTGCGGCGAGGAAAATTTCTATGTCCAAACATGTTTTCTCTAGTGTCATTTGCAGGGATGACACTAGATAAGGGCATCGTCCTTCGGATTGGGACGTAAACTGGATGTCCCCTGTGCAGGGAGAGTCACACCCTGTGCAGGTTAAAGAACCCTACGGTAATTTAGATATGGTTACTTGTAAGCTTTCTTCCTGCTACCCGGAGCGAACAAAGTACACCTGCCGATAATACTCGAAAGAGGGTCTGGCAATATATAGAGAAAGTAAGGGAAGGTGATAAGAGGCCAGATAAAATAAATCAAAAATCAAGAGAGTTTGAACATTTTTATGCCCTAAGCAGGAGAATAATGTTTCGATTTTAAGAGTACCCTTCTGATAAAAATCATCTGTTTATTTGCTGCGGACTAGGGGATTCCCCAACTTATTTACACAAGACAAATCAGCTATGGCAGGTCTTTCAATAAAAGACTTTTGTCAAAATTGTATTTGTGAATAGATTTTGAGAATGGATTACTTTACTGCTATTTTGCACTGGCAATGGAGAAATATTTAGTGGAAAACCTCCTTAAAGACACCGACCTCGATACGGCTGCGCATGCTACACTCGCTCCTTCCGTAAACAATTTGACGTCGTACTTCTAATACACGTCAGTTTCTGCGAGGAAAAACGCCAAATAGTTCTAGTTAATAAGCGGTAAATAACGCATTTTTGAAAAAAAATGAATGTCAATAAAGTAGCCAGGTCATATATTAACAATCTGAGAACAAATATCAACTAGGTTAAAGAGAGTGAAAGCAGGAATATTCGTGAAACCGGAATGCGTATTCACTCCGAAGTCGACAGCGATTTTAAATTTCAGTTGCGATTATAAAAAAAATTGGTTAGTCGGCAATTGTGCCCCTTTGATTATTTTACTCAGTGTGCAAAAACAAAATATAGAAGGTCATAAAAAGTGAGTTCTTTAACCGATAATGTCAAAATAAATCAGACAAAAAGCTCTCGGTTGAGCAAATCAAGTGTAGCATCATTCCACCTGATGTGGGAGCGCAGTGGCTCAGTGAATAAAATCAATATGTTGCAGTCCACGACCCAATCACTGAATCACTCAGGACACCCCATATACTGAATTATGCGTTCAGTTTGAAACCCTTGAATAACTTTCAAAATGGTCCAGATTTTAAAAAAAATTCACATTAAAGTATTGTAACTTTGCATTTAGCTAAAGGAAGTCTAATTTCCAGGACATAAACAAAAATGCCTTTCATCCTTTTTGCAGGAGAAAAATCACCTTTTTTGTGTAAGTCAGGCGTTGTATCGAGTATCACTTAACTCGCATAAATATTGTTAAGATGATACACAGCTGGATTTATAGGTTACACTAATTAGCAAAGACTATTTTCAGAAGTAAAATAATGACAGAAATATTACCCTTTTAAACAACTACCCAAGTAAACATAGAACCGGGATCCCGCCGGGATCCCACTGGGATACTAAATCCCGGTGGGATCCCGCCGGGATATCGAATCCCAGTGGGATCTCAACCGGGATTTTTCTGTAAACCTGGGATCCCACCGGGATATTGAATCAGAGTGGGATATTGAATCCCGGCGGGATATTAAATCCCAGCTTGGATAATGCAAAGCAGATCCGTGAGAAACATCTTATACCACCCCTACCAGCTTTAGCACAAAATATCTCGTGATGTGCAAGGTCTACACTAGTGTAGGTGGTATTAAATAGTTATACCATGTTTGTCCACCTGTAGGTAAGATAATCCACTTGCTAAAGCCCGTGGGTTATCTCCACGTACAGGCGGACAACCCATGGTATAACTATTACTTGGTCCGTGAGAGGATTCAAGAAAAATTTGTAGGGAGCTATTAAAAATGTACATGTAAAATAAGAAAAAGATTAAAATAAATGGGAAGTTATTTGGTGTTTTTGTCTTATTTCGTTTGGACCCAGATCAAGCCCGACATAGTGCCGGCCCTGATCTTCGATACGCTGATGATATTTATAAAAAAAAAAAAAAAAAAAAAAAAAATGTGCAGAGTTACCTCAATCATGTTTATACATGCAGATTAATGCATTTGCTCATTTTGACACTTATTGTGAGAAGATAAACTCTTTGATTGAAAAGATCAAAGGAGACAGTGTGTCAACAAATGATTGATGAAGAGCGATCCAATAATTACGTCACGTCTGTGTAGTTGCACACACCTCATTTCTTAAAATTGATAATTGTGATAATTAATCAACAACGGATTTTAATCACTCAATCAGGTAAGATATGTACCGATCACTTTTCCCTACATTTTTGATGGAAAATTGATCACACCGGGTAGGCGGCAATCGAAAACGTCAATACTATCGACGAGCGTAGATCAAATACGTGAGAAACAGAGATTTCGATTGAATGGCGACAAATGGCAATCGGAAACGCTGTTTCAAGCGATTTTTGATCAGCGTTCGTCGATTGTTAAGAGCGTTTTCGATTGCCGCCTACCCGGTGTGTTGATGTTTTTAAAAAGCGTCAAAAAAAAACTGAAATTCATGACTGGTACCAGAAGTTCGTGTCAACTTGAATTATCCGTAATGTCGAATCAGACGAAATTTACGAGTTAAAATCGGTTCGACGTAAACGGTAGTATCGAGTTATGCATTGTCGGCCTAACGTCTACTTCGGATTTTCAGTGGTTCGAGGTTACCAAATCACGATGAAGCTTTAAAGTAGCTTGAACAAGAAGGTAACGCTGGGGGATTCTTACTAAAGATCGAGACGGTCCTTTATACATTTTTGTATTTTTTTTTCTTTTTTCGTTTGGACCGAGATCAAGCCCGACAGGCCTGATCTTTGAAACACTGTTAACATTTTGAAAAGACAAAGCTCCCGAAGGCTAAAATCAAATGCGCAGACCCGAAAGAGCCCTCGCACATGCATTTAACTTATAGCATTGTCGAGCAACGAATGCTAAAGTAAGTCTGCGCATGATGTTTTCGCAGACAAGCCCGAATCCTCGCTGCTCATAAATTTTGCAATGTAGGCTCAGGCAATCCTGTGCAAAAGCGTTGGCACACCAGAACACCCACTGCTTGTATGATTAGATAAATATGTGAGCCAGCATATTGTCAAATGATCAAAAAAAGCTCAGGCGAACCTGCGAAAATATGAGCCAGCATAGTAGGTTATTTTAGCTTAACTCACAGACCCTGCTGGCATATTTCCATTCAATGAAGGCTTATAATATAGGCGAGCATTCGCATGTGCACAGACCTGCAAAATATATAAAAGACTGTCTCGATCTACTGTATCACCATCAGCTAGGTCTACGTAAATAGTTGGGTCTCGACGCGAGAAAATGTGAACAGCAAAGGCGCAGACCAGCCTGCGCATTCGCACAGTCTGATCAGCGCCTTTGTTATTCACTCTTACGAAAGTATCATATCTTAACTTGCAACAAGCGAAATTTCAATTTTCTAGTTAGTCTCTCCAGCTGAGGAGACTGATTTTAGTCTCTTTTTGCCAGGAACCCCGAAGACAGGTTTCGTCGCATCGAGACCCATGTCATCTTGTCCAGGTAAAATACAGAGGTGGGCCAATATGAGAAAGCGACAAAAACACAAAGAAACATCACACACAAGAGAGTCAAGAGGTCAGACCTTTCCCCGCAGGTGTCCCGTGATTACAAGGGCTGCAAGGAATAATACTAAAGACAAACGTGAAACATAAATCCACAGAGTCATGCTGAACGTGATGTTTTATAAGTACTCTGCATCTCTCTCTCTCTCTCTCTCTCTCTCTCTCTCTCTCTCTCTCTCTCTCTCAAAGGGATCAGGAGATATAGAGCTGACGCAAAATTCAAGGGTAAATCATTTGACCTTGACCTGTGACCATGAGTCTATGTAGCTGGGTCATGTGCTCTGCACACCGTCTTACTAAGAGAAACATATGAGTGAAGTTTCATGAAAATTGATCAAAGGGTTCAGGAGATATGGAGCGGACACGAAAGTGTTACTGACGGACGAAGGGCATTCCTATAACCCCCCCTCCCCCTTTTGCTTCGCGGCGTAGTTTTAATAAGAGGATAAAACATTCTTTTCCGTATATTAACCGTTTGCCAAGCCCGAGTGTGATAATGTGTTGCAGTCCGAACCGCGAAGCGGTGAGGGGCGGCTGCAACAGGATATACGGAAAAGAATGTTATATCGTCATTTTATTCAGTTGTGTGCAGAAATGTCCACCGTAACATCATGAAGCGTACAACGAAACCACGCCGGATAGGCGGCAATCGAAAACGTCAATACTATCGACGAACGTAGATAAAAAAGTTAGAAACAAAGTTTTCGATATCCATTAGTCGCCCGACTGGCGACAAATGGCATTCGAAAACACTGGTTGTAGCAATTTCTGATCCGCGTTCGTCCATTGGTAAGAGCGTTTTCGATTGACGCCTATGCGGTGTGAAAACAAAATTATTTTTAACAGAAACATGAAAAATGTAAATTGTTCTTAGTAGCCCTTGTTTTGGATTGTTTTGGCTACATATTCAGTATATTCATTGAACACTTCTGATAGGCGGCAATCGAAAACGTTAATACTATCGACGAACGTAGATCTCAGATCGTTAGAAACAGAGTTTTCAATTGTCGCCCGACTGGCAACAATTGGCAATCGAAAACAATATTTCTAGCGATTTGTGATCCGCGTTCATCGATTGTTCATAGCATATTCGATTGCCGCCTGTCCGGTATGCTAAAAAGCGCATTTTTTATGGTAACTGAAATAGTTTGGTTATTTCTCCATAAAACATTAGCGACGATATCTTAACTTGCAGAGACGAAGTCCGACATTTAAGCCCTCTGCTGCCATGTATTAATGGGAATGAAGCCTTGTCGCATTGCGACACATTTAATTTAGATGAAAATGTAAAACTGTCAGCGATTATACATTATTCGGTTATGATGTCGGTGTGCCGCGGTCCCTTCGCATTAGGCATATACAAACCAAACTGTCAGCGATTGAAACACGTCATGGTTATATAGTAAACACGTATAAGGTCTATAACAATAAGAATTCAAATGAGCTTCGTACGTACATGAGCGGGAGCAGGGGGTGGGGGTGGTGGTGGTGGGGGGGGGGTAGAGGGGTACCAATATTGCCAGTCTTCACAACTCAAGCTAAAGAATAGGCGCTTAAAAAGTAATAATAAATCAAATAAGACTTTAATGATAATAATAATAATAATAATAATAATAATAATAATAATAATAATAATAATAACACAGCAAAGGAAATAAATACCATATATGTGGCTCAGTTGATAGAGCACCTGATCAGTGTTTACATGCCTGTGTCTATCATGAGGCTACGATGCCACGACTTGTTAAAAATGACAAAATATATGTTTGTAGCGTTAACCAAGCATTTTGTGAAAGCTAATACTTGTTGTTTACTCAGACACCGAAAAGTCAATTCTATTAAATTAAAAAGAGATGGATAGTTAGTAGGGAATTTGTCGCTTAAATAGTTTTTAAAATGTTTCCTTTTTGAAAATGAGTTATCAAAAAACAGAAAAATACTGATGTAAGAAAAAAAAAACATGCGAAATATTTTTTATCTGGCACCAATCTATCTACACACCGCCTTCGCCCATTTTGAATTTTCGCGCAGTTGCACTCAGCTCGACGTAATAATCAACATTAAAATGGCTAACCATGGCTGAGTTATTTGCCCTAATAGACAATGATGATGTACAGATGGTAAGTAAATGAGAGACGCTCGAGAGACAACCCGATTTCATGCAAATTGAAAACGAAATAACTTGTGCATTGCAGGTTTTGGAGCATCATCATGTTGTTGACGAGAATGCCTGGGGAACGCCGGAACGCCACAGTTTTTGGACTACATCTATTTCCGTATTTCCTATGAGCCATAAGCAGTAACATTTATACATGAGACACAACTCAACTAGGGTCTATCTACGAAGCAGCTCTATATACTATAGGCATATTATGTGTAAATGGAATGATTTGGGAAGTCACATAGATTTGATTCGCCGCCATTTTAGTTATCATGTCACAAGTGAAGAAATATGCGGGATTCCCGGTCGACCGGGATCCCGATAAATCCCGATCGGGATCCCGGTAAAGCAGATGCCCTAACGCATATATCTAGCCATGACTTAAAGCGCCGTCAAAACCGCATCTGAAATGTCGTCTGCTTCAATTCTTCTGTTGCATTTATCTGCTAATATTGTTGACTAATGTCAGTAGGAAGAGGCAAACCGTGTGAACCCAGATCAGACTGTCCCTACAGGAGCAGAATGATATGAGTCCGTAGACATTGCTTCTGAATCATGTTCGGCAGTCAACAAAATAGTATACATTCGTTGTGATTGGCGCTTTAAGGACAGTCTTCTCTGGCTTCATCGTGCGCAAGTTGTTGGGCCTTCTTCTCTCTTTACATCCACGCTGAGTGATTACGGAATTAAGCGTTTTCGTTTAAAGTCGGTAAAAATCATTTATGGTAAAAAAAAACAAACTTACATGCTTTTGTTTGGTTTGATGCTTTATGTCCCAGTCAACAGCTATGGTCATGACGGGGCGGTCAGTTCACCTAACCGCTTGACTAGGCGGTAAACCAGTACTTCCTGAAAATACCTTCGTTTGTAACTGACAAAAATCCTTGAATCAGCGAAAAGAGGAGGTTTTTTCATTACCGATCCACGTATCGTTACCGACTTTATCTTATCAGTGGGAATTTAATTACACTGCTGAACTCAAAATTTTTGATTGGACAAAACGCTGTTCGCTAATTGCATCGATTTCACACGTTCCTCTCAATATGAATGAATACGTCAATGAGATAACCCTAGCCCCAAATCATAATTGTCGAGGGGCACTCATGAAAACTAATTAACTGGGGGGTATGCTAGTTCGTACAGGAGATAAACCATACGCGTGCTAGTTCATACAGGTGATAAACCACACTCATGACTGACTTCACAGTTATAATGACGGTGTGCCGCGGCCCCAGCGCATAATGTATATAAAGCGCACACGACACACCCACTGAGGCTTCAAAGAAGGAATTCTGACTGTATCCTATCATTATCCTACGCCTATTCTAATTATGTAAAGGTGTTGGGCATTATTAGTTTGAATTTTGATAATGTTCTAAAGTTTTGTAGTAATTTGATTCTTTACGTCCCATCAACAATATTTCAGTTAAACAGGGACGAGTCTTCCTGGGTTGAATTCATCAGTAATGTAAGGCAATTATTTGCAGCAGACGACTTCAGCAGACAACATTTTCAGATGCATTTTTTTCTTTGCGCTTTAAGGGTATCACTCCGCTTCTCCGTCGAGTTCTTGTATATACATATGCTCGCAGGTGCTGGGTGTTACTGTAAGACGCGGACATTCCCGCTAGAGGAAACTACTGTCCTTCCAGCCAAGAGTGACAGTGACTTCATGTTATGTTAACAAAGTCATCATGTACTTATAATCGATAGATCACTTGTGTATTAATCTTATCCTTAGGATAGAATTAATACACAAGTGATCTATCGATTCGCGTTAGCTCAAGTGAAGTGTACACGTTAGTGTTCTACTTAGCAATTGTAAACAAAGTATTACGTCACTGTCACTCTTGGTTGGCACGACAGTATGGGTAATAAATTTTTGCCTCTTTCATTGTGTTTTCTTTTTATTTTAATTTCGTTTTATTCGAGCGGATGAGGTGTAGGTGTTCTTTGTGATTATTCCCCTATGTGGGAAACTCACTTGATTGCATGCTAATCCATTTCCGAAAGATCGTTTTCTGTATGCGCAGTCTCGCCTTCGCCATTATTGTTTGTGAGCGAAGGCTCAGTTTGTACGTCGTTTTTGCTGAGTTTCGCGTCTGTTAAGTGTTTCCTCATCTTTGAGGGCCATTTTCTAGCATGAAATTGGCCGCTGTATTAACTGAACTTCGCGTGTAACATATCTGTTTTAGCCTATTTTCGCGAGCGTTAACTATAGGAGACGTTGTTTTGTTTTGGTGCTTCGCAGGGGTTTACTGTTTGTTTGTGTTGTGTTCCTTTAATTGTTTTTCGTAATTTTCTTTGAGCAGACTATTCCTTTGCTTGGTCTGCTTATCAAACGTCATCGCTACTAGGCAGCCACGGTAGACTGCATCGGCAATTCGCGCACTCAATATGGTACGTCGCGTATACGTTCGATATGCGAAATTCCGTGTTTTTCTGGCACAAACATGTGTTTGAAAGTTTTTTCTCCTAAATTTCGGTCAATTCCACTAGCTATCCCTTTACTGATTTTTAGTTTACTTGGTTTATTGGCGTTTTCGTGAAGAAATTCGGTGATTTAGTGTTTACTTGGAAAAATAATTCAACTCCTGGCAGGGAGCGCAGTGGCTCAGTGGTAGAGTGCTTGACTCGAGACCGAAGGGCCGCGGGTTCGAGCCTCACCGGTGTCACTGCGTTGTGGTCCTTGAGCAAGACACATTTATCCTAGCTTAGTACTGGTTCAACACAGGAAGACCCGTCCCGCATAACTGAAAGATTGTTGAGTGGACGTAAAGAATCAAATCAAACAAAATCAACTCCTGGCATTGTGAAATCGCGCGCATGTGCTTCGCTATTTTGATGGTAGGCCCCATTCGGAACTGCGGACCATAGTTTTCGTAGCAATGTTGCTCTCCCATGTGGGCGCGGAACCTTTTGATCGTGTCCCCAATTGTAGATATACCGGAAAGCTCAGCTTTTCAAGTAATGAGATCGTAATGAAGAGGTATTGGACCCCTTTCGGTGCTTTGTGATGCTTATTCGACCTACTGCTTGTTACTCCTTCCATGTCGTCACATTTGGGTGTTGGTTTTGGGGAGCAGTACTTGATTTTGAGGTGTTTCTATTGTTGGACCCTTGGGACTTTTGGGCCCGATGATTCATGTGTTTTTGAATACTTTGTATTGGCGGATTCTGTTTCTGTTGACGTTTTTTGGATTCGGGCTGCAGCGCTTGTAGCGTTTGTCGAGTTTGGGAGATTTTGGCCCTTGGGAGCAAATGGTCCCTGGGACTTTTTAATTTATATATTTTCTTGTTTTACCGTAATTTTCTGTTTTTGACCCGTTTTGTTTAGGATTATAGGATATGGTCCCCTTTTTTTTTTGCTTATAGGAGAGGCCTTCCTTCTACTTTTTGGGACCACTTTCTTCCATTCCTCAGTGGTCCCTGTTGTCATTGTTTTCCCCGGGGTTTCATCGGAGGGTGAAGATTCTTCCTTGTTGTTTTAGGGAGTTGTAGTATTTCTCTTACGGGGGTTGCGAAAGTGTGATGTTCAAATAGGGGTTCTGGGACCACAGATTTTTCCTTGGGTCCCAGGGAGCTTTTTGTTTATTCTATTTGTCTTTTGGCCAGGTGTGGGTAGTATAACTTGGGCTTCAATCCCTGTTCGTATTTCCAATTGCCGTTTTGCCTGCTCGCAAACTCACACTCACATGTTATGTAAGTTTCAAAGAAACACATGGGCTCGGATCTTTTCTGGGCCAAATTAGTTGGCCCCATACTATGTAAAGGCGAACAAGGACTGGGAGCTTTTTTGCCATATAAGCTGCCACCATGTTATGTAAAGACGATCATGGCTGGGAACTTTACCACAATGAACTGAAGTAGGGGTTAGAGGGGAGCTTTCTGGGCCCAAACGCTTGGTGTATTTACCCCCTACTGCTCAGACTCGCACATGCAATAAGAACCGTAGTTTATTACGTATCTACGTCAATTTAATGTCCTTATATTCAGTATGCAAGTAGCAAAGGCTCTGGCGAGATTGCGCAAAGGCACAGAATCGTCTGAGCTTCCGTTGCTCGCACATGCAATAAAAACAACGTCGATTGTGTGCTGACGCTATTAAATGTGCTTATATTTTGTATGCTACTCAGTAGCAGAGGCTCTTGCGAGACTACGCAGACTCGTGCGAGCTTTCATTACTCGCGCATGCAATGAATAAAAACCAACGTCGATTGCGTGTCTACGTCTGCGGAATGTCCTTGTGTTTTGAATGCGAATAACAAAGGTTCAGGCGAGATAGTCAAATGGCCTGACTTGTTTAAGCTTTGGATGCTTGCACTATATGCAATAAATCATGTTTCTAAAGCACATGCGAGATGCCCAATGAAGCTGTTAACTCTTTGGCGCTGATATTTTTTTGCAAAAAGTTTGGAACCAGGTCGGGACTGTCGGGCCTGATCGGAATCGAAACTGTTTGGCACTCTGACGGCAAACATTATATTTTTTTTTGTTCGAAAAAGTTGACCCTGAACAAAAATCAGCCGACGACAAAGAAGTGCGTTATCGAGTAGGTCAAGAGTGAGGCTACTTCATTACATAACCTCACAACCTCTGAACGGGAGACCGACAAAGCATCGAAAGACAAAACATCGAAACGACAAAAACAACCGTGAATGGGCGAACCCAATGAAACATGAGAATGGACGAGTCCAATGTAACACAATAATCACTTCTCTCAGCAAAGGATGGACAATCGTAATGATTTCAGATTTCAAAATAAAAATCATCTCGTTTATCATAAATTTTAGATGAAACTATACCATTTGTTATGGACCAGTCCAAGCCCAAAAGGGGGGCTTCAGTATCAAAAGAATTTGTACAACGGGAACGTCGAAACCACTCAGTTTCCTCCAGCTCACAAGACTTGCATGGAATCGAGTATAATATTACGAACATTTATATTAAAAAAAATCATTACTATAAACTGGAAAAGTTCGATGTTTTCGATATTTTTTCAGTCTTTTTCGACGTAAATTTACAAATTTTAATATTTTTCTGTCGTATCTGTATTTCGCCGTTTTGACGTTTTGTCGGTTTGGTGTTTTGTCATAGACCCTTTGTACAGCGTTAACAGGGTCAGTGGGCACAGGTTGTTGTCTTAGATTGTCGGAACAAAATGTTTTTGGTCAATCCATCAATCTCTTAGGGGTGCAACCTAAAGCTTTCCTCTTGTTTGCAAAACATATAGAACCTTATAATATGTGATCTTATGAGAAGTCTCGCTGTTTCAATTTTGACTCGACTTAGTATTAACCTGGAAGTCGAAAAGACTGTGCATTTTCACGGATGCGGAAAGAACGAAAATACACGTATTTTGGGAAATTAAAAACCAACTTATGTTTTGTGTTCATGCAGCAACTGCGCAGACTCGCCTGGGCCTTGGCTTTGGCTAATCGCCAATGTACTAAAAAACACACTTTCGCGTGTACATTTCTGGCGAAACTGTACAAATGAGTAGACTCGTCTGAGCCTTGGCCGCTCGCATATGCTATAAAAACGAAATATACAGCGTGTCGGTACGCACGCGTCGGTACGCACGCGGGCACGTGCGCGCGAACAGAGACTGTTCAGATTTCACGTGTTATAACATGCCCCTCATCTTAAAAAGTTCCCAACATTTCGATTTTTTGTACTTACCGAATTTGCGAGGAAGGAAGGTTTAGACGAGTCTGCGCATCGAAGACTACCTGCATTTTTTGTTTATGATAAACTTTTAAAATTTGTCATGTAGACAATGTACATGCGATAATTTCTTACCGCATTTGCGAGGAAGGAAGGTTCAGACGAGTCAGCGCATCGAAGACTATATACCTGCAGTTTTTTTGTTTATGATAAACTTGTGCATTTTGTCATGTAGATAATGTACATGTGATGATTTCGGCTAAAAAATCAATTATTTTAAGTGCCCACTGATTGGTGAAACATGATTAGGTGCCAATAACAAATTAAATTGTGGATAAAATAGTTTTGTGGATAAATAATGGATTCATTTGGGTAAGATAACTTAATGATCTTTAATTGTTGTTTAATTTACAGTGTTATTAACAGCAACTGCACACGTATTTAAACTGCAAGAATGGCGATTTATTTCTACACACAAATATTCGTGCGTGACGGCTTGGCAGTGGACTTTGGCTTATGCCGGATTTGGCGGGATCACGGTCGGGATTTTAGCTGAGTCACATCGGGATCCGATGGGATCCCATCGGATCCCGTCGGGATTGACCGAGATCCCGCAAAATCCCGAGTTTTTATCCCGCTGGGATCACGGTAAATCCCGTCGGGATTGGGGTGGGATCCCGTCGGGATATCGCCGGGATCCCGTCGGGATCCCGTCGGGATCCCGCAAAATCCCAAGTTTTTATCCCGCTGGGATCCCAGTGAATCCCGATGGGATCCCGGTGAATCCCGACGGGATCCTAGTGAATCCCGACGGGATCCCGACTATATCCCGGTCAAATCCCACTAAATCTCGTCGGGATTTGGGCAGGATCCCACCGGGATCCCAGTCGGGATCCCGAGTACTTATCCCGGTAGATCCCACCGGGATCCCGATTGGGATCCCAGTGGGATCCCACCGGGATATCCACCCATTTTTTCACTTGGGTAGATACATGTGTCGCCTGCAACCAACATGCGATGACTGCTCTGGGTGAGTACAGGGTTTTCTATCATTACTACACTGGAAACTCTACTGATTGTTGGGTGTCCATAAATTGATTTATTGCATTTCCAAACATACAAATTCAAATGTTTTTTGACATTTCAGTTATCATTTATTTAATTGCAAACAATATAGCCCCATCTTAATGGGATTCATGGTGTTTGTTTCTATCGTAAAAGTTTTCTGGAAAGGATTTAAATATATGTAACAGAACTTATAAGTAGGCTGCAAATGCTAGACCAACCAAATTGGCAGGATAAATTTTGTTCATGGGAAATAAACAGTAGGCAATCATTTTTATATGACCGATCTGGACTGTTTCACTGACCATGTACAAAGAAGACAGTAGAAAAACAAATCTACCAGAGCAAACACCCCCTGAAGATTCTGATCTCACTTTGAATAACTAACATGGAATACCCTGAGCAAACATGGAAGACCCAGATCATTGAACGTCTTTACAAGTATCATTCATTGATTTATTACTTATAAATAGACGACTTTCCTAGGAGACGAGGTTGGATAATCTTATTTACATGTTTTTATGTAAATGATAAATGTTCATATTTCAATAAGTTCAAAGCGATCTTAACAAACCAGGGTGTATTTTTCTCTACTATCTATCAGTGTCTTTTTATATGTGAAAGTGTATTATGGAAGCTTTATGACATGCAATCACTTGTCTCAGAATAGGTCCTTTATTTTGTGGGGCCTGATCTGGGTCCAAACTGATGCAAAAATTATCAACAGATGACATAAGTATATAGGGACCAGTAGGTAAAGAGTTAAATGTGGACTTTATCTGTGTATGGGGATATTATAAATTAGCTGTTTTATAAATACAGCAATGGTCCTGAATACGCATATGTTTACATCTTCGAAGTGTAGAAAGATGTGTAGTTATCGGCTAATATATATGGTGGAATAAAACATGTGAGTTTTGGTTTGCTATAACTGCCAATATATTCATGTTGATCTGTATTGGAGTTTGTGACTAATCTTGACTATCTTAGATAGATTTATAGAGCTACAAAATTATTTTTTTTAAATATTTGAGTGAAAGTTATTGAGCAAAAGAGATATTTTCATATACTAAATTAGTAAGAGGAAGACTAGAAATTGTGTGTATGAAATATAGGCCCCCAACCATTAGCTTGTTCGCCATCATTTTCACCAGATAATTTACTTATCATCCTCTTTCAGCTGACCAAATCTGAGGCTACTAGCTATAATAGTTTTTGAGATATCGTTATTGGAAGTGTTTAATGTCCAAATTTGCAAAGCGCATTACCTCGAAATTTGCAAAGGGAAATAGATTTAAAAAAACATTTATTTCCAATTTTCACCAGGTAATTTACTCATTACCCACCATCAGCTGATAAAGTTTGAAGCTCCTAGATGTGATGGTTTTTGAGGTATCAAGTTTGTCCAAATTCGCAAAGGCAGGGGTGTGGAAATAGTAAATTTTCCTACTTGTCCAGGGGCAAGTAAAAAGCCAAAACGTACTCGTCCATAGAAAATTTAATTTGTCTGAAAGAAAAAAAAATAGCTTATACCTTTCAGTGCTTAAACAAATTATTCTTTTAAAACAGTATGAAACCAGATATATATCAACTCTTGTAAACAGTAAGGATCCTGATCAGCTGGCGCCTCTTGAAAACAGTGTAGATCCAGATCCAGCTGATCAGGAACCACACTGTTTACAATGCAAGATGTTAGCTCGTAATAATTCATCAAAATATGAAATACAGAATTGTATTGATTTTATACATTGTACTTGTCCAAGAACAAGTAATAGAAATTTTGGACTTGTCCTGAATGAAATGGGACCTGGTCAGACAGGTTGGGCATGGTGTTTCTAAAGCCCTGGCAAAGGGCAATAACTAAAAAATAAAATGTTTTTTTTTTAAATTTCACCAAGTAATTTACTCATTATCCTCAAAAAGTTGACCAAGTTTGAAGCTCCTAGCTGTAATGTTTTCTGAGATATAAAGTTTTCTATGTCCAAATTTGCAAAGGGCAATAACTAAAACAAATGAAAGGATTTTTTTCTTTAATTTCCACCAGGTAATTTACTCATTATCCTAGAGACATAAGCTGACCAAGTTTGAAGCTCCTAGCTGTGATATGGGCGAATCTTCCTGGGTTGAACCAGTACTAAGCTAGGACTAATGTTTTTGCTCAAGGACACAACGCAAGGACGCCAGTGAGGCTCGAACCTCTGCCCCACAGTCTTGAGTCAAGCACTCTACCACTGAGCCACTGCGCTCCCATCTCTACTATATTGTGGTAAATTGAGCCACTGCACATGATACACTATTTTGAACTGATATATAAGCATATTTTACAGCCAACAATCTCAATCCTGCTTACAAGACTGCTACCAGAAAATGTTATGTACAAAATAAAGGGATCGATTAGCTCCTTATAATTAATATATCTGAAAATTAAACACATACTGAAAAAAATTAGGTGTCATATATAGATCAAATCTACTTTACTCACCTCATCCAATATCTCTTTCCTAACCTATAATCCACAGAAAGACAAGACATATTTGTTTTTGTTCTCTCTCCAACAGTTGTCTGCTTGCAAGTATAAGGTATGAGGCAGTGTGTTTCCCTGAAAGAAATCATTACAAACGTGTTGATCACTGTACTTGCTGCAAAAAAGAATAAATTTGTTGATGAAGGTTTCCTCTTTAATTGCAGAATGGTGGATCGAGCCTCAGAACTTTCAATGTCAGTACCTGATGTCTGTCTATAGCTGAGGCAATCATGGGTCAACTAGAGGTTTTCTTTATTACCTGACATTGCCAGGCAACATAGCCCAGTCAGGAATGAGTCTGGCTACAGATAAGGGAGACAGACTAACCTTTTTTCGCATGGAGCAAGCTGGGCCCCTAAAAATGTTTTGGGTCCAAACTAAGGGGCCTAGGATTCAACAGAAAATTAAAATCATTTAAACACCATTGTCAAGAGTTTGCTTTACTCGTAATTTAAGTCAGAGACCCTCAAAATCTGTATTCCTCTAAGTTTTAACCATATTAACAGCAGGGTTCAAGCTGGGCCCTGACAGTAGGAAATTTAGTGATTTTCTTTTCTACAATATTGCTACTAGATAGTCAATACTTCTGTTCATTTTTAGGGAAACTGTTCAAGTTAATGAAGAGAATGGTGGTGCTGAGGAGGATATTGTAGTAGAAGATAGAGATACGGTAGGATTTTATCATTTTCATTTTGATATATTCTATAGATATGAAGTGAGATACATAGATTTCGCATCCTGTTTGTTCTATCGGGAACCATATCTCAGTACCTATTGAGTATTCATCAGACTGGCGGAATTCATGTTATAAATGATGAGCACCATGAACAATCAATATCGTGTTGACTCATAATTGCCTTGTTTACATGTTACTGCCCTTGACTTAGAATTATAGTACAGCTGCTTTCCAAAATTTTTATAGATAGCGATTTTTGTCATAATTATTTACATACCCTATACTTGTTTGCGTGTCTGTTGTAAGCATATGCTCAATTTGATGATTGATTTTTTTCTACCAATACACGAACGATATATCTAGTTTTGGTGAGTAACAATATTGATTGTTCTTGGAGTTTTTTTGTATCAAGTTTAAACTTCTGAAAAAGTTGACTATATTTTTAGTAAGTCAAAGTTGCTTATCAAAACTCTATTTCAAATTAAGGGCTAATAAGGAGAGCAGCAAAGAATATTGTGGTGGTCATCTATAATGTCATGTGTACCAAGCCTATTCTCATCGAAAACCCAGAATGGCAGGCATCTGAAACACGAATATGTTTATCCACATTACATTGATTTGTGTGTAAAAATCCACTGAGAGTCGTAGATAGGGGGCTATCTCATGACATACTGGTGATTGTTTCATTTACAAGCTTAAGTTTGGGGACCCCTTTAAAAGCCCCCTATCTATGGCTTCCAGTGGATTTTTTTACACACCAATCAATGTAATGTGGATAAGCATTTTCATGTTTCAGATACCAGACATTCTGGGTTTGCGAGAAAAATAGGTTTGGAGTGTGGATTCATCTTAAAAGATGACATTTCCTAATCTTAATACAATTTCAAACCCACTTGGTCCATTCTAACTGTTCTGCAGTACTTTCCTTTTGGTCTTTCTCCTAATAAAGGCCACTTACTATGTAGCATCGATTTTGGACATCCAAAAATGCGCTTAAAATATATTTTAAAATTCATTTTGTTAAGTAAAAAATTTGTACAACCCGCTAGTGCACATACATCCAAGTCAATCAAGTGATTAATTGTTGATACACTCAATAGCTTCAATTCTTAAAGTATATTCACAATGCTTGGTACACATGACATTATAGATGACCACCACAATATTCTTTGCTGCTCTCCTTATAAGCCCTTAATTTGAAATAGAGTTTTGATAAGCAACTTTGATTTACTAAAAATATAATCAACTTTTTCAGAAGTTAAAACTTGATACAAAAAATCTCCAAGAACAATCAATATTGTTACTCACCAAAACTAGATATATCATTCCAGTATTGGCAGAAAAAAATCAATCATCAAACAAAGCATATGTTAACAACAGAAACGCAAACAAGTATAGGGTATGTAACTAATTATGACAAAAATCGCTATCTATAAAACTTTTGGAAAGCAGCTGTACAAAGGCTTTATTGGCTTTAAGTGAAATAAATTGCACATGTCCGACCCTACCCAAGAGGCACAGGAAAGAAAATGGGACCAGGTGGGGATTAAACTCGCAATCGCTAGATCAGCAGTCAGACTGGGAAACACGGTATGGTGTGGGAGGGCTTAATATTTGTGAGTATGCTCTTGTACATTTCATATCCCTTAATTTGATAAAACAAATCATGAGAAAATTCTGATAAAAGTTTAATTTTGACCTTGACCCCACTCCTTAGTCCACTCAGTCTCAGAATAACCAACACAGGCAATCCAGCTAAAATTCTGTTTATTAATGTTAACTGTTTTTTATGTCTTTAGATGAAATATCAACAGTAAGTTATTGCAAAATTTTAATATTGATTCTGTGACCCCGCCTTAGGTTATATATTTTTGACACTGTAGTGCTTACCAACATGCACGAGGCCATCATGAGCCATGTTGAGGTTTCTGTTATTTAAGCTTTGAGGACATGTGCAATTTATTTCACTTAAAGCCAATACAGCCTTTGTACAGCTGCTTTCCAAAAGTTTTATAGATAGCGATTTTTGTCATAATTATTTACATACCCTATACTTGTTTGCGTTTCTGTTGTGAACATATGCTTTGTTTAATGATTGATTTTTTTCTGCCAATACTGGAACGATATATCTAGTTTTGGTGAGTAACAATATTGATTGTTCTTGAAGATTTTTTGTATCAAGTTTTAACTTCTGAAAAAGTTGATTATATTTTTAGTAAATCAAAGTTGCTTATCAAAACTCTATTTCAAATTAAGGGCTAATAAGGAGAGCAGCAAAGAATATTGTGGTGGTCATCTATAATGTCATGTGTACCAAGCATTGTGAATATACTTTGAGAATTGAAGCTATCGAGTGTATCAACAATTAATCACTTGATTGACTTGGGTGTATGTGCACTAGCGGGTTGTACAAATTTTATACTTAACAAAAGGACTTTTAAAAGATATTTTAAGCGCATTTTTGGATGTCCAAAATTGATGCTACAGCGGAAGGAGGAAAAGACAATATAAATCATTTCGTGATCAATCTCAATGAAAGTATGGGACTGGGCCAAGATTGAACTTGAGACTCTTGGACTTGCTTTGTACTGCACTGTGCAGCTCGATCTCTCACAAGACAAGTTAAGTTAACCTAGCTATACAATCCCAGGCTAGGTGCCCATCAACAGAAAAGTATGGAAAAAGTAGGGATACAAATTTGGAAAAAGTAGGGATTATCGATGAAAAAAAGTTGCGCTAATAGGGTTATTCCAGATATTAATTGCGCAAAGCAGCACAAGAGCTAAATTAGTGATCAAAATAACTAAATTCGTGGTTATGAATAGGATCTGTATCAATGATATAAGGAGGTATACACCCAAATGATATTTTGTTTTGTTTACCTTTATTTCCTCATTCTGCCTTTTAAGCAAGTCATATTTTTTTTCACTTGCTGTCATCTCATCCACCTCCTGTTAAGCAACAAAACCAGGTATGATTGTCAAAGCACAAATTTCTTAAACAAAGGGTCTGCTTCAAGGTTGTTTTACGACAAAACTATTTTTCTATCTCTTCTCAGGAAATGTTAATTTAAAATAAAAATTAAAGACGTCATTTTGACAAAATGAATGTTGACAGAAACATAAAAGTACTTGATTTGATTTTGTCTATCCTTTTGCTTTCAAAAACCGATATTAGTTTAAACGTTTTTTTCGCAAAATAGGCCCATTTTTTGAATTTTGTGACTTTAAAAATGGGGGTTGCCTTACATTTCTCGTTGCAGCTCGCCGACCATACGTCACAGTGGTCTGATTTTTGTGCGTTATGCAAGGCAAATAACATTACTTAGTGATTTTAATATCGCTGGCTGAATTTATATGAAAAAGAAGAGACTACCATTTTAGAAAGAGTTGCGTTTCTTTTGCATTTAAGTATATATGGTGGAATAAAACATGTGAGTTTTTTGTTTGCTAAAACTGTCAATATATTCATGTTGATCTGTATTGGAGTTTGTGACTGATCTTGACTATCTTAGATAGATTTATAGAGCTACAAAATTGTTTTTTTTAAATATTTGAGTAAAAGTTATTGAGCAAAAGAGATATTTTCATATACTAAATTAGTAAGAGGAAGACTAGAAATTGTGTGTATTAAATATAGGCCCCCAACCATTAGCTTGTTCACCATCATTTTCACCAGATAATTTATTTATCATCCTTTTTCAGCCGACCAAATCTGAGGCTTCTAGCTGTAATAGTTTTCGAGATATCGTTATTGGAAGTGTTTAATGTCCAAATTTGCAAAGCGCATTACCTCGAAATTTGCAAAGGGAAATAGATTTAAAAAAACATTTATTTCCAATTTTCACCAGGTAATTTACTCATTACCTACTATCAGCTGATAAAGTTTGAAGCTCCTAGATGTGATGGTTTTTGAGGTATCAAGTTTGTCCAAATTCGCAAAGGCAGGGGTGTGGAAATAGTAAATTTTTCTACTTGTCCAGGGGCAAGTAAAAAGCCAAAACGTACTCGTCCATAGAAAATTTAACTTGTCTGAAAGAAAAAAAAAACAGCTTATACCTTTCAGTGCTTAAACAAATTATTCTTTTAAAACAGTATGAAACCAGATATATATCAACTCTTGTAAACAGTAAGGATCCTGATCAGCTGGCGCCTCTTGAAAACAGTGTAGATCCAGATCCAGCTGATCAGGAACCACACTGTTTTCAATGCAAGATGTTAGCTCGTAATAATTCATCAAAATATGAAATACAGAATTGTATTGATTTTATACATTGTACTTGTCCAAGAACAAGTAATAGAAATTTTGGACTTGTCCTGAATGAAATGGGACCTGGTCAGACAGGTTGGGCATGGTGTTTCTAAAGCCCTGGCAAAGGGCAATAACTAAAAAATAAAATGTTTTTTTTTAAATTACACCAAGTAATTTACTCATTATCCTCAAAAAGTTGACCAAGTTTGAAGCTCCTAGCTGTAATGTTTTCTGAGATATAAAGTTTTCTTTGTCCAAATTTGCAAAGGGCAATAACTAAAACAAATGAAAAGATTTTTTTCTTTAATTTCCACCAGGTATCCACTCATTATCCTAGAGACATAAGCTGACCAAGTTTGAAGCTCCTAGCTGTGATATGGGCGAATCTTCCTGGGTTGAACCAGTACTAAGCTAGGACTAATGTTTTTGCTCAAGGACACAACGCAAGGACGCCAGTGAGGCTCGAACCTCGGCCCCACAGTCTTGAGTCAAGCACTCTACCACTGAGCCACTGCGCTCCCATCTCTACTATATTGTGGTAAATTGAGCCACTGCACATGATACACTATTTTGAACTGATATATAAGCATATTTTACAGCCAACAATCTCAATCCTGCTTACAAGACTGCTACCAGAAAATGTTATGTACAAAATAAAGGGATCGATTAGCTCCTTATAATTAATATATCTGAAAATTAAACACATACTGAAAAAAATTGTGTCATATATAGATCAAATCTACTTTACTCACCTCATCCAATATCTCTTTCCTAACTCATAATCCACAGAAAGACAAGACATATTTGTTTTTGTTCTCTCTCCAACAGTTGTCTGCTTGCAAGTATAAGGTATGAGGCAGTGTGTTTCCCTGAAAGAAATCATTACAAACGTGTTTACCACTATACTTGCTGCAAAAAAGAATAAATTTGTTGATGAAGGTTTCCTCTTTAATTGCAGAATGGTGGATCGAGCCTCAGAACTTTCAATGTCAGTACCTGATGTCTGTCCATAGCTGAGGCAATCATGGGTCAACTAGAGGTTTTCTTTATTACCTGACATTGCCAGGCACCATAGCCCAGTCAGGAATGAGTCTGGCTACAAATAAGGGAGACAGACTAACCTTTTTTCGCCTGGAGCAAGCTGGGCCCCTAAAAAATGTTTTGGGTCCAACCTAAGGGGCCCAGGATTCAACAGAAAATTAAAATCATTTAAACACCATTGTCAAGAGTTTGCTTTACTTGTAATTTAAGTCAGAGACCCTCAAAATCTGTATTCCTCTAAGTTTTAACCATATTAACAGCAGGGTTCAAGCTGGGCTCTGACAGTAGGAAAATTAGTGATTGTCTTTTCTACAATATTGCTATTAGATAGTCAATACTTCTGTTCATTTTTAGGGAAACTGTTCAAGTTAATGAAGAGAATGGTGGTGCTGAGGAGGATATTGTAGTAGAAGATAGAGATATGGTAGGATTTTATCATTTTCATTTTGATATATTCTATAGATATGAAGTGAGATACATAGATTTCGCATCCTGTTTGTTCTATCGGGAACCATATCTCAGTACCTATTGAGTATTCATCAGACTGGCGGAATTCATGTTATAAATGATGAGCACCATGAACAATCAATATCGTGTTGACTCATAATTGCCTTGTTAACATGTTACTGCCCTTGACGTAGAATTATAGTACAGCTGCTTTCCAAAATGTTTATAGATAGCGATTTTTGTCATAATTATTTACATACCCTATACTTGTTTGCGTGTCTGTTGTGAACATATGCTTAATTTTATGATTGATTTTTTTCTACCAATACACGAACGATATATCTAGTTTTGGTGAGTAACAATATTGATTGTTCTTGGAGTTTTTTTGTATCAAGTTTAAACTTCTGAAAAAGTTGACTATATTTTTAGTAAGTCAAAGTTGCTTATCAAAACTCTATTTCAAATTAAGGGCTAATAAGGAGAGCAGCAAAGAATAATCCCCACCTGGTCCCATTTTCTTTCCTGGGCCTCTTGGGTAGAATCGGAGGTCAAAACAGTTTTCTCTGGAAGAAGTGGTGCTTCATAATAAGTTATAGGAAGAACAAGCAACTGTTCTGACACCATCAACCACTGGATGTGGTCAAAACTTTTTCATATAATAGAGTTGAGCTTTTGTAACACTTCTTTAACCGTTATCTGTCATCAATAAATTTCCTTATTATACCACTGGTGTCAGCTGTCATCCGTCTGAAAACACTTTTTTAAAAAACATAGCTCTTCATAAGCAACTGGGCCAAATTTAAATTAATTTCACACAAGTGTTCCTCCTATGGCCTTTTAAAGTTTTAGTGTTTCCACTCACGCAAACTGAAAGGCTGTCAGAGCTGTAGATAAGAAAGAGTTGTAGATATGAAATAAATTCAAACGTCATGACCACTATAAGAAATAATTTTATAGAAAAGTTCTTCATAAGTAATCTTTACTGAAATTAACAAAATGGTTTCACCCCACTGAACACTTTTGGCTGCCAGAAGTCTAGATACACTTTATTTTAGATTAGCATCTCCTGAGAAGGGATAGAAAAATAGTTTTGTCGTAAAACAACCTTGAAGCAGACCCTTTGTTTAAGAAATTTGTGCTTTGACAATCATACCTGGTTTTGTTGCTTAACAGGAGGTGGATGAGATGACAGCAAGTGAAGAAAATTATGACTTGCTTAAAAGGCAGAATGAGGAAATAAAGGTAAACAAAACAAAATATCATTCGGGTGTATACCTCCTTAAATCATTGATATAGACCCTATTCATAACCACGAATTTAGTTATTTTGATCACTAATTTAGCTCTTGTGCTGCTTTGCGCAATTAATATCTGGAATAACCCTATTAGCAGAACTTTTTTTCATCGATAATCCCTACTTTTTCCAAATTTGTATCCCTACTTTTTCCATACTTTTCTGTTGATGGGCACCTAGCCTGGGATTGTATAGCTAGGTTAACTTAACTTGTCTTGTGAGAGATCGAGCTGCACAGTGCAGTACAAAGCAAGTCCAAGAGTCTCAAGTAAAATCTTGGCCCAGTCCCATACTTTCATTGAGATTGATCACGAAATGATTTATATTGTCTGATCCTCCTTCCGCTGTAGCATCAATTTTGGACATCCAAAAATGCGCTTAAAATATCTTTTAAAAGTCATTTTGTTAAGTATAAAATTTGTACAACCGGCTAGTGCACATACACCCAAGTCAATCAAGTGATTAATTGTTGATACACTCAATAGCTTCAATTTTCAACGTATATTCACAATGCTTGGTACACATGACATTATAGATGACCACCACAATATTCTTTGCTGCTCTCCTTATAAGCCCTTAATTTGAAATAGAGTTTTGATAAGCAACTTTGATTTACTAAAATATAATCAACTTTTTCAGAAGTTAAAACTTGATACAAAAAATCTCCAAGAACAATCAATATTGTTACTCACCAAAACTAGATATATCGTTCCAGTATTGGCAGAAAAGAATCAATCATCAAACAAATCTGAATCTGCCAGGTACTCCAAACACCTCTAGTGAGTATTACATGGAGTGCGCAGCATGCGCAAATGACGGTTTCGAAAAAAAGAAATAAAATCAAAAACAATTTTTATTCACAAGTTTTTAGAATTTTGTTATTTTCTGGTTTTTGAGCTGAGAAATCAACGTGACTGTGTAGAAAAACAAGAGGAAGGCATCATGAATGGTGTTTATATAATGGGTAATGAAAATGTTTAATGAGGTTGAAATTGATGAATATGAGGATGATGAGTTTTTATCAGTTTTTTAAAGAGTTTTGAGGAGCCCTGCTCGGAATGATCCGAGGTCAGGACTATTACAAAGGTCAGGTGGGAGATTGTTCCAAAGTTTAGCAGTTCTGGGAAAAAATGAGTATCTATGAATGTTTATCCTAGATCGAGGAAATGTATATCTGGATCTCATGGATGGCTGAATATTGTCTGGAAATGGAATATTAACTAAGTGATGCTTGATTTTATAAAACATAGTGAGAGATGAAATTTGTCTGCGTTTCTCAAGTGTTGGAAGGTTAAGCTTAGATAACATATTACTTACACTACTAGTGAAGCTATAATCATTGAATATGTATCTTATGGCCCTGTGTTGAATCATTTCAATTTTGTTTATGTATTTTTTCTGCCAGGGGTCCCATACAGAGGCCGCATATTCAACTAAGGGACGGACATATGTCTTGTATGCTGACTCTTTTAGTTTAGGGTTATTGGTCTGGATGTTGCGTTTAATGAATTTTAGTGAGTTATTGGTTTTCATTGTGATTTGGTTGATGTGCTTCGCCCACGACAAGTCACGTGAGATATTGACCCCCAAGTATTTAGCAGAATCAGTTTCTTTTAGTCCAACCCCATGGAGGGTGTAATTGAACAGGGTTGGTTTTTTCTTGTTTGTGATTCTGATCACCTCACACTTGTCGGGGTTAAACGCCATCAACCATTCACTCTCCCAGGTTTCAAGTTTTGAAAGATCTGACTGAAGGGCCTGACAATCTGCCTGGTTTGAAACGGTAAGATACATTATGGTGTCGTCGGCGAAGAGCCTGATATTACTCTCTATCATGTCCGGCATATCATTTATATACAAAAGAAACAGACAGGGTCCCAACACAGAACCCTGTGGCACACCAGACATGACAGGACAGATATCAGACTCCTCACCTTCAAGCACAACTCTTTGGGTTCTGTTTGAAAGAAAGGATCCAATCCAGGTGATAACATCATTATTTATGCCAAAACGATGGAGCTTCAGCAAGAGCCTTTTGTGATTTACCTTATCAAAGGCCTTGCTGAAGTCCATAACAATAATGTCAGTCTGACCACTTTCATTAAGGGTGTCAGAGATGTCCTGTACAAATTGAATTAGCTGGGTTTCACAACTGAGTTTTTTGCGGAAACCATGTTGGTTTGAATGAAGGAGTTGATGTTTGTCAAGGTAGGCCATGATGTTTGAGGTTATGACATGCTCCATGACCTTACAACAGATACACGTGAGGGATATGGGGCGGTAGTTCTCCGCCTTCGTTTTTGCACCCTTTTTATAAACTGGACTAACACTGGCATTTCGCCAGTCATCCGGAACTTTACCCTCGCGCAATGAACTGTTGAAAATGTCAGAGAGCATGGGTGCTACCTCACTGTGGAGTTCTTTTAGTATTCTGGAAGTGAGGTTGTCTGGACCAGCAGCTTTACCTGGGTTCAGCTTTGAGAGTTGTTTTGATACTCCATTTACTGTAATATTTATGTTGGGCATGGTTGGGGATATGAGCTTGCGTGGAAGGATCAGTTCAGCAAGGTGTTTCAGCTTTAATGGGACAGGTTTTGTAAAGACAGACTGGAATTGGCCATTCAAGATATTTGCCTTAACAAAGCATATGTTCACAACAGAAACGCAAACAAGTATATGGTATGTAAATAATTATGACAAAAATCGCTATCCATAAAACTTTTGGAAAGCAGCTGTACAAAGGCTTTATTGGCTTTAAGTGAAATAAATTGCACATGTCCTCAAAGCTAAAATAACAGAAACCTCAACATGACCCATGATGGCCTAGTGCATGTTGATAAGCACTACAGTGTCAAAAATATATAACCTAATGCGGGGTCACAGAATCAATATCAAAATTTTGCAATAACTTACTGTTGATATTTCATCTAAAGACATAAAATACAGTTAACTTTATAAACAGAATTTTAGCTGGATTGCCTGTGTTGGTTATTCTGAGACTGAGTGGACTAAGGAGTGGGGTCAAGGTCAAAATTAAAATTTTATCAGAATTTTCTCATGATTTGTTATATCAAATTAAAGGATATGAAATGTAGAAGAGCATACTCACAAATATTAAGCCCTCCCACACCATACCCTGAGGCCCAGTCTTACTGCTGATCTAGCGATTGCGAGTTTAATCCCCACCTGGTCCCATTTTCTTTCCTGGGCCTCTTGGGTAGGGTCGGAGGTCAAAACAGTTTTCTCTGGAAGAAGTGGTGCTTCATAATAAGTTATAGGAAGAACAAGCAACTGTTCTGACACCATCAACCACTGGATGTGGTCAAAACTTTTTCATATAATAGAGTTGAGCTTTTGTAACACTTCTTTAACCGTTATATGTCATCAATAAACATTCCTTTTTATACCACTGGTGTCAGCTGTCATCCGTCTGAAAACATTTTCTTTAAAAACATAGCTCTTCATAAGCAACTAGGCCAAATTTAAATTAATTTCACACAAGTGTTCCTCCTATGGCCTTTTAAAGTTTTAGTGTTTCCACTCACGCAAACTGAAAGGCTGTCAGAGCTGTAGATAAGAAAGAGTTGTAGATATGAAATAAATTCAAACGTCATGACCACTATAAGAAATAATTTTATAGAAACGTTCTTCATAAGAAACCTTTACTGTAATTAACAAAATGGTTTCACCCCACTGAACACTTTTGGCTGCCAGAAGTCTAGATACACTTTATTTTAAATTAACATCTCCTGAGAAGAGATAGAAAAAATAGTTTTGTCGTAAAACAACCTTGAAGCAGACCCTTTGTTTAAGAAATTTGTGCTTTGACAATCATACCTGGTTTTGTTGCTTAACAGGAGGTAGATGAGATGACAGCAAGTGAAGAAAATTATGACTTGCTTAAAAGGCAGAATGAGGAAATAAAGGTAAACAAAAAAAATATCATTCCGGTGTATACCTCCTTAAATCATTGATATAGGCCCTATTCATAACCACGAATTTAGTTATTTTGATCACTAATTTAGCTCTTGTGCTGCTTTGCGCAATTAATATCTGGAATAACCCTATTAGCGCAACTTTTTTTCATCGATAATCTCTACTTTTTCCAAATTTGTATCCCTACTTTTTCCATACTTTTCTGTTGATGGGCACTTAGCCTGGGATTGTATAGCTAGGTTTACTTAACTTGTCTTGTGAGAGATCGAGCTGCACAGTGCAGTACAAAGCAAGTCCAAGAGTCTCAAGTTCAATCTTGGCCCAGTCCCATACTTTCATTGAGATTGATCACGAAATGATTTATATTGTCTTTTCCTCCTTCCGCTTTAGCATCAATTTTGGACATCCAAAAATGCGCTTAAAATATCTTTTAAAAGTCATTTTGTTAAGTATAAAATTTGTACAACCCGCTAGTGCACATACACCCAAGTCAATCAAGTGATTAATTGTTGATACACTCAATAGCTTCAATTTTCAACGTATATTCACAATGCTTGGTACACATGACATTATAGATGACCACCACAATATTCTTTGCTGCTCTTCTTATTAGCCCTTAATTTGAAATAGAGTTTTGATAAGCAACTTTGATTTACTAAAATATAATCAACTTTTTCAGAAGTTAAAACTTGATACAAAAAATCTCCAAGAACAATCAATATTGTTACTAACCAAAACTAGATATATCGTTCCAGTATTGGCAGAAAAAAATCAATCATCAAACAAAGCATATGTTCACAACAGAAACGCAAACAAGTATAGGGTATGTAAATATTTATGACAAAAATCGCTATCCATAAAACTTTTGGAAAGCAGCTGTACAAAGGCTTTATTGGCTTTAAGTGAAATAAATTGCACATGTCCTCAAAGCTAAAATAACAGAAACCTCAACATGGCCCATGATGGCCTAGTGCATGTTGATAAGCACTACAGTGTCAAAAATATATAACCTAATGCGGGGTCACAGAATCAATATCAAAATTTTGCAATAACTTACTGTTGATATTTCATCTAAAGACATAAAAAACAGTTAACATTAATAAACAGAATTTTAGCTGGATTGCCTGTGTTGGTTATTCTGAGACTGAGTGGACTAAGGAGTGGGGTCAAGGTCAAAATTAAATTTTTATCAGAATTTTCTCATGATTTGTTATATCAAATTAAAGGATATGAAATGTACAAGAGCATACTCACAAATATTAAGCCCTCCCACACCATACCCTGTGGCCCAGTCTGACTGCTGATCTAGCGATTGCGAGTTTAATCCCCACCTGGTCCCATTTTCTTTTTTGGGCCTCTTGGGTAGGGTCGGAGGTCAAAACAGTTTTCTCTGGAGTAAGTTGTTCTTCATAATAATCTATAGGAAGAACAAGCAACTGTTCTGACACCATCAACCACTGGATGTGGTCAAATTTTTTTCAAATAATAGAGTTGAGCTTTTGTAACACTTCTTTAACCGTTATCTGTCATCAATAAATTTCCTTTTTATACCACTGGTGTCAGCTGTCATCCGTCTGAAAACATTTTCTTAAAAAACATAGCTCTTCATAAGCAACTGGGCCAAATTTAAATTAATTTCACACAAGTGTTCCTCCTATGGCCTTTCAAAGTTTTAGTGTTTCCACTCACGCAAACTGAAAGGCTGTCAGAGCTGTAGATAAGAAGGAGTTGTAGATATGAAATAAATTCAAACGTCATGACCACTATAAGAAATTATTTTATAGAAATGTTCTTCATAAGAAACCTGTACAGAAATTAACAAAATGGTTTCACCCCACTGAACACTTTTGGCTGCCAGAAGTCTAGATACACTTTATTTTAGATTAACGTCCCTGAGAAGAGATAGAAAAATAGTTTTGTCGTAAAACAACCTTGAAGCAGACCCTTTGTTTAAGAAATTTGTGCTTTGACAATCATACCTGGTTTTGTTGCTTAACAGGACGTGGATGAGATGACAGCAAGTGAAGAAAATTATGACTTGCTTAAAAGGCAGACTGAGGAAATAAAGGTAAACAAAACAAAATATCATTCGGGTGTATACCTCCTTAAATCATTGATATAGATCCTATTCATAAGTAGGAATTAGTTATTTTGATCACTAATTTAGCTCTTGTGCTGCTTTGCGCAATTAATATCTGGAATAACTCTATTAGCGCAACTTTTTTTCATCGATAATCCCTACTTTTTCCAAATTTGTATCCCTACTTGTTCCATACTTTTCTCTTGATGGGCACCTAGGCTGGGATTGTATAGCTAGGTTTACTTAACTTGTCTTGTGAGAGATCGAGCTGCACAGTGCAGTACAAAGCAAGTCCAAGAGTCTCAAGTTCAATCTTGGCCCAGTCCCCATACTTTCATTGAGATTGATCACGAAATGATTTTTATTGTCTTTTCCTCCTTCCGCTGTAGCATCAATTTTGGACATCCAAAAATGCGCTTAAAATATCTTTTAAAAGTCATTTTGTTAAGTATAAAATTTGTACAACCCGCTAGTGCACATACACCCAAGTCAATCAAGTGAATAATTATTGATACACTTGATAGCTTCAATTCTCAAAGTATATTCACAATGCTTGGTACACATGACATTATAGATGACCACCACAATATTCTTTGCTGCTCTTCTTATTAGCCCTTAATTTGAAATAGAGTTTTGATAAGCAACTTTGATTTAGTAAAAAATATAATCAGCTTTTTCAGAAGTTAAAACTTGATACAAAAAATCTCCAAGAACAATCAATATTGTTACTCACCAAAACTAGATATATCGTTTCAGTATTGACAGAAAAAAATCAATCATCAAACAAAGCATATGTTCACAACAGAAACGCAAACAAGTATAGGGTATGTAAATAATTATGACAAAAATCGCTATCCATAAAACTTTTGGAAAGCAGCTGTACAAAGGCTTTATTGGCTTTAAGTGAAATAAATTGCGCATGTCCTCAAAGCTAAAATAACAGAAACCTCAACATGGCCCATGATGGCCTAGTGCATGTTGATAAGCACTACAGTGTCAAAAATATATAACCTAATGCGGGGTCACAGAATCAATATCAAAATTTTGCAATAACTTACTGTTGATTTTTCATCTAAAGACATAAAAAACAGTTAACATTAATAAACAGAATTCTAGCTGGATTGCCTGTGTTGGTTATTCTGAGACTGAGTGGACTAAGGAGTGGGGTCAAGGTCAAAATTAAATTTTTATCAGTATTTTCTCATGATTTGTTATATCAAATTAAAGGATATGAAATGTACAAGAGCATACTCACAAATATTAAGCCCTCCCACACCATACCCTGTGGCCCAGTCTGACTGCTGATCTAGCGATGGGAGTTTAATCCCCACCTGGTCCCATTTTCTTTTTTGGGCCTCTTGGGTAGGGTCGGAGGTCAAAACAGTTTTCTCTGGAGGAAGTTGTTCTTCATAATAAGTTATAGGAAGAACAAGCAACTGTTCTGACACCATCAACCACTGGATGTGGTCAAAACTTTTTCAAATAATAGAGTTGAGCTTTTGTAACACTTCTTTAACCGTTATCTGTCATCAATAAATTTCCTTTTTATACCACTGGTGTCAGCTGTCATCCGTCTGAAAACATTTTCTTAAAAAACATAGCTCTTCATAAGCAACTGGGCCAAATTTAAATTAATTTCACACAAGTGTTCCTCCTATGGCCTTTTAAAGTTTTAGTGTTTCCACTCACGCAAACTGAAAGGCTGTCAGAGCTGTAGATAAGAAGGAGTTGTAGATATGAAATAAATTCAAACGTCATGACCACTATAAGAAATATTTTTATAGAAATGTTCTTCATAAGAAACCTGTACAGAAATTAACAAAATGGTTTCACCCCACTGAACACTTTTGGCTGCCAGAAGTCTAGATACACTTTATTTTAGATTAACATCTCCTGAGAAGGGATAGAAAAATAGTTTTGTCGTAAAACAACCTTGAAGCAGACCCTTTGTTTAAGAAATTTGTGCTTTGACAATCATACCTGGTTTTGTTGCTTAACAGGAGGTGGATGAGATGACAGCAAGTGAAGAAAATTATGACTTGCTTAAAAGGCAGAATGAGGAAATAAAGGTAAACAAAACAAAATATCATTTGGGTGTATACCTCCTTAAATCATTGATATAGACCCTATTCATAACCACGAATTTAGTTATTTTGATCACTAATTTAGCTCTTGTGCTGCTTTGCGCAATTAATATCTGGAATAACCCTATTAGCGCAACTTTTTTTCATCGATAATCCCTACTTTTTCCAAATTTGTATCCCTACTTTTTCCATACTTTTCTGTTGATGGGCACCTAGCCTGGGATTGTATAGCTAGGTTAACTTAACTTGTCTTGTGAGAGATCGAGCTGCACAGTGCAGTACAAAGCAAGTCCAAGAGTCTCAAGTTAAATCTTGGCCCAGTCCCATACTTTCATTGAGATTGATCACGAAATGATTTATATTGTCTGATCCTCCTTCCGCTGTAGCATCAATTTTGGACATCCAAAAATGCGCTTAAAATATCTTTTAAAAGTCGTTTTGTTAAGTATAAAATTTGTACAACCCGCTAGTGCACATACACCCAAGTCAATCAAGTGATTAATTGTTGATACAATCGATAGCTTCAATTCTCAAAGTATATTCACAATGCTTGGTACACATGACATTATAGATGACCACCACAATATTCTTTGCTGCTCTCCTTATTAGCCCTTAATTTGAAATAGAGTTTTGATAAGCAACTTTGGTTTACTAAAAATATAATCAACTTTTTCAGAAGTTAAAACTTGATACAAAAAATCTCCAAGAACAATCAATATTGTTACTCACCAAAACTAGATATATCGTTCCAGTATTGGCAGAAAAAAATCAATCATCAAACAAAGCATATGTTTACAACAGAAACGCAAACAAGTATAGGGTATGTAAATAATTATGACAAAAATCGCTATCTATAAAACTTTTGGAAAGCAGCTGTACAAAGGCTTTATTGGCTTTAAGTGAAATAAATTGCACATGTCCTAAAAGCTAAAATAACAGAAACCTCAACATGGCCCATGATGGCCTAGTGCATGTTGATAAGCACTACAGTGTCAAAAATATATAACCTAATGCGGGGTCACAGAATCAATATCAAAATTTTGCAATAACTTACTGTTGATTTTTCATCTAAAGACATAAAAAAACAGTTAACATTAATAAACAGAATTCTAGCTGGATTGCCTGTGTTGGTTATTCTGAGACTGAGTGGACTAAGGAGTGGGGTCAAGGTCAAAATTAAATTTTTATCAGTATTTTCTCATGATTTGTTATATCAAATTAAAGGATATGAAATGTACAAGAGCATACTCACAAATATTAAGCCCTCCCACACCATACCCTGTGGCCCAGTCTGACTGCTGATCTAGCGATGGGAGTTTAATCCCCACCTGGTCCCATTTTCTTTTTTGGGCCTCTTGGGTAGGGTCGGAGGTCAAAACAGTTTTCTCTGGAGGAAGTTGTTCTTCATAATAAGTTATAGGAAGAACAAGCAACTGTTCTGACACCATCAACCACTGGATGTGGTCAAAACTTTTTCAAATAATAGAGTTGAGCTTTTGTAACACTTCTTTAACCGTTATCTGTCATCAATAAATTTCCTTTTTATACCACTGGTGTCAGCTGTCATCCGTCTGAAAACATTTTCTTAAAAAACATAGCTCTTCATAAGCAACTGGGCCAAATTTAAATTAATTTCACACAAGTGTTCCTCCTATGGCCTTTTAAAGTTTTAGTGTTTCCACTCACGCAAACTGAAAGGCTGTCAGAGCTGTAGATAAGAAGGAGTTGTAGATATGAAATAAATTCAAACGTCATGACCACTATAAGAAATATTTTTATAGAAATGTTCTTCATAAGAAACCTGTACAGAAATTAACAAAATGGTTTCACCCCACTGAACACTTTTGGCTGCCAGAAGTCTAGATACACTTTATTTTAGATTAACATCTCCTGAGAAGGGATAGAAAAATAGTTTTGTCGTAAAACAACCTTGAAGCAGACCCTTTGTTTAAGAAATTTGTGCTTTGACAATCATACCTGGTTTTGTTGCTTAACAGGAGGTGGATGAGATGACAGCAAGTGAAGAAAATTATGACTTGCTTAAAAGGCAGAATGAGGAAATAAAGGTAAACAAAACAAAATATCATTTGGGTGTATACCTCCTTAAATCATTGATATAGACCCTATTCATAACCACGAATTTAGTTATTTTGATCACTAATTTAGCTCTTGTGCTGCTTTGCGCAATTAATATCTGGAATAACCCTATTAGCGCAACTTTTTTTCATCGATAATCCCTACTTTTTCCAAATTTGTATCCCTACTTTTTCCATACTTTTCTGTTGATGGGCACCTAGCCTGGGATTGTATAGCTAGGTTAACTTAACTTGTCTTGTGAGAGATCGAGCTGCACAGTGCAGTACAAAGCAAGTCCAAGAGTCTCAAGTTAAATCTTGGCCCAGTCCCATACTTTCATTGAGATTGATCACGAAATGATTTATATTGTCTGATCCTCCTTCCGCTGTAGCATCAATTTTGGACATCCAAAAATGCGCTTAAAATATCTTTTAAAAGTCGTTTTGTTAAGTATAAAATTTGTACAACCCGCTAGTGCACATACACCCAAGTCAATCAAGTGATTAATTGTTGATACAATCGATAGCTTCAATTCTCAAAGTATATTCACAATGCTTGGTACACATGACATTATAGATGACCACCACAATATTCTTTGCTGCTCTCCTTATTAGCCCTTAATTTGAAATAGAGTTTTGATAAGCAACTTTGGTTTACTAAAAATATAATCAACTTTTTCAGAAGTTAAAACTTGATACAAAAAATCTCCAAGAACAATCAATATTGTTACTCACCAAAACTAGATATATCGTTCCAGTATTGGCAGAAAAAAATCAATCATCAAACAAAGCATATGTTTACAACAGAAACGCAAACAAGTATAGGGTATGTAAATAATTATGACAAAAATCGCTATCTATAAAACTTTTGGAAAGCAGCTGTACAAAGGCTTTATTGGCTTTAAGTGAAATAAATTGCACATGTCCTAAAAGCTAAAATAACAGAAACCTCAACATGGCCCATGATGGCCTAGTGCATGTTGATAAGCACTACAGTGTCAAAATATATAACCTAAGGCGGGGTCACAGAATCAATATTAAAATTTTGCAATAACTTACTGTTGATATTTCATCTAAAGACATAAAAAACAGTTAACATTAATAAACAGAATTTTAGCTGGATTGCCTGTGTTGGTTATTCTGAGACTGAGTGGACTAAGGAGTGGGGTCAAGGTCAAAATTAAACTTTTATCAGAATTTTCTCATGATTTGTTATATCAAATTAAAGGATATGAAATGTACAAGAGCATACTCACAAATATTAAGCCCTCCCACACCATACCCTGTGGCCCAGTCTGACTGCTGATCTAGCGATTGCGAGTTTAATCCCCACCTGGTCCCATTTTCTTTCCTGGGCCTCTTGGGTAGGGTCGGAGGTCAAAACAGTTTTCTCTGGAAGAAGTGGTGCTTCATAATCAGTTATAGGAAGAACAAGCAACTGTTCTGACACCATCAACCACTGGATGTGGTCAAAACTTTTTCATATAATAGAGTTGAGCTTTTGTAACAGTTCTTTAACCGTTATCTGTCATCAATAAACATTCCTTTTTATACCACTGGTGTCAGCTGTCATCCGTCTGAAAACATTTTCTTTAAAAACATAGCTCTTCATAAGCAACTGGGCCAAATTTAAATTAATTTCACACAAGTGTTCCTCCTATGGCCTTTCAAAGTTTAAGTGTTTCCACTCACGCAAACTGAAAGGCTGTCAGAGCTGTAGATAAGAAAGAGTTGTATATATGAAATAAATTCAAACGTCATGACCACTATAAGAAATAATTTTATTGAAATGTTCTTCATAAGAAACCTTTACTGAAATTAACAAAATGGTTTCACCCCACTGAACACTTTTGGCTGCCAGAAGTCTAGATACACTTTATTTAAATTAACATCTCCTGAGAAGAGATAGAAAAAATAGTTTTGTCGTAAAACAACCTTGAAGCAGACCCTTTGTTTAAGAAATTTGTGCTTTGACAATCATACCTGGTTTTGTTGCTTAACAGGAGGTGGATGAGATGACAGCAAGTGAAGAAAATTATGACTTGCTTAAAAGGCAGAATGAGGAAATAAAGGTAAACAAAACTAAATATCATTCGGGTGTATACCTCCTTAAATCATTGATATAGATCCTATTCATAACCACGAATTTAGTTATTTTGATCATTAATTTAGCTCTTGTGCTGCTTTGCGCAATTAATATCTGGAATAACCCTATTAGCGCAACTTTTTTTTTCATCGATAATCCCTACTTTTTCCAAATTTGTATCCCTACTTTTTCCATACTTTTCTGTTGATTAGCACCTAGTGTGGGATTGTATAGCTAGGTTAACTTAACTTGTCTTGTGAGAGATCGAGCTGCACAGTGCAGTACAAAGCAAGTCCAAGAGTCTCAAGTTAAATCTTGGCCCAGTCCCATACTTTCATTGAGATTGATCACGAAATGATTTATATTGTCTGATCCTACTTCCGCTGTAGCATCAATTTTGGACATCCAAAAATGCGCTTAAAATATCTTTTAAAAGTCATTTTGTTAAGTATAAAATTTGTACAACCGGCTAGTGCACATACACCCAAGTCAATCAAGTGATTAATTGTTGATACACTCAATAGCTTCAATTTTCAACGTATATTCACAATGCTTGGTACACATGACATTATAGATGACCACCACAATATTCTTTGCTGCTCTCCTTATTAGCCCTTAATTTGAAATAGAGTTTTGATAAGCAACTTTGATTTACTAAAATATAATCAACTTTTTCAGAAGTTAAAACTTGATACAAAAAATCTCCAAGAACAATCAATATTGTTACTCACCAAAACTAGATATATCGTTCCAGTATTGGCAGAAAAGAATCAATCATCAAACAAAGCATATGTTCACAACAGAAACGCAAACAAGTATATGGTATGTAAATAATTATGACAAAAATCGCTATCCATAAAACTTTTGGAAAGCAGCTGTACAAAGGCTTTATTGGCTTTAAGTGAAATAAATTGTCCGTGTCCTCAAAGCTAAAATAACAGAAACCTCAACATGGCCCATGATGGCCTAGTGCATGTTGATAAGCACTACAGTGTCAAAAATATATAACCTAATGCGGGGTCACAGAATCAATATCAAAATTTTGCAATAACTTACTGTTGATATTTCATCTAAAGACATAAAAAACAGTTAACTTTATAAACAGAATTTTAGCTGGATTGCCTGTGTTGGTTATTCTGAGACTGAGTGGACTAAGGAGTGGGGTCAAGGTCAAAATTAAAATTTTATCAGAATTTTCTCATGATTTGTTATATCAAATTAAAGGATATGTAATGTAGAAGAGCATACTCACAAATATTAAGCCCTCCCACACCATACCCTGAGGCCCAGTCTGACTGCTGATCTAGCGATTGCGAGTTTAATCCCCACCTGGTCCCATTTTCTTTCCTGGGCCTCTTGGGTAGGGTCGGAGGTCAAAACAGTTTTCTCTGGAAGAAGTGGTGCTTCATAATAAGTTATAGGAAGAACAAGCAACTGTTCTGACACCATCAACCACTGGATGTGGTCAAAACTTTTTCATATAATAGAGTTGAGCTTTTGTAACACTTCTTTAACCGTTATATGTCATCAATAAACATTCCTTTTTATACCACTGGTGTCAGCTGTCATCCGTCTGAAAACATTTTCTTTAAAAACATAGCTCTTCATAAGCAACTAGGCCAAATTTAAATTAATTTCACACAAGTGTTCCTCCTATGGCCTTTTAAAGTTTTAGTGTTTCCACTCACGCAAACTGAAAGGCTGTCAGAGCTGTAGATAAGAAGAGTTGTAGATATGAAATAAATTCAAACGTCATGACCACTATAAGAAATAATTTTATAGAAACGTTCTTCATAAGAAACCTTTACTGAAATTAACAAAATGGTTTCACCCCACTGAACACTTTTGGCTGCCAGAAGTCTAGATACACTTTATTTTAAATTAACATCTCCTGAGAAGAGATAGAAAAAATAGTTTTGTCGTAAAACAACCTTGAAGCAGACCCTTTGTTTAAGAAATTTGTGCTTTGACAATCATACCTGGTTTTGTTGCTTAACAGGAGGTGGATGAGATGACAGCAAGTGAAGAAAATTATGACTTGCTTAAAAGGCAGAATGAGGAAATAAAGGTAAACAAAAAAAATATCATTCGGGTGTATACCTCCTTAAATCATTGATATAGGCCCTATTCTTAACCACGAATTTAGTTATTTTGATCACTAATTTAGCTCTTGAGCTGCTTTGCGCAATTAATATCTGGAATAACCCTATTAGTGCAACTTTTTTTCATTGATAATCTCTACTTTTTCCAAATTTGTATCCCTACTTTTTCCATACTTTTCTGTTGATGGGCACTTAGCCTGGGATTGTATAGCTAGGTTTACTTAACTTGTCTTGTGAGAGATCGAGCTGCACAGTGCAGTACAAAGCAAGTCCAAGAGTCTCAAGTTCAATCTTGGCCCAGTCCCATACTTTCATTGAGATTGATCACGAAATGATTTATATTGTCTTTTCCTCCTTCCGCTTTAGCATCAATTTTGGACATCCAAAAATGCGCTTAAAATATCTTTTAAAAGTCATTTTGTTAAGTATAAAATTTGTACAACCCGCTAGTGCACATACACCCAAGTCAATCAAGTGATTAATTGTTGATACACTCAATAGCTTCAATTTTCAACGTATATTCACAATGCTTGGTACACATGACATTATAGATGACCACCACAATATTCTTTGCTGCTCTTCTTATAAGCCCTTAATTTGAAATATAGTTTTGATAAGCAACTTTGATTTACTAAAATATAATCAACTTTTTCAGAAGTTAAAACTTGATACAAAAAATCTCCAAGAACAATCAATATTGTTACTCACCAAAACTAGATATATCGTTCCAGTATTGGCAGAAAAAAATCAATCATCAAACAAAGCATATGTTCACAACAGAAACGCAAACAAGTATAGGGTATGTAAATATTTATGACAAAAATCGCTATCCATAAAACTTTTGGAAAGCAGCTGTACAAAGGCTTTATTGGCTTTAAGTGAAATAAATTGCACATGTCCTCAAAGCTAAAATAACAGAAACCTCAACATGGCCCATGATGGCCTAGTGCATGTTGATAAGCACTGCAGTGTCAAAAATATATAACCTAATGCGGGGTCACAGAATCAATATCAAAATTTTGCAATAACTTACTGTTGATATTTCATCTAAAGACATAAAAAACAGTTAACATTAATAAACAGAATTTTAGCTGGATTGCCTGTGTTGGTTATTCTGAGACTGAGTGGACTAAGGAGTGGGGTCAAGGTCAAAATTAAATTTTTATCAGAATTTTCTCATGATTTGTTATATCAAATTAAAGGATATGAATGTACAAGAGCATACTCACAAATATTAAGCCCTCCCACACCATACCCTGTGGCCCAGTCTGACTGCTGATCTAGCGATTGCGAGTTTAATCCCCACCTGGTCCCATTTTCTTTTTTGGGCCTCTTGGGTAGGGTCGGAGGTCAAAACAGTTTTCTCTGGAGGAAGTTGTTCTTCATAATAAGTTATAGGAAGAACAAGCAACTGTTCTGACACCATCAACCACTGGATGTGGTCAATTTTTTTTCAAATAATAGAGTTGAGCTTTTGTAACACTTCTTTAACCGTTATCTGTCATCAATAAATTTCCTTTTTATACCACTGGTGTCAGCTGTCATACGTCTGAAAACATTTTCTTAAAAAACATAGCTCTTCATAAGCAACTGGGCCAAATTTAAATTAATTTCACACAAGTGTTCCTCCTATGGCCTTTTAAAGTTTTAGTGTTTCCACTCACGCAAACTGAAAGGCTGTCAGAGCTGTAGATAAGAAGGAGTTGTAGATATGAAATAAATTCAAACGTCATGACCACTATAAGAAATTATTTTATAGAAATGTTCTTCGTAAGAAACCTGTACTGAAATTAACAAAATGGTTTCACCCCACTTAACACTTTTGGCTGCCAGAAGTCTAGATACACTTTATTTTAGATTAACATCCCTGAGAAGAGATAGAAAAATAGTTTTGTCGTAAAACAACCTTGAAGCAGACCCTTTGTTTAAGAAATTTGTGCTTTGACAATCATACCTGGTTTTGTTGCTTAACAGGACGTGGATGAGATGATAGCAAGTGAAGAAAATTATGACTTGCTTAAAAGGCAGACTGAGGAAATAAAGGTAAACAAAACAAAATATCATTCGGGTGTATACCTCCTTAAATAATTGATATAGATCCTATTCATAAGTACGAATTAGTTATTTTGATCACTAATTTAGCTCTTGTGCTGCTTTGCGCAATTAATATCTGGAATAACTCTATTAGCGCAACTTTTTTTCATCGATAATCTCTACTTTTTCCAAATTTGTATCCCTACTTTTTCCATACTTTTCTGTTGATGGGCACTTAGCCTGGGATTGTATAGCTAGGTTTACTTAACTTGTCTTGTGAGAGATCGAGCTGCACAGTGCAGTACAAAGCAAGTCCAAGAGTCTCAAGTTCAATCTTGGCCCAGTCCCATACTTTCATTGAGATTGATCACGAAATGATTTATATTGTCTTTTCCTCCTTCCGCTTTAGCATCAATTTTGGACATCCAAAAATGCGCTTAAAATATCTTTTAAAAGTCATTTTGTTAAGTATAAAATTTGTACAACCCGCTAGTGCACATACACCCAAGTCAATCAAGTGATTAATTGTTGATACACTCAATAGCTTCAATTTTCAACGTATATTCACAATGCTTGGTACACATGACATTATAGATGACCACCACAATATTCTTTGCTGCTCTTCTTATTAGCCCTTAATTTGAAATATAGTTTTGATAAGCAACTTTGATTTACTAAAAATATAATCAACTTTTTCAGAAGTTAAAACTTGATACAAAAAATCTCCAAGAACAATCAATATTGTTACTCACCAAAACTAGATATATCGTTCCAGTATTGGCAGAAAAAAATCAATCATCAAACAAAGCATATGTTCACAACAGAAACGCAAACAAGTATAGGGTATGTAAATAATTATGACAAAAATCGCTATCTATAAAACTTTTGGAAAGCAGCTGTACAAAGGCTTTATTGGCTTTAAGTGAAATAAATTGCACATGTCCTCAAAGCTAAAATAACAGAAACCTCAACATGGCCCATGATGGCCTAGTGCATGTTGTAAGCACTACAGTGTCAAAAATATATAACCTAATGCGGGGTCACAGAATCAATATTAAAATTTTGCAATAACTTACTGTTGATATTTCATCTAAAGACATAAAAAAACAGTTAACATTAATAAACAGAATTTTAGCTGGATTGCCTGTGTTGGTTATTCTGAGACTGAGTGGACTAAGGAGTGGGGTCAAGGTCAAAATTAAATTTTTATCAGAATTTTCTCATGATTTGTTATATCAAATTAAAGGATATGAAATGTACAAGAGCATACTCACAAATATTAAGCCCTCCCACACCATACCCTGTGGCCCAGTCTGACTGCTGATCTAGCGATTGCGAGTTTAATCCCCACCTGGTCCCATTTTCTTTTTTGGGCCTCTTGGGTAGGGTCGGAGGTCAAAACAGTTTTCTCTGGAGGAAGTTGTTCTTCATAATAAGTTATAGGAAGAACAAGCAACTGTTCTGACACCATCAACCACTGGATGTGGTCAAAACTTTTTCATATAATAGAGTTTAGCTTTTGTAACACTTCTTTAACCGTTATCTGTCATCAATAAACATTCCTTTTTATACCACTGGTGTCAGCTGTCATCCGTCTGAAAACATTTTCTTTAAAAACATAGCTCTTCATAAGCAACTGGGCCAAATTTAAATTAATTTCACACAAGTGTTCCTCCTATGGCCTTTCAAAGTTTAAGTGTTTCCACTCACGCAAACTGAAAGGCTGTCAGAGCTGTAGATAAGAAGGAGTTGTAGATATGAAATAAATTCAAACGTCATGACCACTATAAGAAATAATTTTATTGAAATGTTCTTCATAGGAAACCTTTACTGAAATTAACAAAATGGTTTCACCCCACTGAACACTTTTGGCTGCCAGAAGTCTAGATACACTTTATTTAAATTAACATCTCCTGAGAAGAGATAGAAAAATAGTTTTGTCGTAAAACAACCTTGAAGCAGACCCTTTGTTTAAGAAATTTGTGCTTTGACAATCATACCTGGTTTTGTTGCTTAACAGGAGGTGGATGAGATGACAGCAAGTGAAGAAAATTATGACTTGCTTAAAAGGCAGAATGAGGAAATAAAGGTAAACAAAACAAAATATCATTCCGGTGTATACCTCCTTAAATCATTGATATAGATCCTATTCATAACCACGAATTTAGTTATTTTGATCACTAATTTAGCTCTTGTGCTGCTTTGCGCAATTAATATCTGGAATAACCCTATTAGCGCAACTTTTTTTTTCATCGATAATCCCTACTTTTTCCAAATTTGTATCCCTACTTTTTCCATACTTTTCTGTTGATGGGCACCTAGCCTGGGATTGTATAGCTAGGTTAACTAAACTTGTCTTGTGAGAGATCGAGCTGCACAGTGCAGTACAAAGCAAGTCCAAGAGTCTCAAGTTAAATCTTGGCCCAGTCCCATACTTTCATTGAGATTGATCACGAAATGATTTATATTGTCTGATCCTCCTTCCGCTGTAGCATCAATTTTGGACATCCAAAAATGCGCTTAAAATATCTTTTAAAAGTCATTTTGTAAAGTATAAAATTTGTACAACCGGCTAGTGCTCATACACCCAAGTCAATCAAGTGATTAGTTGTTGATACACTCAATAGCTTCAATTTTCGACGTATATTCACAATGCTTGGTACACATGACATTATAGATGACCACCACAATATTCTTTGCTGCTCTCCTTATTAGCCCTTAATTTGAAATAGAGTTTTGATAAGCAACTTTGATTTACTAAAATATAATCAACTTTTTCAGAAGTTAAAACTTGATACAAAAAATCTCCAAGAACAATCAATATTGTTACTCACCAAAACTAGATATATCGTTCCAGTATTGGCAGAAAAGAATCAATCATCAAACAAAGCATATGTTCACAACAGAAACGCAAACAAGTATATGGTATGTAAATAATTATGACAAAATCGCTATCCATAAAACTTTTGGAAAGCAGCTGTACAAAGGTTTTATTGGCTTTAAGTGAAATAAATTGCACATGTCCTCAAAGCTAAAATAACAGAAACCTCAACATGGCCCATGATGGCCTAGTGCATGTTGATAAGCACTACAGTGTCAAAAATATATAACCTAAGGCGGGGTCACAGAATCAATATCAAAATTTTGCAATAACTTACTGTTGATATTTCATCTAAAGACATAAAAAACAGTTAACATTAATAAACAGAATTTTAGCTGGATTGCCTGTGTTGGTTATTCTGAGACTGAGTGGACTAAGGAGTGGGGTCAAGGTCAAAATTAAAATTTTATCAGAATTTTCTCATGATTTGTTATATCAAATTAAAGGATATGAAATGTACAAGAGCATACTCACAAATATTAAGCCCTCCCACACCATACCCTGAGGCCCAGTCTGACTGCTGATCTAGCGATTGCGAGTTTAATCCCCACCTGGTCCCATTTTCTTTCCTGGGCCTCTTGGGTAGGGTCGGAGGTCAAAACAGATTTCTCTGGAAGAAGTGGTGCTTCATAATAAGTTATAGGAAGAACAAGCAACTGTTCTGACACCATCAACCACTGGATGTGGTCAAAACTTTTTCATATAATAGAGTTGAGCTTTTGTAACACTTCTTTAATTGTTATATGTCATCAATAAACATTCCTTTTTATACCACTGGTGTCAGCTGTCATCCGTCTGAAAACATTTTCTTTAAAAACATAGCTCTTCATAAGGAACTAGGCCAAATTTAAATTAATTTCACACAAGTGTTCCTCCTATGGCCTTTTAAAGTTTTAGTGTTTCCACTCACGCAAACTGAAAGGCTGTCAGAGCTGTAGATAAGAAAGAGTTGTAGATATGAAATAAATTCAAACGTCATGACCACTATAAGAAATAATTTTATAGAAACGTTCTTCATAAGAAACCTTTACTGAAATTAACAAAATGGTTTCACCCCACTGAACACTTTTGGCTGCCAGAAGTCTAGATACACTTTATTTTAAATTAACATCTCCTGAGAAGAGATAGAAAAAATAGTTTTGTCGTAAAACAACCTTGAAGCAGACCCTTTGTTTAAGAAATTTGTGCTTTGACAATCATACCTGGTTTTGTTGCTTAACAGGAGGTGGATGAGATGACAGCAAGTGAAGAAAATTATGACTTGCTTAAAAGGCAGAATGAGGAAATAAAGGTAAACAAAAAAAATATCATTCGGGTGTATACCTCCTTAAATCATTGATATAGGCCCTATTCATAACCACGAATTTAGTTATTTTGATCACTAATTTAGCTCTTGAGCTGCTTTGCGCAATTAATATCTGGAATAACCCTATTAGCGCAACTTTTTTTCATTGATAATCTCTACTTTTTCCAAATTTGTATCCCTACTTTTTCCATACTTTTCTGTTGATGGGCACTTAGCCTGGGATTGTATAGCTAGGTTTACTTAACTTGTCTTGTGAGAGATCGAGCTGCACAGTGCAGTACAAAGCAAGTCCAAGAGTCTCAAGTTCAATCTTGGCCCAGTCCCATACTTTCATTGAGATTGATCACGAAATGATTTATATTGTCTTTTCCTCCTTCCGCTTTAGCATCAATTTTGGACATCCAAAAATGCGCTTAAAATATCTTTTAAAAGTCATTTTGTTAAGTATAAAATTTGTACAACCCGCTAGTGCACATACACCCAAGTCAATCAAGTGATTAATTGTTGATACACTCAATAGCTTCAATTTTCAACGTATATTCACAATGCTTGGTACACATGACATTATAGATGACCACCACAATATTCTTTGCTGCTCTTCTTATTAGCCCTTAATTTGAAATAGAGTTTTGATAAGCAACTTTGATTTACTAAAATATAATCAACTTTTTCAGAAGTTAAAACTTGATACAAAAAATCTCCAAGAACAATCAATATTGTTACTCACCAAAACTAGATATATCGTTCCAGTATTGGCAGAAAAAAATCAATCATCAAACAAAGCATATGTTCACAACAGAAACGCAAACAAGTATAGGGTATGTAAATATTTATGACAAAAATCGCTATCCATAAAACTTTTGGAAAGCAGCTGTACAAAGGCTTTATTGGCTTTAAGTGAAATAAATTGCACATGTCCTCAAAGCTAAAATAACAGAAACCTCAACATGGCCCATGATGGCCTAGTGCATGTTGATAAGCACTACAGTGTCAAAAATATATAACCTAATGCGGGATCACAGAATCAATATCAAAATTTTGCAATAATTTACCCTTGATATTTCATCTAAAGACATAAAAAACAGTTAACATTAATAAACAGAATTTTAGCTGGATTGCCTGTGTTGGTTATTCTGAGACTGAGTGGACTAAGGAGTGGGGTCAAGGTCAAAATTAAATTTTTATCAGAATTTTCTCATGATTTGTTATATCAAATTAAAGGATATGAAATGTACAAGAGCATACTCACAAATATTAAGCCCTCCCACACCATACCCTGTGGCCCAGTCTGACTGCTGATCTAGCGATTGCGAGTTTAATCCCCACCTGGTCCCATTTTCTTTTTTGGGCCTCTTGGGTAGGGTTGGAGGTCAAAACAGTTTTCTCTGGAGGAAGTTGTTCTTCATAATAAGTTATAGGAAGAACAAGCAACTGTTCTGACACAATCAACCACTGGATGTGGTCAAAACTCTTTCAAATAATAGAGTTGAGCTTTTGTAACACTTCTTTAACCGTTATCTGTCATCAATAAATTTCCTTTTTATACCACTGGTGTCAGCTGTCATCCGTCTGAAAACATTTTCATAAAAAACATAGCTCTTCATAAGCAACTGGGCCAAATTTAAATTAATTTCACACAAGTGTTCCTCCTATGGCCTTTTAAAATTTTAGTGTTTCCACTCACGCAAACTGAAAGGCTGTCAGAGCTGTAGATAAGAAGGAGTTGTAGATATGAAATAAATTCAAACGTAATGACCACTATAAGAAATAATTTTATAGAAATATTCTTCATAAGAAACCTGTACTGAAATTAACAAAATGGTTTCACCCCACTGAACACTTGTGGCTGCCAGAAGTCTAGATACACTTTATTTTAGATTAAAATCCCTGAGAAGAGATAGAAAAATAGTTTTGTCGTAAAACAACCTTGAAGCAGACCCTTTGTTTAAGAAATTTGTGCTTTGACAATCATACCTGGTTTTGTTGCTTAACAGGACGTGGATGAGATGTCAGCAAGTGAAGAAAATTATGACTTGCTTAAAAGGCAGACTGAGGAAATAAAGGTAAACAAAACAAAATATAATTCGGGTGTATACCTCTTTAAATCATTGATATAGATCCTATTCATAAGTACGAATTTAGTTATTTTGATCACTAATTTAGCTCTTGTGCTGCTTTGCGCAATTAATATCTGGAATAACTCTATTAGCGCAACTTTTTTTCATCGATAATCCCTACTTTTTCCAAATTTGTATCCCTACTTTTTCCATACTTTTCTCTTGATGGGCACCTAGGCTGGGATTGTATAGCTAGGTTTACTTAACTTGTCTTGTGAGAGATCGAGCTGCACAGTGCAATACAAAGCAAGTCCAAGAGTCTCAAGTTCAATCTTGGTCCAGTCCCCATACTTTCATTGAGATTGATCACGAAATGATTTTTATTGTTTTTTCCTCCTTCCGCTGTCGCATCAATTTTGGACATCCAAAAATGCGCTTAAAATATCTTTTAAAAGTCATTTTGTTAAGTATAAAATTTGTACAACCCGCTAGTGCACATACACCCAAGTCAATCAAGTGATTAATTGTTGATACACTTGATAGCTTCAATTCTCAAAGTATATTCACAATGCTTGGTACACATGACATTATAGATGACCACCACAATATTCTTTGCTGCTCTCCTTATTAGCCCTTAATTTGAAATAGAGTTTTGATAAGCAACTTTGATTTACTAAAAATATAATCAACTTTTTCAGAAGTTAAAACTTGATACAAAAAATCTCCAAGAACAATCAATATTGTTACTCACCAAAACTAGATATATCGTTCCAGTATTGGCAGAAAAAAATCAATCAACAAACAAAGCATATGTTCACAACAGAAACGCAAACAAGTATAGGGTATGTAAATAATTATGACAAAAATCGCTATCTATAAAACTTTTGGAAAGCAGCTGTACAAAGGCTTTATTGGCTGTAAGTGAAATAAATTGCACATGTCCTCAAAGCTAAAATAACAGAAACCTCAACATGGCCCATGATGGCCTAGTGCATGTTGTAAGCACTACAGTGTCAAAAATATATAACCTAAGGCAGGGTCACAGAATCAATATTAAAATTTTGCAATAACTTACTGTTGATATTTCATCTAAAGTCATAAAAAACAGTTAACATTAATAAACAGAATTTTAGCTGGATTGCCTGTGTTGGTTATTCTGAGACTGAGTGGACTAAGGAGTGGGGTCAAGGTCAAAATTAAACTTTTATCAGAATTTTTCTCATGATTTTTTATATCAAATTAAAGGATATGAAATGTACAAGAGCATACTCACAAATATTAAGCCCTCCCACATCATACCATGAGGCCCAGTCTACCTGCTGATCTAGCGATTGCGAGTTTAATCCCCACCTGGTCCCATTTTCTTTCCTGGGCCTCTTGGGTAGGGTCGGAGGTCAAAACAGTTTTCTCTGGAAGAAGTGGTGCTTCATAATAAGTTATAGGAAGAACAAGTAACTGTTCTGACACCATCAACCACTGGATGTGGTCAAAACTTTTACATATAATAGAGTTGAGCTTTTGTAACACTTCTTTAACCGTTATCTGTCATCAATAAACATTCCTTTTTATACCACTGGTGTCAGCTGTCATCCGTCTGGAAACATTTTCTTTATAAACATAGCTCTTCATAAGCAACTGGGCCAAATTTAAATTAATTTCACACAAGTGTTCCTCCTATGGCCTTTTAAAGTTTTAGTGTTTCCACTCACGCAAACTGAAAGGCTGTCAGAGCTGTAGATAAGAAAGAGTTGTAGATATGAAATAAATTCAAACGTCATGACCACTATAAGAAATAATTTTATAGAAATGTTCTTTATAAGAAACCTTTACTGAAATTAACAAAATGGTTTCACCCCACTGAACACTTTTGGCTGCCAGAAGTCTAGATACACTTTATTTTAAATTAACATCTCCTGAGAAGAGATAGAAAAATAGTTTTGTCGTAAAACAACCTTGAAGCAGACCCTTTGTTTAAGAAATTTGTGCTTTGACAATCATACCTGGTTTTGTTGCTTAACAGGAGGTGGATGAGATGACAGCAAGTGAAGAAAATTATGACTTGCTTAAAAGGCAGAATGAGGAAATAAAGGTAAACAAAACAAAATATCATTTAGGTGTATACCTCCTTAAATCATTGATATAGATCCTATTCATAATCACGAATTTAGTTATTTTGATCACTAATTTAGCTCTTGTGCTGCTTTGCGCAATTAGTATCTGGAATTAACCTATTAGCGCAACTTTTTTTCATCGATAATCCCTACTTTTTCCAAATTTGTATCCCTACTTTTTCCATACTTTTCTGTTGATGGGCACCTAGTCTGGGATTGTATAGTTAGGTTTACTTAACTTGTCTTGTGAGAGATCAAGCTGCACAGTGCAGTAAAAAGCAAGTCCAAGAGTCTCAAGTTCAATCTTGGCCTAGTCCCATACTTTCATTGAGATTGATCACGAAATGCTTTATATTGTCTTTTCCTCCTTCCGCTGTAGCATCAATTTTGGACATCCAAAAATGCGCTTAAAATATCTTTTAAAAGTCATTTTGTTAAGTATAAAATTTGTACAACCCGCTAGTGCACATACACCCAAGTCAATCAAGTGATTAATTGTTGATACACTCGATAGCTTCAATTCTCAAAGTACATTCACAATGCTATGTACACATGACATTATAGATGACCACCACAATATTCTTTGCTGCTCTCCTTATTAGCCCTTAATTTGAAATAGAGTTTTGATAAGCAACTTTGATTTACTAAAAATATAATCAACTTTTTCAGAAGTTAAAACTTGATACAAAAAATCTCCAAGAACAATCAATATTGTTACTCACCAAAACAAGATATATCGTTCCAGTATTGGCAGAAAAAATCAATCATCAAACAAAGCATATGTTCACAACAGAAACGCAAACAAGTATAGGGTATGTAAATAATTATGACAAAAATTGCTATCTATAAATCTTTTGGAAAGCAGCTGTACAAAGGCTTTATTGGCTTTAAGTGAAATAAATTGCACATGTCCTCAAAGCTAAAATAACAGAAACCTCAACATGGCCCATGATGGCCTAGTGCATGTTGATAAGCACTACAGTGTCAAAAATATATAACCTAAGGCGGGGTCACAGAATCAATATTAAAATTTTGCAATAACTTACTGTTGATATTTCATCTAAAGACATAAAAAACAGTTAACGTTGATAAACAGAATTTTAGCTGGATTGCCTGTGTGGGTTATTTTGAGACTGAGTGGACTAAGGAGTGGGGTCAAGGTCAAAATTAAACTTTTTTCAAAATTTTCTCATGATTTGTTATATCAAATTAAAGGATATGAAATGTACAAGAGCATACTCACATATATTAGGCCCCCACACCATACCCTGTGGCCTAGTCTGACTGCTGATCTGGCGATTGCGAGTTTAATCACCACCTGGTCCCATTTTCTTTCCTGGGCCTCTTGGGTAGGGTCGGAGGTCAAAACAGTTTTCTCTGGAAGAAGTGGTGCTTCATAATAAGTTATAGGAAGAACAAGCAACTGTTCTGACACCATCAACCACTGGATGTTGTCAAAACTTTTTCATATAATAGAGTTGAGCTTTTGTAACACTTCTTTAACCGTTATCTGTCATCAATAAACATTCCTTTTTATACCACTGGTGTCAGCTGTCATCCGTCTGAAAACATTTTCTTTAAAAACATAGCTCTTCATAAGCAACTTGGCCAAATTTAAATTAATTTCTCACAAGTGTTCCTCCTATGGCCTTTTAAAGTTTTAGTGTTTCCACTCACGCAAACTGAAAGGCTGTCAGAGCTGTAGATAAGAAAGAGTTGTAGATATGAAATAGATTCAAACGTCACGACCACTATAAGAAATAATTTTATAGAAATGTTCTTCATTAGAAACCTTTACTGAAATTAACAAAATGGTTTCACCCCACTGAACACTTTTGGCTGCCAGAAGTCTAGATACACTTTATTTTGAATTAACATCTCCTGAGAAGAGATAGAAAAATAGTTTATTCGTAAAATAACCTTGAAGCAGACCCTTTGTTTAAGAAAGGGTTTGTGCTTTGACAATCATACCTGGTTTTGTTGCTTGACATGAGGTGGATGAGATGACAACAAGTGAAGAAAATTATGACTTGCTTAAAAGGCAGAATGAGGAAATAAAGGTAAACAAAACAAAATATCATTCCGGTGTATACCTCCTTAAATCATTGATATAGATCCTATTCATAACCACGAATTTAGTTATTTTGATCACTAATTTAGCTCTTGTGCTGCTTTGCGCAATTGATATCTGGAATAACCCTATTAGCGCAACTTTTTTTCATCGATAATCCCTACTTTTTCCAAATTTGTATCCTTACTTTTTCCATACTTCTCTGTTGATGGGCACTTAGCCTGGGATAGTATATCTAGGTTTACTTAACTTGTCTTGTGAGAGATCGAGCTGCACAGTGCAGTACAAAGCAAGTCCAAGAGTCTCAAGTTCAATCTTGGCCCAGTCCCATACTTTCATTGAGATTGATCACGAAATGATTTATATTGTCTTTTCCTCCTTCCGCTGTAGCATCAATTTTGGACATCCAAAAATGCGCTTAAAATATCTTTTAAAAGTCATTTTGTTAAGTATAAAATTTGTACAACCCGCTAGTGCACATACACCCAAGTCAATCAAGTGATTAATTGTTGATACACTCGATAGCTTCAATTCTCTAAGTATGTTCACAATCCTTGGTATACATGACATTATAGATGACCACCACAATATTCTTTGCTGCTCTCCTTATAAGCCCTTAATTTGAAATAGAGTTTTGATAAGCAACTTTGATTAACTAAAAATATAATCAACTTTTTCAGAAGTTAAAACTTGATACAAAAAATCTCCAAGAACAATCAATATTGTTACTCACCAAAACTAGATATATCGTTCCAGTATTGGCAGAAAAAAATCAATCCTCAAACAAAGCATATGTTCACAACAGAAACGCAAACAAGTATAGGGTATGTAAATAATTATGACAAAAATCGCTATCTATAAAACTTTTGGGAAGCAGCTGTACAAAGGCTTTATTGGCTTTAAGTGAAATAAATTGCACATGTCCTCAAAGCTAAAATAACAGAAACCTCAACATGGCCCATGATGGCCTAGTGCATGTTGATAAGCACTACAGTGTCAAAAATATATAACCTAAGGCGGGGTCACAGAATCAATATTAAAATTTTGCAATAACTTACTGTTGATATTTCATCTAAAAACATAAAAAAACAGTTAACATTAATAAACAAAATTTTAGCTGGATTGCCTGTGTATGTTATTCTGAGACTGAGTGGACTAAGGAGTGGGGTCAAGGTCAAAATTTAACTTTTATCAGAATTTTCTCATGATTTGTTATATCAAATTAAAGGATATGAAATGTACAAGAGCATACTCACAAATATTAAGCCCTCCCACACCATACCCTGTGGCCCAGTCTGACTGCTGATCTAGCGATTGCGAGTTTAATCCCCACCTGGTCCCATTTTCTTTCCTGGGCCTCTTGGGTAGGGTCGGAGGTCAAAACAGTTTTCTCTGGAAGAAGTGGTGCTTCATAATAAGTTATAGGAAGAACAAGCAACTGTTCTGACACCATCAACCACTGGATGTGGTCAAAACTTTTTCATATAATAGAGTTGAGCTTTTGTAACACTTCTTTAACTGTTATCTGTCATCAATAAACATTCCTTTTTATACCACTGTTGTCAGCTGTCATCCGTCTGAAAACATTTTCTTTAAAAACATAGCTCTTCATAAGCAACTGGGCCAAATTTAAATTTATTTCACACAAGTGTTCCTCCTATGGCCTTTTAAAGTTTTAGTGTTTCCACTCACGCAAACAGAAAGGCTGTCAGAGCTGTAGATAAGAAAGAGTTGTAGATTTGAAATAAATTCAAACGTCATGACCACTATAAGAAATAATTTTATAGAAATGTTCTTCATAAGAAACCTTTACTGAAATTAACAAAATGGTTTCACCCCACTGAACACTTTTGGCTGCCAGAAGTCTAGATACACTTTATTTTAAATTAACATCTCCTGAGAAGAGATAGAAAAATATTTTTGTCTTAAAACAACCTTGAAGCAGACCCTTTGTTTAAGAAAGGGTTTGTGCTTTGACAATCATACCTGGTTTTGTTGCTTAATAGGAGGTGGATGAGATGACAGCAAGTGAAGAAAATTATGACTTGCTTAAAAGGCAGAATGAGGAAATAAAGGTAAACAAAACAAAATATCATTTGGGTGTATACCTCCTTAAATCATTGATATAGATCCTATTCATAATCACGAATTTAGTTATTTTGATCACTAATTTAGCTCTTGTGCTGCTTTGCGCAATTAATATCTGGAATTAACCTATTAGCGCAACTTTTTCGTCATCGATAATCCCTACTTTTTCCAAATTTGTATCCCCACTTTTTCCATACTTTTCTGTTGATAGGCACCTAGCCTGGGATTGTATAGCTTACTTAACTTGTCTTGTGAGAGATCGAGCTGCACAGTGCAGTACAAAGCAAGTCCAAGAGTCTCAAGTTCAATCTTGGCCCAGTCCCATACTTTCATTGATATTGATCATGAAATGATTTATATTGTCTTTTCCTCCTTCCGCTGTAGCATCAATTTTGGACATCCAAAAACGCGCTTAAAATATCTTTTAAAAGTCATTTTGTTAAGTATAAAATTTGTACAACCCGCAAGTGCACATACACCCAAGTCAATCAAGTGATTAATTGTTGATACACTCGATAGCTTCAATTCTCAAAGTATATTCACAATGCTTGGTACACATGACATAATAGAGGACCACCACAATATTCTTTGCTGCTCTCCTTATTAGCCCTTAATTTGAAATAGAGTTTTGATAAGCAACTTTGATTTACTAAAAATATAATCAACTTTTTCAGAAGTTAAAACTTGATACAAAAAATCTCCAAGAACAATCAATATTGTTACTCACCAAAACTAGATATATCGTTCCAGTATTGGCAGAAAAAATCAATCATCAAACAAAGCATATGTTCACAACAGAAAAAGCAAACAAGTATAGGGTATGTAAGTTATTGTGACAAAAATCGCTATCTATAAAACTTTTGGAAAGCAGCTGTACAAAGGCTTTATTGGCTTTAAGTGAAATAAATTGCACATGTCCTCAAAGCTAAAATAACAGAAACCTCAACATGTACCATGATGGCCTAGTGCATGTTGATAAGCACTACAGTGTCAAAAATATATAACCTAAGGCGGGGTCACAGAATGAATATTAAAATTTTGCAATAACTTACTGTTGATATTTCATCTAAAGACATAAAAAACAGTTAACATTAATAAACAGAATTTTAGCTGGATTGCCTGTGTTGGTTATTCTGAGACTGAGTGGACTAAGGAGTGGGGTCAAGGTCAAAATTAAACTTTTATCAGAATTTGCTCATGATTTGTTATATCAAATTAAAGGATATGAAATGTACAAGAGCATACTCACAAATATTAAGCCCTCCCTTACCATACCCTGTGGCCCAGTCTGACTGCTGATCTAGCGGTTGCGAGTTTAATCCCCACCTGGTCCCATTTTCTTTCCTGGGCCTCTTGGGTAGGGTCGGAGGTCAAAACAGTTTTATCTGGAAGAAGTGGTGCTTCATAATAAGTTATAGGAAGAACAAGCAACTGTTCTGACACATTCAACCACTGGATGTGGTCAAAACTTTTTCATATAATAGAGTTGAGCTTTTGTAACACTTCTTTAACCGTTATCTGTCATCAATAAACATTCCTTTTTATACCACTGGTGTCAGCTGTCATCCGTCTGAAAACATTTTCTTTAAAAACATAGCTCTTCATAAGCAACTGGGCCAAATTTAAATTAATTTCACACAAGTGTTCCTCCTATGGCCTTTTAAAGTTTTAGTGTTTCCACTCACGCAAACTGAAAGGCTGTCAGAGCTGTAGATAAGAAAGAGTTGTAGATATGAAATAAATTCAAACGTCATGACCACTATAAGAAATAATTTTATAGGAATGTTCTTCATAAGAAACCTTTACTGAAATTAACAAAATGGTTTCACCCCACTGAACACTTTTGGCTGCCAGAAGTCTAGATACACTTTATTTTAAATTAACATCTCCTGAGAAGAGATAGAAAAATAGTTTTGTCGTAAACCAACCTTGAAGCAGACCCTTTGTTTAAGAAATTTGTGCTTTGACAATCATACCTGGTTTTGTTGCTTAACAGGAGGTGGATGAGATGACAGCAAGTGAAGAAAATTATGACTTGCTTAAAGGGCAGAATGAGGAAATAAAGGTAAACAAAACAAAACAACATTCGGGTGTATACCTCCTTAAATCATTGATATAGATCCTATTCATAACCACGAATTTAGTTATTTTGATCACTAATTTAGCTCTTGTGCTGCTTTGCGCAATTAATATCTGGAATAACCCTATTAGCGCAACTTTTTTTCATCGATAATCCCTACTTTTTCCAAATTTGTATCCCTACTTTTTCCATACTTTTCTGTTGATGGGCACCTAGCCTGGGATTGTATAGCTAGGTTTACTTAACTTGTCTTGTGAGAGATCGAGCTGCACAGTGCAGTACAAAGCAAGTCCAAGAGTCTCAAGTTCAATTTTGGCCCAGTCCCATACTTTCATTGAGATTGATCACGAAATGATTTATATTGTCTTTTCCTCCTTCCACTGTAGCATCAATTTTGGACATCCAAAAATGCGCTTAAAATATCTTTTAAAAGTCATTTTGTTAAGTATAAAATTTGTACAACCCGCTAGTGCACAAACACCCAAGTCAATCAAGTGATTAATTGTTGATACACTCGATAGCTTCAATTCTCAAAGTATATTCACAATGCTTGGTACACATGACATTATAGATGACCACCACAATATTCTTTGCCTCTCTCCTTATTAGCCCTTAATTTGAAATAGAGTTTTGATAAGCAACTTTGATTTACTAAAAATATAATCAACTTTTTCAGAACTTGATACAAAAAAACTCCAAGAACAATCAATATTGTAACTCACCAAAACTAGATATATCGTTCCAGTATTGGCAGAAAAAAATCAATCATCAAACAAAGCATATGTTCACAACAGAAACGCAAACAAGTATAGGGTATGTAAATAATTATGACAAAAATCGCTATCTATAAAACTTTTGGAAAGCAGCTGTACAAAGGCTTTATTGGCTTTAAGTGAAATAAATTGCACATGTCCTCAAAGCTAAAATAACAGAAACCTCAACATGGCCCATGATGGCCTAGTGCATGTTGATAAGCACTACAGTGTCGAAAATATATAACCTAAGGCGGGGTAACAGAATCAATATTAAAATTTTGCAATAACTTACTGTTGATATTTCATCTAAAGACATAAAAAACAGTAATCATTAATAAACAGAATTTTACATGGATTGCCTGTGTTGGTTATTCTGAGACTGAGTGGACTAAGGAGTAGGTCAAGGTCAAAATTAAACTTTTATCAGAATTTTCCCATGATTTGTTATATCAAATTAAAGGATATGAAATGTAAGAGAGATTAAGCCCTCCCACACCATACCCTGTGGCCCAGTCTGACTGCTGATCTAGCGATTGCGAGTTTAATCCACACCTGGTCCCATTTTCTTTCCTACGCCTCTTGGGTAGGGTCGGAGGTCAAAACAGTTTTCTCTGGAAGAAGTGGTGCTTCATAATAAGTTATAGGAAGAACAAGCAACTGTTCTGACACATTCAACCACTGGATGTGGTCAAAACTTTTTCATATAATAGAGTTGAGCTTTTGTAACACTTCTTTAACCGTTATCTGTCATCAATAAACATTCCTTTTTATACCACTGGTGTCAGCTGTCATCCTTCAGAAAACATTTTCGTTAAAAACATCACTCTTCATAAGCAACTGGGCCAAATTTAAATTAATTTCACACAAGTGTTCCTCCTATGACCTTTTAAAGTTTGAGTGTTTCCACTCCCGCAAACTGAAAGGCTGTCAGAGCTGTAGATAAGAAAGAGTTGTAGATACGAAATAAATTAAAACCTCATGACCACTATCAGAAATAATTTTATAGAAATGTTCTTCATAAGAACCCTTTACTAAAATTAACAAAATGGTTTTACCCCACTGAACACTTTTGGCTGCCAGAAGTGTAGATACACTTTATTTTAAATTAACATCTCCTGAGAAGAGTTAGAAAAATAGTTTTGTCGAAAAACAACCTTAGAGCAGACCCTTTGTATAAGAAATTTGTGCTTTGGTTTAAACAATATTTTATTCAGATAATTTGCATGTAGACAAATTTATACAATGTTAATATATTCAGGATCTGACAGTAAGCTTTAAGCTTGTATGTAAGCCATTTTCTGACACAAAATGTATAAACAACGTATGTGAATAGTATAGAAACATTACAAAGAATAAGCAACTAGCGCTACAGGTAGAATATGTAAAGATAACAAATGAGAAAGTTATTTATTAGGGAAAACAAGAGAGAGAGAGAGAGAGGGCGATTAGAGGGAGATGGAGAGTTATTAAACTGCGTATTTATTTGCACACCATTAGTTGTAGGTGCAAGATAGTCTTTTAATATTTGAAATGGGAAAGATAGAGTTATGAAAGTTGAAAGGAAGAAGGAAAAAAGTTTGTTGACCGCATTCCTTCAGTACACTTTGGAAGATAGACAAGGTTTAATGAGACTAAACATCATAGCTCAGGCCTGGACAAGTATAATACATTGGTTTACAAGTATATAGTCTAGTGGGCCTATTGTTCAAATCTTTTTGACTTAATTATAAAATCTTGGACTTTAAGAAATAGTGATACATTTTCATCATTTGTAAACTCCGGTTTGCCGCAAAGGAGCTGATGCGTAGTGTGGTTTCTAAGGACATCACCCAGATACCTTTCACATACTGCTGTTAATTGAGGACAAATATAGAAGAAATGGTATGCACTCTCAAAACCACCACATGAGCAAGACGGGCTAGGTATTATATTTTTACGATAGAGATCGGCATTTAGTGAGCTACATTGCACACGAGTTATAAAACAAATTTGTATTAGTATGAATAGTGCGAATATCGCTTGAATTCATAAGTCTATAAGGATTACCATCCTGAACAAGAGGGGGTACAAATTCCTGCAAGTAATTCAGTGTAAGGTTATTTATGATTTTATAAAATATCACGAGCTTATGTTTGGTGCGACGTTCTTGCAATGAATCCCATCCTAGATCAGCCAGAAGTTTTTCAAGGCTACAGAGCTTGGTGCCTCCTGTGATTATTCTAGCTGCCTCGTGATGGATAGAATCAAGTTGTCTTTTTGCTTCATTGGAACAGTTGTCCCAAACTGAGTCACTATACTCAAGCAAGGGACGTATGAATGCGAAGTACATTTTTTCTAGTGCTTGTCTATTGACCTTAAACTTGAGAGCTCTCATAAGATGTAATCTTGACCATGCTGTATTGGTCACTCTTTGGATGTGATCTGACCAGTTACATGTATTAGAGAAAGTAAGTCCTAAATGTCTGTGAGAGGTGGTTTCGTTCAAGATAACATTGTTCATTTCTAGTGGAGGATGGGCAATCGGAAGCTGTCTTCGAGGTATAAGAAGAGAAGTCGTTTTTGTTGGATTAAAGTCTTCTAGCCAATCATTGGCCCAGACATTGATAGTATCAAGATCAGAATTAAGAATAAAAGCTGCAGTTTGTGGGTCGTCAATGATAATGTATATACTTGTGTCGTCAGCAAAAAGACGTATTGATGATCGAATGTTATTTACAATATCATTAATGTAAATAAAAAAAAGCAAGGGACCAAGAATAGAGCCCTGGGGAACTCCTGCTAAAACGTCGGCCCAATTAGATTCTACCCCATTCTACGGTTTGAGAGATAACTTTGGAACCATTGGAAAAGAGAGCCAGAAATACCCATGCAGGCTAGTTTATGTAATAGACCTTTGTGCCATACTCTGTCAAAAGCCTTGCTGATATCACAGAAAACAACACGCACTTCTTTACCACTGTCAACTGCTTCTAAAAATGAGTGATATGTGTGTAATAACTGGAAAGTAGTTGAATCGCCTTAGATGAATCCGGACTGAAAGGGGGTGAGAAGACTATTTTCACTAATGTAGTTGAAAATATGTTTGTGCACACACCTTTCCATGACTTTCCCCAATTGGCTTAGTAAGGATATTGGCCTATAATTTGAAGGAACCGATTTATCTTCTTTTTTGTGGATAGCGGTGACATTGGCGTCTTTCCAATTTGAGGGGAAATAACCTTGTAATAATGAGCGATTAAATACCGTTGCTAAAGGCTTAGACAGCACGGACGCGCCTTCCTTCAGTAAGCGAGGACTTATAAGGTCAGGGCCACATGCCTTAGTTACTTCAAATTATCTAAGACATCTTTTACTTCTTGTTCTGATATAGTTATGAAGTTGAGCTCATTATTAGTATCAATGCGTGGAGGCAACGTTTTATTTATATCATTAACAACAGACTGGGAACTGAAATATTCGTTTAACATATTAGCCTTATCAGCATTATTCTCAGCAAATTTATTGTCGAGCTTCAATGTTGGTATTGTATGAGATGCTTTACTTACACCGAGTATTTGTTTGGACGTTTTCCAAAATAATTTGGAGTTGACATATTCTTTAGATAAGATATCTTCAAGCTTGTCGAAGTAATTCGTTTTTGACAATCTAATTTCATTGATGACCTTATTTCTCAGGGCCTTAAATTTTTCCCAAAATGACTGATTGGATGTTTTTTTGAATTTCCTGAAAGCGCGTTTTCGTTTTCGGATGAGGTTTTTAATATGGCAAGTTATCCATGGTGGCTCGTCAGGCCTTATTGTAACTATTTTGCTTGGAACGGAATTTTCACAAGCATCATCTAGGGCTTCTTGTATACATACTACATCAGCATCAATATTTTCTGTAACTAGCTTTTCCTCGAGATTAAATGATATCAAATTTTCACGAAATTGGGTAAAATCAGCTCGTTCATAGTTACGTATTTTGCGCTTAAACGATTTAGTTGAAGGGCGCAGAAACTTGAGTAAAACAAGTATTGGACAGTGGAATCGGATTTGATCTGGTATAAATGAATCAGCTACACCACTCATCAAAATATTTGAACTATTGCGTACGAGAATCAAGTCTATAAGGGATGATGAATTTTCTGTGAAGTGCGTGTCTTCATTTATCAGTTGTTCTAAGTTGTAATTTTGAATTAAATCTTTTATTTTATTGTTTCTGTTGGTTCTCATATTAAAATTAAAATCTCCAGTTATAACAATATCTGGTATGTTTGTGTTATATGCTCTGTCAATGCTTTCGCTTAAAATAGTAAAGTAATCTGCTGTGCTGTTTGGTGGTCTGTAAAACCCACCAATCAATATTTTCTTAGATCTCACACATATCTCTTACCAGACCGCTTCCAGGTTGTTAATTTCCAGATCAGTTCGACGTTTACTCACGAGAGACTGTCTGACGTAAATGATAACTCCCCCGCCAGGACGACCGATCCTGTCTGCTCTGAACGGTGGATGAAACGCTTCAATTAGTAATTTATAATTTGCTGTTACAGGTTTCAGCCAACTTTCAGAGAAGACAAGAACATCGTATGCCAGAGATTCACATTTAATCAAATCGAGTTTAGGAAGTATGCTCTGGATATTGAGATGCATGATCCTAAGATGGTTCGCCAAAGCACTGAAAGAGTTAACACTATTCGAAACGCTAAGATCAGCAAGGCTAGTGACAGAATCTGGACCAGGGTTTGGATGAATGTCTCCGCTTTGAAGAATAAGATCCACAGTCCAGGAGAGAACAACGCTTGTTATAAGTAGAGAAATGCATAAAACGGAGAAAATTGAGTTATCATTTTGTCTTGGACTCATTCGTTTATATGGACATTTGATGTTTCTGTAAGCTTCGTTACTTGCCTGTACAGCTATGATGATACTGAGACATGTGAGGTCATATAGGAAGGCATAACTGCAGCTCGACAGAATTAAGAGAATCAGTATGTAGAATTTGTTATAGTCGAGCTTCTTTTTGGTACCAAGATGCATCGACTGCGTCACAGCGAGGTTGCCACCGAGGCTGGCTAAATCACGCGTGCGTTCCATTAATGCTATATGCTGAAATATGCAACAAAATAAGAACAAGCCTCGCCAGGAAAAACGCCATGATACAGCCAAATGACACCGTGTACAACAAGCGGATTCTATATGACCTCAGACCATATGTCTTCACAATTGATTGTTTGAAGGAAACGGTCAACGGAGAGAAGAGTAGAGATAAGATGAAGTGGAGAGCAAACATATCAATAATAATAACAAAACAGCTTCAAAATCGTCCTTCTGTGGGGACGCTGGTATAGATACAATTTACACAGAGACCATGGTTAATAATGGATACAAGTACGTTTAGGGGTATCGTGCGAAAAGGTGTCTCATCGATTTCAAAATTTTGGAGCAAAAACGACCCTTCAAGGCTTTGTAATTAGTTTACATTTGATAGAAGTAATCTGTTCAACATCAGAGAGGGTAGTCGGATCATGTTTATGTCCAGTACACACAGTCCGACAATGGACCATGTAAGTTCAGCATGTTCAGTATTATGGTATAACACCCTTCGATCGACGCCGCTTCAAAGCTTGAACAACATAGCGAAGAAACCTGCTTTCATAGATCACCAAATATGACTGAATATTGTGTAATAAGCGTCATTGCTTTGCAGCGCATATCAATTAATATAAGTTGGGTCATCATCGGACTGCTAGGGAGGCGCCATTTAAATATTGGGATTGCCATGTCTGAAATATTTGGAGTCAATCGCGAGGATTCGCGATGCTACGTTTAAGTTGGTATCTCTGTGCCCCAAATCGCATATCATCGCTCCCTATAGTTAATGGACGCAAAAAATATTGTTCGCGAGAGCAAACGCATTCAAGCGAATTACAGCTAGCATTTGGAAACCATTCGCAAAAAAACAGTTCACTATCGTCAAATTTTAAGATTATGTAACAAATTTTCAAAACTTTCGTTCAGAATTTACTTGAATTCACAAACTTACTCTATTCTCAAGGCTTCGTCGAACAGATTTCCCTTATGTGTGAGGAGGCCTTAACAAACGTTCCATTTTAATATAGGGGAGTGGTCGTTTCAATCCTCAAGAAATTCGTGGAAATTCACAGAGAGTGACGACACACCGTATATCTGGAAAAGAGAACGCAGAGATTAACGATTTTGATTTTGTTTACAGTTTGAAAAGTCTATGCTATATAGGACCTGTGAACAATATTCAAACAATGATTATCTGTCTCTCATTTTTTTCTGTCTATGTCTCTGTCTGTCTGTCTATAATAGTAGAGGACCCAGGGACCAGAAATGTCATAAGCAAGCAATAATAAATTGTCACTTGTTTTAATTGATAGTACATAGCATCTACAAAATGAAATCAACTATTGCAATCAATTTAAGCCTTGCAAACATGTAACAGTGTGTTTATCGCGTTAATCATCATTTTCTTGAAAACAAAAATATGTAATTATGTCTAATTAGGTTTAAACAGCTTAAATTAACAAAACAGTTATGCAAACTGCAAGAACATGTTATAATATACTCATATTAACATTTGTTTACGTTGCTTTGGTGCATTAAAATGTCAATTTCGTTATACTTTGAACTATACCCCTTAAAATCAATAATATTTTGTTAGATTTCCGTTTCTTATTTAATAACAGCTATTTTCGTCCATAATAACATGTATTTAAAAGGTCATTTATTGACAATTACAAAACTGCAAACAGATATGTTTTATCATAAATACTTTGTCTGTTACAAGCTGTTCAATTAGATCAACATAAATAAAACGTTATAAAAGATTAGAACCTTTAAATTCTAAAATTAAGCATGTCTTCTTTTGGTTAGCTTTTAAACATCTTCTGATTATTGTAGTTATATCACTCTACATAAGAGTACTACTTAAAATGATTTCTGGTGTAAAATGTCACTTTGATGTCCAATTTCTAATAGGTCACGTTAAAGAAAACAAATAGTGCTCAAATCCTTATATAATACATCACTGGGTAGTTTCTTTCATCTAAAAAAGTCAAGTTGCGTTGGATAGGCATGAAGTTATTGTTTTTCCAAAGAATATGTATCAGTTGTATTAAAGATGATGTATGTTTATGCGTGCATATTTCCTTTTAAAATATGGTATATATCGTAGCTTCAAAACAACACGACATGCTTTGCTAATTTTAATCATTTATATGTTATGAAATTTACAAACTAACACATTGTTAAGTCTGATGCATTATCTCAACTAGAAAATATTCCCTTGTTATATCAAATTTTCTGAAGTAACATATATAACTATAGAACTTTATATCATGATTACATTTTTGTCTCAGCTGTTTCCAGTATACAACTGAGCCTGTAAATCTAAAACAGATATTCATGTTCGCATATATTTATATCTTTAAATGGGAAGTACATTACCAATATATCACAGAAACAGAACCACCGCCTTAGAACGGACAGCAGCCTAAGCCACAAAGGGCTTAATTGCATTTACTTGCGCCAAACCTTCGCCCTAGATTGTGTTGCTGTCAAAACAATTTATTGTTTTGCTCCAATAGAAGCTTTCTGACTAATGCCATGTATCAACACAGAGTAGCCATCAAATCAAAGAAGCACACTATGATGAAACAAAGAAAATGGCTCATGAATCACAAATAGAAAGAGCTGCAGAAAACGTCAGGGCCCAGCCTATGACATACATGGGGCACCAACCAGCGGATTAAAGCTTTTCGTCAGGGCCATTATAGAGTCTGAGGTCTGACCCACCGTTGTGCAATTAAAGGGGAAGCCATAGCTATAAATCGTGATTGGGTTTTACACTCAGGCATGAAGACTGTCGCATGATATCCATGCTGTACACCAATCTCTTTTATAACGTTAAAAATCGTTTTAAATTCATCACTGAGATTAGAATTTATATCAATTCTTTTGAATTGATAGATAAACGCCGTAAAATACAGGTTTTGATATGCCATGTTGCCGGAGAGTCTTAAAGCAAATATTGTATTTATCAATCACCTTTGAGTGTCAGTAATACAAATTCAAAGTTTTAACGAGTTTATGGTATTGATAAGCTTGATTTAGTAACTAAGAACCTGGGCCAGGTGTGGTACTTGATTGTATTGATTCCTGATCTTTGTCACCGTTTTACTTAGAAGTCAAAAATTAGTTTCTGTTGTTGAAGTCATCAACATGGGAACAATCTTGCAAACAAATGAGTTTGGAAATATACACACCATAGGAAGGAGAGCGAGGAACATCTCGATCAAGAAATGGAAAAATAACTACTTCAAAATTAAAGTTGTCCTGTTTATCACAAATTTTTGCTGAAACACTGTCATATGTGATGGACAAGTCTAAGTCCAAAACGAGGGCTTCAGTATCTGTGGAATTTTCATTACTCAAATGAAGTTCAGTGTGATATATCTGACATTCTATTTGTTCAAAATAAGGATTATCAATATTAAGCAAGTCATCTAGATATCTTGAGTTGTTTCGAAAACAGTATGAAACCATGCAGATATCAACAGTGTAGCTCCAGATCAGCTGGCTTCTAAAGAAGCCAGCTGATCAGGATCCACACTGTTACTGTTTTCAATGCAACATGTGAACTCATAATGATTAATAACAATATGAAATGCAAAACTTTTATTAACTTTATATAAATTTTGCACTTGTCCAAGGACAAGTAAATTGAAATTTTCAGCTTGTCCTCAATGAAATGGGACCAGGTCGGACAAGTCGGGCATGGTATATCCACAGCCCTGGTTAATGTGTCTTGCTCAAGGACACTATGCAGTGATGTCGGTGAGGATCGAACCCACAACCCTCGGCTTAAGTCAAGCACTGAACCACCGTGTTCCCTTCACATACGTTTTTTGTCTGTCACCAACATATGTTGGGTACTCATAAGAATCGTTTCACTGAGATGTTTCTTTTATTACAAACAATTTAGGTTCAAAATATGGACAAGAAAATAATCAACATTTTATGCATATAAACTTATTTATTTTACAAACATACGTATGGGTCACAGCACTCAATGCATGAGAAACTGTCACTTTTCAGATTGGAGGCATCTGCCCTGGGTGCCATTCATGAACAGTTTATTTCAATATATATAGCTAGTGTGATAATGCAAAACAAGTAAGTGTTGGTTGTTTTTACAACTTATATTTTCTACTTTCAGCATTGCCCTGAAGGCAGCCCATCAGACAAATATCCAGACCCGGTGGCAGCAGCGACCACTAGTGCAACACATTACACTCCAGCTAGACCACCTCCAAAAAGAAGACCCATGTCTGAACCACCAAAGAAAAAGAGGAAACTTCTATCAGAAATACAATGGTAATGTATATTTGTACCTATTTTTGGTCATAATTTTAATTATCACCCTTATTAGACCAGCAACCCATACCTAAACAAATATTTTGACAAGCATTGAAGACCAAGATGAAATGCCACGTAATTTGGCATTTTATCAGGATCTGCACCGTTTGCTGCAGTAAAACTAAGTTCATCTTCAGAGAAAGACCAAAGACATACAAAATTTTTGGAAACAATATAAAGCTGTGAACCCTCAATTTTTCAATGGACCCTCCTGGCTCTATTGTATGCAGCTGTATGGAACAACTCCATAGGTCTAAAAAGGTTTGGTGCCATCATGAAATTAAATAAAACATTATGCAAATCAGAATTACAAGAAAAATATTTGTTCAAACTGTAAGTTACTGTTATATTTATATATGCATGGAACTATAAAGCAAGCATCAAGCATTGAATTGTCAGACAAGCATGCCCCTGTGCACAGTCTAACCAGAGCCTTCACATGGATGTTGATAAAGGTTCTAATTGAAACCTTAGACCCTTAGACCTGCTGTAAATCCCCATATACACAATCAAATTATGGATGTTGATAAAGGTTCTAATTAAAACCTTAGACCTGCTGTAAACCCCCATATACAAAATTAAATTATGGATGATGATAAAGGTTCTAATTAAAACCTTAGACCCTTAGTCCTGCTGTAAACCCCCATATACACAATCAAACTATGGATGTTGATAAAGGTTCTAATTAAAACCCTAGACCCTTAGTCCTGCTGTAAACCCCCATATACACAATCAAACTATGGATGTTGATAAAGGTTCGAATTAAAACCTTAGACCCTAAGTCCAGCTGTAAACCCCCATATACACAATCAAATTGCGGATGTTGATAAAGGTTCTAATTAAAACCATAGACCCTTTGTCCAGCTGTAAACCCCCATATACACAATCAAATTATGGATGATGATAAAGGTTCTAATTAAAACCTTAGACCCTTAGACTTGCTGTAAACCCCCATATACACAATCAAACTATGGATGTTGATAAAGGTTCAAATTCAAACCTAAGTCCTGCTGTAAACCCCATATACACAATCACACTATGGATGCTGATAAAGGTTCTAATTAAAACCTTGGACCCTTAGACCTGCTGTAAACCCCCATATACACAATCAAACTGTGGATGTTGATAAAGGTTCTAATTAAAAACTTAGTCCCTTAGTCCTGCTGTAAACCCGCATATACACAATCAAACTATGGATGTTGATAAAGGTTCTAATTAAAACCTTAGACCTGCTGTAAACCCCCATATACACAATTAAATTATGGATGATGATAAAGGTTCTAATTAAAACCTTAGTCCTGCTGTAAATCCACATATACACAATCAAACTATGGATGTTGATATAGGTTCTAATTAAAACCTTAGTCCCTTAGTCCTGCTGTAAACCCGCATATACACAATGAAATTATGGATGTTGATAAAGGTTCTAATTAAAACCTTAGACCTGCTGTAAGCCCCCATATACACAATCAGATCATGGATGTTGATAAAGGTTCTAATTAAAACCTTAGACCCTTAGTCCTGCTGTAAACCACCATATACACAATCAAATTATGGATGTTGATACTCCTAAAAACATTTCTGATGAAAAACCTGCTGTAAATTCACAACTGCAGCCTCTAGATAAGAACAGTGTCTAAATCCTCAACCACAACCTGATTTGAGAGCTCAAAATAACCCCAGGCAATGGTTATGTTGATCACCCAAATACACACTGTATAAGGCCAAATAAAAAAATACCTGTGTTTAGGGAAACAGCAACTTACCTTGATTTACTGGTGAAACTCTTTTTTCAGTTTTCTGGTAAATTATTTAGTATTATGCATTTTTTAAAAACGAAATGCCTTTCAAGATGCATGAAAAAAAAAATTCTAGAAAAAATATATGTGCCTACCCTACCTAAAATTTTCGAGCCCGTTACCCGAAGCTTGTTTGATTTTTTATTTTGCCTATAAAAAATCACAGGTTCAAATATTGTGCTTATCTAGAGGTCTTTATAACATGCGCTGGTTCAGAAAGAGGGGGTTCAAATTCAACAAATTGTCCAAAAGGTTTTTTTTAGTTGATGAGGGGATAGGATCCAATTGTTGCTATAAATGGGCCATCATCTGCCCGCCAGCAAAACACCATTTACATGGCGTTTCTCTAGCGGGCTGATGATAGCCCAAAATTAGATGCTAGCTTGGCAGCTTTGTGATTTTTAATGGGATCTAGACAGTATTGCAAGGAAACCCTATATTTTTGTGACTTTTCAGCGGGGGTCCAGACCCCCTGTCCCCCCATCTGGATCCGCACATGTTACAACATTTTCTTATCCAAAAATATTCATGGACAAAAAACTTTCATGAATGGAGTATAATGCATAAGATTTATAGAATGTAATGCTTGTCGTTTTCAGTGATGTCAAGGAGAATGAGACCCCAGTCAACAATGACATACACCAATTTGAACCTTTGACAGATATCCATATCCAGGCTGAAAACACAGGAAATGACTGTAAGTTACGCATTAATTGTTGTATTTTATGTTTAAATTAATTACATAGGTGCAGAAAAGCAATATTTTTGAACTCTAATTTTCTTAGCTATACTTTTAAATGTTTGTTTTGGGCACTCACAACAACCTTCTCATTAAGACGGTTCTTGTGAGTACCCACAACAAATTATTTGATTCAGAAATGAGAAAACAATACATTCTTACATATATCTGGAGTCTATGCACTTCGAAAAGTAAGTATGACCAGGATGTTTCACAAGTCTTTCAGTTTGGGCACAACATGAGCAATATTCACATTGCTGAGTTTCTCAAGTATTTACGTCATTACTCCTTCATCAGGTTCTATTCTCTTGATAAGAAGATCCTGCTTAGTATAAGTTACAAAGTCACAGAATTTTGCTCCACTCACTAGCAACTGTCCCTGCACTTGGAACCAGTGCATATGGTTTCTCTTCAGCGTAATTTGATTCCCAACGGTCTCTGAAACCAAATTACCCTCTTTTCATATGATTCCAGGGCTTCCAAAATTTTCCAGTCTCTTAGGGAAAAAGGTGATTTCACATCTAGAATGTCAGACTGTCCATTCTCACATATTTTACCATCAGGAGACGCACCAATGAATGGAAACTTTGGGTTTACCAGAAAACCACAGTCATGTACATGGTTGCCAGTCTTCTACCTGTATATATTTTTTGCATTTTTTTTACTGTTTGTGCCATAGCTGGTTGCTGTTGATGTGAACTTTGGCGGCTCCAGGATACTGTTTAAAAATTTGTCTGTCACCTGAGCTTTTCGTAACATGAATCTCCCAAAATTGGATGCAGTCAATCAGTGTTTCCGCTCTAGATGCCAAGTAGGACTTGCTGTCTGGTCTCTGGTGTTTCTTTCTAATTTTTCCGCATCAGAGTCACTAATGGCCAGACTGGCCCATCTGTCCTCATTATCTATAACAAAACTTGGAAGAGGAAATGTTGGGGCTTGTGGAAAATTCAACTGTCCACACTCCAATCAGTGCTGACCGGGCACTTCAACAGCCTTTATAAGTGGTATCTGAAAAAATAAACAGTCACATAAATACAGCATGCTACAGTTTTTGTTTGTTTGATTTGATTCTTTACGTCCCATCAACAATCTTTCAGTTATAAAGGGACGGGTCTTCCTGGGTGGAACCAGTACTTAGCTAGAATTAATGTGTCTTGCTCAAGGACACAACGCAGTGACCCGGGTGAGGTTCGAACCCGACAGCATGCTACAGGTCTGCATTCATGATTTTATCATATTTTTATATAAAAAAAAAGTTAGGAGATCATGGCAGATTTCAGATTTCTCATACATATTAATGGACTTCTCCAATTGTATACCATATTTTGTCATCTTGGCAAACAGTGAGTCAGCAGCAAAAAATGGATGGTCAATATTAAACACACATGTTATGAGACTATGGCCATCCTTTATATACTGTAAATTCGGAAATTTTTGCAAGGATTTTATTTTCACAAAACTTCGCATTGTGCAAAGTTTTGTAAAAATAAAATCCTCGTATAATGGCGAAATCACTCTTCCATTTACTGCTATAGGAAAAGCATGCCATTTTTTGTGAATTTTAGTGTCCCAAATATGTCTTTTAACGCTATTCGCAAAAACAAAATTCTTGCAAAAATTTCCAGATTTACAGTAGTTGGTCTAGAGAGGATCGCTTGTGCACCTAAAATTGTATTTATTTCTTATCCATCAATTTAAACACGTGTTTAGGTGCTCAAAAGAACCGTCTCATTGAGACGGTTGTTTTGAGTATCCACAACATATGTTTTGGTTGAGAAGTAAAAACATAATTTTCAAATATGCACGCTTATCTGGAGGCCTGAGTCGTGCAACTCATGAAATATTTTCTATGGTTATTCTCCACCCTCTGGCCTGATGAATGATGGGCGGTACAGTTTGAGCAGTGTACAGGCCCAGTAATCAGTATGCGGAATATCCTGTTTAAAAAAAATGGCAAATAATGTGCAGACCTAGTTCAGATGCCATATTTTGTGACATCTGATCAGGGCTTACACAGTCTGCATAAATGATTCAGCTATTTTGTACAATGAAGAAAATTTCATAGGGAACAAAATGGTGCCAAAATAAATTACCTATTGTCATCAAAATTTGCAACCAGAGGTCTCCTTTTTCTGTTTACTGTTCCTGGTTTGGCTATGATCATAGTTGAAACTGGTTCTGTCTGAATCTTTGAACCCCTTGGTTTGTGCCACTCTTGTGGTGTCCCTATACATGCTTGCTGTGCTGGAACTTGTTGATATCCCTGCAGAATTCAGTCCTCCAGCTTATACAGAACTGCCATTACATGAGAACATTCTCCTGATATCCTGAAAATATATAAAGTGAAAACAATTATAGTTATTTTTCTAATAACTTACTTATCTTTAATTATTGTCTCCTGATAACCTGTAGCATATACCCTTTGGACCCAGAATAGGCCCAACAAAACATTAGGCATGGCCGCATTACCTGGAATGAAACTAACGCATATATACATATAGCTACATGTATATACTTCACTGCTTTAGTCATCTGCTGATAACCTAAAAGCAGACACTTCGTATTTTTGTACCCAGATCATAATCGATAATTTACTTTAGACTACTTTTGTTGATTGCTGAAAACTGTAGCTTACACTTTGGACCCAGATCAGACCTGCCAAAAGGTTGGCCTTTATCCTGATCCAAACTTTTAGACAATAAAATATATAATAACTCTTAATCTCCTAGTGTCATCTGCTGATAACTTTTGCAAACACTTTGGTTTTTGGTTTGGTTCAGTTCATGTCATTTCAGTCAACAGCTATGGTCATGTCGGGATGGTCAGTTCACCTTACCACATTTTTCCTGGGCATAATTGAACAAGCAGTAAACTAGTACTTTGTGCACATAATTTCGCTTGTAACTGACAACAACCCTTCTTGAATGATTCAGTGGTAGGTATGAGGATAACCATAGAACTTATTTCATGATCAATCTCCACGAAAGTATAGGACCAGGCCGGGATCAAACTTGTGATCCCTGAATAACTGCTATGTTCTGATTGAGAAATTTATAACAACGTGAAGTTCTGAATACACATCATCTGGAGACCTGTTATAAGCCAGTGCATTTTAAACTCAGATTGTTTAATTTAGTTGTGATCATCAGGACCAGCTGATCTGGGTATTCAATATTCTAATGAGCTCTGAGCATACATGCATTGATCCTAGGGGTAGGGGCTCGAGGCCTGCTGGAAAATCTCAGGTAATATGGGGTTAATGAGAGGGATATAACAAGGGATCAGAACCCCTTCCTTGGAAAAGTTGCATCCCCCCAATTGTATCCCTTATGGAACCTAGGAAATTATAGTTTCCTTTGATAATACCATTGAACCTATACTGTATAATAAGTTGAGGACTTCAAAAACCTCTTCAGAGTTTTTTCTGTAAGATGGACCTGGACCCCCCATCTGACGAAAATCCCTGGATCAGCGCATGGCATGCATTTAAATAACACTTTTATAAAGATAAAGGACTTGAAGTACACCGTGTAAATTGGTTGCAGATATTGGTTCTATCAAGAGATAACGACAGAGCCACACTGTGTCTGGAATCTGGTACTGTGGGACACGGGTTCTAGTGCTATGTAAACAGTACGAAAAAATAAGTTTGCTCCCCTTTCAGCGGTGTATAATCTGGCATAAAAGGATTAAATGTAAAATCTGAAAAGAAAATACATAATAACTTACCCGCCCTTACATCCACAGAAAGCTTCAGTCACCGTTTTCTGGTCCCTATCAACTGATAGCGTTGTTTTGTGCGGCTCTCCATTTCTAGACTGACTGTGATAAACATCTGCCTTTATTTGATTCTCGCCGGTTTCTGCCCAATAAATTTTCAATCCCTCAATATAGTTGCCTTTACTAAACTAACTGCCCTGTTGACGTTGACGCAATGTTGTTTAGTAAGTCAAATAGCTTGCTCAAATGTCGTCCGGTAAATCTTTCAAATCAATACTTTTGGCCATCTTTGATGAAAGCTTGTCTGCGGTTTCCAGTTGTAAGGTCACGTGACATCGCAGGGCGGAGCGTTTTATCGATTCGCGTTTGGTCAATTCAGAATATATAGCAACACTTACCCCACAATGACAACGATTTGGGATAGATTTTGTGGACTGTGATTGAGGGCCTTCTCAAAGCCATCGGTAAATGAGAACAGCAAAACATGTGGAAGGGACAGGGGAATTAGCATAAGAAAATGTTTTAAACTAGAACTGGGTCGAGAAAAATAACACTATGGTGATCATGTGTTTTTCATAGGCTAACGTGATGAAAACCACAATATATTTTGTTTAAAACCATTAGGCATACAACCTTGATATTTTGTATGTACTGTAGATTCGGAAATTTTCGCGTGACTTTTATTTCGCGAATTTTCGATTTTCGAATTATTCGCGAAGTTTTAAATTCGCGAGCAAGCATTCGTGTGGTCGGTCATTTCCGTGGGATGAAACTTGGCATGCAAATAGTTGCAGTGCACTTTTTTGACATGCCGACTTTAAAGCTGCATAGTCTGTAACTTTTGATCTTTTAATTTTTTAAATAATGTTTCTATTTTTCAAGAACACAGTAAAAAACTAAAATTCAGGTATACATTTTACCAATTTCGTAAATCTTTACAAATTATCAGTATCAGAACAACAGCATTTATGTTAAAACTTGACTGTCTATAATTATTGGAGGGACGCAAATAATTACCAACAAGAGAAAAACACCTGTTTTCGTAAGATAATTCACTTTTCCATGCAATTTTCAGCTATAGTGAACAGATTTATTGTGAAAACTTAACTTAATTCTGCTTTTGCAAATGATTTAAAAAGAAAAGAAAAAAAATCGAAAAATGTTCATAGTTGCAGACTTAGTCTCTTTAATTGTCATAATTATGTCATTGTCTCTCTGAACACACGCTCAAAATCACTGGTCCATATCTGAATCATTGATCAGGTACTAGTATTTTAGCGTTGATCTCTTATCTTTCGCTTGTACAAGCCATCAATTCAACACTTAGGTATCACTAAGCGTCTATTGTGTAACGGTTGAACGCTCACGTAAAATGACTTTGATTTGCGTAATCTTTTCAAGTCCAATAACAGTCTAACTTCGACCTTTTGACTACAACTGGTCAATTCGCAAGAAACAGTGATGTATTTTTTTTTACTGAAACGCAAATAAATAAACAAATATTGTTTCATCTTTTGTGAATAAAGTTAATGAGGGAGTAAAATACATTAAGGCAATATTTTTGTTTGCTCTATCGTCCATCAAAAGGCAGTCTCAAAGATCTTCAACGGCCAATGCAATTTGCTTTTAGTAAGTCAATATTAGCGAGAACTTTGAATTCGCGAGGCAGTGAATTAGCGAAAATTAAGTTCTCGCGAAAATTTCCGAATCTACAGTATTATCCATTTGGCTACCATAGTAACCAGTTGTTCAAAATTGGCCCTGGGACTGAAAAGTTCCAACACATATGAAGAACCACTATTGCACAACATTTAAAATATCTGGGCTTACGCCTAACTATTATACGTAGATAGCATTGTTCGTTAACCAAACAATATAATATCTGCTCTTTTGAAACCCTATCGTATCATATACAATTACTCATGACACATTAAAGTGTACAGCTGCTTTCCAAAATTTTTAGAGATAGCGATTTTTGTCATAATTATTTACATACCCCATACCTGTTTGAGTGTTTGTGATTAGCTTGTGCTTTGTTTGAGATATGATTTATTTCTGCTCCTGTATGCACGACATATCTAGTTATACTGAGTAAAAATATGGCTTGTGGATCTTTTATGTTTTTGTTCTGTTTTGTGTTTGCTATGTTTTGTGCGCGTCTGTTTATATGTGCTTCGTGGTCACCTGCTGGGAAAGGGCTGACCTCTTGGCTCTCGTTTGTGGTGTCTTCTGTGAGTTTGTCACTTTCCCATTGGTATCCTGGGTCAGGTGTGGTACTTGATTGTATCGATTCCTGATCTTTGCAACCTTACTTTCTTTGTTTTTGCAGATGTTTTGTAGCAAGTTTTAACTTCTAAAAAAGTTAATCGTATTTTTAGCGAATCAAAATTGCTTATCAAAACTCTATTTCAAATTATGAAATAATAAGGAGAGCAGCAAAGAAAACTGTAGTGGGAATCTATAAAGTCATGTATATGGTGCATTGTGAAAATACTTTAAGAATTGAAGCTATTGAGTGTATCAACAATGAATCACTTGATTGACTTTGGTGTATGTGCGCTAGCAGGTTGCTCAAATTATATAATTTTACATAATTACTTTTAAAAGATGTTTTAAGTGCATTTTGGGTGTTCAAATTCGACGCTACATAGTAAGAGTCCAATTATTAGGAGAAAGGCCAAACGGAAAGTACAGTACTGCCAAACAGTTAAATGGGCAAAGAAGGTTTGAAATTGTATTAAAATTGGGAAAATGTCATCTTTACAGATGAATCCACACTCTAAACATATTTCCTTTGCAACCTCATTCCCATCTGGCGTCTGAAACACGAACAAATTTATCGTTTGATATGACTCTTCGTTTTTTTCTACATAATAACAAGAGACAAACACAATCATAGAAATTCAGCTTAAAGCTTGCAATTAACATACAAAATTCCCACTGCTCTGACCGTTTTATTATCAGCGACACAGCATCGACATTTGCAGTGATTATTCATTATTACTAGACGTCACCATTCTAATTCAAGAGTTGAAAAAGAAATAGCATAATGCCATCAAATTGATCTTTAAACTTTTTCATTGAAACCGGAAGTGTGAGGCAGTCCTGTAACTTTTATTGTTAAAAATGGACTAAAGGAATTACATTGCGTTTGGCGTACAGTGTTTAGATGAAATAAAGTGTATTTAACCATTTTAGCATTATCTGCTGATAAATTTCAAAAATCTTGAAAAATCTCGAAAAATGCAATGCTTTTAAAATGCGTAAAATCTACCCTTAGCAGAATTTCAATTGTTTGGTATTTTTCAAGCCAGGTAGAGCAGTTTGTAACCACATACACTTTGATTTCATAAAAAAAAACTACACCAAAAATAGTAAGTGAGTATGATCAGGAAATACCACACTCACAAACCGCAGACACCCTTGTGGCACCGCGAGGAAGAGCTGCTCAACCATCATGAGACACCAGGAAGACAAATAAAGCAAAGCAACCAGCTCTCTCATCCCCATCAAGATGATTGCAATACTAGAATGGACATAAAGTAACGTACAACTAAACATAGAACAATTACAGACTCCCACAATGGGAGTAACAATAAACAAAACGTCAACTACAACAGAACCACCGCCTTAGAACGGACAGCAGCCTATGCCACCGAGGGGCTTAAATGCATTTTATTGGTACCAAATCTTCGCCCTAGATTCTGCTGTTGTTGAAGTACAAGAAATGTTCAGCTCGCACGGAGGCCATCTAACTAATGCAATGTATCATCATGGAGATACACTCTAATCAAATTAACACACCATGATGAAACAAAGATAAGGGCTCAGAAGCTTTCTGACTAATGCCATGTATCAACACAGAGTAGCCGTCAAATCAAAGAAGCACACTATGATGAAACAAAGATGATGGCTCATAACTCACAGATAGTGAGAGCTGCACAAAACGTCAGAGCCCAGACTACGACATACATGAGGCACCAAACAGCAGATAAAAGCTTTTCGTCAGGGCCATCATAGAGTCTGACGTCTGACCCACCGTCGTGCAATTAAAGGGGAAACCATAGCTATAAATCGTGATTGGGTTTACACTCAGGCATGAAGACTGCATGAAGACTGTTACATGATATCCATGTTGTATACCACTCTCTTTTATAACGTTAAAAATCGTTTTAAATTCATCACTGATATTGTACTTTCTAACAATTCTTTTGAATTTATAGATACTCACCATAAAATACAGGTTTGGATATGCCTTGTTGCTGAAGAGTCTTAAAGCAAATATTGTATTGCTCAATCACCTCTGAGTGTCAGTAATACAATTTAAAAGTTTTAACGAGTTTATGGTATCGATAGCCTTGATTTAGTAACTAAGAACCTGGGCCAGGTTTGGTACTTGATTGTATTGATTCCTGATCTTTGTCATTGTTTTACTTAGAAGTCAATTATTAGTTTCTGTTGTTAAGGTCATCAACATTAGAACATACTCTCGCAAAACAAATGAGTTTGGAAATATATACACCATAAGAAGGGGAACGAGGAAAATCTCTATCAAGAAATGAAAAAATAACTATTTCAAAATTAAAGTTGTCCTGCTTATCACAAATTTTGGTTAAACACTGTCATATGTGATGGACAAGTCTAAGTCAAAAACGAGGGCTTCAGTATCTGTGGAATTTTCTTTATTCAACTGAAGTTCAGTGTGATATACTTCACCTACTATTTGATCAAAATAAGGATTATCAATATTGAGCAAGTCATCTAGATATCTGGATTTGTTTGTTTGATTTGATTATTATGTCCCATCAACAATCTTTCTGTTAAACAGGGATGGGTCTTCCTTGGTTGAACCAGTAATAAGCTAGGATAAATGTTTCTTGCCCAAGGACAATAACGCAGTGACGCCAGTGAGGCTCGAACCCGCAACCTCTCGGTCTCGAGTCAAGCACTCTACAAACTGAGTAGTCAAGGAGCTAGGATTTTGAAAATTGACTTGGCACAATTGTCCAGCTAGAAAAGGTTTGACTTCAGAAATAGTTAGAACTACTCTTCTACAACATTTCTAGGCACGTCGTACAGTCAAATTGTGGAAGCAGTTTTCCAGGAGGAGTCGTTGTGTACACCTACCCAATTTTTACTATAAAAACAAAATGGCAACATTTGAAGAAGAAATGGTATCCAGGTTGTATCCAGATGGTGCATGCGGTCGTTATTTTTTGCCAAAACCTGGATAAGGACCTAAACAATTACGAAAATAAATTGTTTGCATCCAGAAGCACAACTTTTATGTTTTAACTGTCATTTACGTTATATCCTCAATTACGCCTTATAAAATCAATTAATTTTGGTTAAAGTTTAATTTTATAAGTGCTATAATAAGTATATACGTTTTACATACCATGTTTGGAACAGATATTTACCTGACTGTTTCAAAACTGCAAACATCTTGTTTCTATCATATTCACCATTCACCATTTTTGGGGGGTAATCATATTCAACAGCTTATAATTCGTAAATTACTTTACAAATTATAAGCTGTTGAATACGATTACCCCCTAAAAATGGTGAATATGGTTAGAACCATTTCACTTTGCAGGTTAGCATGCAATACCATCTGCTGACTTTTAAACCATAATTGAGCATTCTATCGATGCACGATAGTAGAAAGCTATAATTTACTGGGTTTCTGGTGTAAAGTTCTATATTTAAATGCTTGTATGACAATATGTAACGTACATTACAAACTTTAAGACTTCCTATATATATATATATATATTGCTGAATACTTTATATTATATGCCATATGGTGTTTTGTTGAATTTTAAACCTTGTTGGTTTTAAATTTATAACAAGACAGCAGTTTGTTTTAAGATATTTATCAGCTTTATTAAGGGAGCGCAGTGACACAGTGGTAGAATGCTTGCCTTGAGACCCGAAGGGCTGTGAGCTCGAGCCTCACCGGCGTCACTGCATTCTGTCCTTGAGCAAGATCATTAATCCTAGCTTAGTACTGGTTCAACCCGAGGTAGACCCGTCCCTATATAGCTGAAAGATTGTTGATGGTATGTAAAGAATCAAATCAAACAAAACAAACAAAGCCAGTTTTATTAAGTTACTATATCAATAAACATTTACATTTGCAATAAAGATTTTTTTAAAGTTTTCATTTGCACGAAATATCATTTTGATTTGTTCAGAGTTAAAGATTCTAAAACACATAAACAAAGAAATAGCCAGCTCATTGGTAGTAGTAGAATACATTCCATCTCTTTCAAATTTATCAAAGCAACAGAAATAACCATAACAAATATCATAAGGTGCTATGTCTGTCCTAAATGTTATCAAAGACACGATTGGGCCCTAAAAAGCTAAACTATTAAGGATGTAGAATTGTGGAATATTTATCGCAGGAGAAAAACAACACAACTAAGTTTTATTGGATGAAGTCTCATCAGTCATTTGAAAATATTTTTATGTACCCAGTTTACTATTGTACACATTATGATAACAAAGTCGGACTCAGTAACATAATATAGGTTGGCGCCTTGTTTAATACCTAGGTTAATTTCCCATAGAAAAAAATACAAATTGCTAAATGTTTAGAGAGATGGTAATAAAATTATACTATTTCTCTTTGCTTACATTCCAGACAAAATCAACTACCTAGGAACTGGTAGGATAAATTTATATATTTTACAATAGAGGTTATGTATTATACGTGCCTGTAATTGTATTTTTTTTTAAAGATAATCTCTAAAAATCAAATTGTATACTGACATTTATATGCATATGCAGATAATGACACCTTCCTTGTTTCAGCTTTTTAATAGATTTTTAGTTTATTTTCAGCATACCTTTTATAGTTTATTAAATGAAACTGTCAGTACCTCTGATCATTTGCTAAACTAATATCACTTTATAAGAAGAAGTTTAATATTGAATAAACATTTCCCTGAAAATGGGTAAATTTAGTTATAATGGATGACAACGATCTCATGTGATATGATCATATCCAAGGCACACAGAGTAATTGCTGCTTAAGAAACCATTTTTAACACATATGACATTATCAGTCAAGAGTTATGTCAGGCATTGTGTCACTCAGGTAATGTAAAATATACGTTATGATATTAGAGGGAAAAATAAAACGTTTAAAAACATACAGTCATGAGATCGTACTCAGTTTTAGCAATCAATACTTAAATAACTGGTGAAAATTGTCACTATACAGAATGTGGCATGGCCAATTTATTAAAGGAGTCTTTTAAATATATTTTTTCATAACAAAGCGCTATATGTATAGAAACATAAGAATGAATAAGTGATATAAAATTAAAATCAACAGCACATCTTTTTCTAAAAATATATTTTGCTTCTTCAGACAGAAAACAAATGCAACACACATAAAAATGAAATTATATAAAAGCACAAAACATGTTGAAAGTAGTGATTTATAGAGACATACAAGAGCCAATTGTTCTTACAATCACCTTGTGCAGTAGTGCAACACAACACTGTCGTATCTCCTTTATTATTTATTGTATTGTTACGACAGTGTTGCGTTGACCCCACGGATTATGCATGTCATGTTTGCAATGCTTCCTTCCAAAAGAAATCATACTTCTATTACTTTTAAAGGTAAGTATAAATCTTAGAGGTTGATAAAGCAGTGCCTCTTTTGTTGTATATGTGTTGTGATATAATATACAAGATTTTTAATATCTTATCTTCGGTATGATCTTTGACAGTAGCACAAGTGTGAATTTCGTTGCCATAAAATAGAAAAAAAAAACAATTGCTGACCTCTCTTATGTAATTTATACATGCTCAATTGAAGATTTGAACCACCATATGTGATTTTGGTACCTACCTCACGTGGGGAAATGCACTGTTTAATCCCCCATGTCGATGCAGAAAAATTAGTATTTGTCTTCATCTACATATACATGTGCAAGCAGCAAATGCTCTGATGTGTCTAATGACATTTTTTACAGGCTTGCATGAGCCTTCATTGCTGAACTAAAATCAAATGTGCTTTATAATTTGAAATTTTATTTACGTTACTATTAATCATCAATTTATTTTGATTTGGAACATATAAAGGATTAACGGGATGCCATTCTTGCATCAATAAGTATGTCCTCATGTGACATGCATAATATCGTAATGATTTTATATGACCGAATTCCACGTTTAGACTAAGCCTAATTGATAGAAATAATGAAACAAATTTACAATACTTTATTTGAGTCCATTCATTTTGCAACAGCTACAATATAATCCTTTACAATGCAAGAATGTTGTTCTAAGTGAAAAGCATTGACCTCTAAAATGTATAACCACAAAGAACCTTGGAATAATATCCTGTTTTAATACTCTGTAACATTACAGAACCAGACAAAGCGTATGATAAATGCCACCATCTCCTTAACCCTTTTAAGTCGAATGAAACTTCCCACTTTTATCAAATGAACCAGTCCATCTTCGTCTTCAGGGCTGTTGGGTGTTGTTTTTCATTCTTATTCAAATTCTAGTAGAACATCCTATAAGCAAACAGTAGAAAACCTGATCAGACTTTGCAGTCTGTGGCGTCTGATCTTGGCCTGTACTATTTGTATATATGTCCCACAAAAAGAACGCTAGTCTAATATGGGTAAATACTTTTGTTGTATACGTTACTCACATCAGTTGTATTGTTTCTTCATCGAACTGGATAATGATTGGATATAGAGCGGTTAAACCATATATATAGGCATGGCGTTTGCCATATGTGAGACAGAAACCGTTACGATTAAAATAGCTTTTTGCTATGGCATGGATTAACGTTTGTTTTAATGTTTCATTTCTCAATTTCAACCAATTTTGCAAATAAAAAAAGTAATTTTAGGAATTAAGTGTTAGTTTTTCCCCAAATCATAGCTATTGATATAGTTATTTGTAGTCAAAGCTGACAAGCTATAATTGCATGTATTTTGGTGGCTTACACACAATGGGTGATATAGTGCTGTCATTGCATTAAATATTGTATTTAGCAGAAAGTAACATATCTAACTGTAATAGGTGCCAAACTTAGTTTAAAATCATATTGCTAGTAATTTTCTTTCAAATAAAAGTTGATATTGAAACGTAAGAATAAGAAATAACTGGATATTAACACTATAGGAATTCCTAGTATTCTAGGGTAACGTAGTGAATTTGGCTATTGCAGGGTAACGCCTCATCTGCTGAAAAGCTAACGCACTTCATTATCTGGCTAATATAATTTGGTTTTAGAAATTTACAGTATACAAGCCTCATTTTGTGGAGGTCGTTGGGTAGCCTATAATCTAATGATATTGCTGCATTAAAATGGTAATACATTTGAAAGTAAGTAACGTATATTACTGTAATATCATGTTGTATAATGGTTAAACGCATACTGGTTGTTTGCTGCATTTCATTTAATGATTTTAAGGCTATCGTCATGTCCATATATAAGAATTTAGTATAAGTCACAGATACAATATATTGCAGCAGAGAATGTACACTGATAATTTTGTAGAACACGCGTTCATGAATTGTCATTTCAGATGGTGTGTTCTTTCTTTGATTTGTAATAAATGCAAAACATGACAAACATATAATAAGAATAATGTTTAAATATGATTATAAATATGCTATTTTACTTGATAAATTAAGAAATGGGAAAGATTTCTTTTCTTTTTGAATTTGGATACATTATATTCTGGGAGGTGGGGTAAATCACCCCTTCCATTGGACATTTTCACGTCTAATATACCATATATACATTTTTTTTTTATATTGCTTTACTGTCGTATGCCATTGCATACATGTAATGCATATATTTAAAGAGAAATATGCTGAATAGGAAGCATTGGTTGAACGTGAGACGTGTTTTCCTCTCAATTTACCTAAACCTCATTTAGCGTATGGTACGTTCAAAGATGACGTCCTACAGCAAGACTGCTATCACAATTTAACTGTGCGACGTACCCAGGAGTATTGCAGAAGACCCCAGGATTAAAAACTCAATTATGAATAACCTACAAACAGTCAAAATTTTACTTTCTCCTCTTCGGTTACATTCTGCTTCTTCCATACAGATTCCCCAGTCCACCATTATATATAATTCTATGTTACCATCTGTTTACGTTTCACCTCTGAATTTTCATTCGGCCACTAAAATTAATTTACATGGAGTTTCTGACTCTGCCCTTTTTAGAAACCACTTAAAAGTTCGTCTCTCACCTCTTAAGTCACCTGTACTAAGGAACTCTAGGAGTAAGTATAGAAGAAGTGTAGTGTATCCCTCTATTTCTAAGTGCAATGCCAAGAGGTGTAGCTGTTGCAAACATTTATGTTGTAAATCAACTATTAAATCTAACGTTAATGGAAGACAATTTTCTGTAATTACTAATTCTGATCTTGATTGAAAATCAACTGATGTTATTTATGTTTTATCTTGAGAAGAGAAAGATTGTGGCATGCAATATGTTGGCCAAACTTGTAGATTTCTAAACACTAGATTTTCTGAGCACTATCGTTGAACAAAAAAGCCTCGCAAAATTGATAATTTTCTTTATAGGCATTTCAAACAAACTAATCACTCTACTAGCAGTATTTCTATTCAGCATGTTGAAAAGATAATATATGGTGATAATTCCACTAAAAGATATAGAAATATTCTTTGGCATGAATTAGAATTAAAATGGATAAAGTTATTACAAACACCACATCCACTTGGTTTTAATGATAATATTTACCATGAGGGTAACATTTCTAGATTACCTGATTTTGATGTTTTTCTCTTTTAGATATCCGTAAACGCAATGACCAATCTCATGGTAAACGCAAAAATGGAAATTTAAAACCAGAAATAAACATGTTTTAACTCTTTCAGAATTAACTATCATCTTAAAACATTCTGGCCGACATATGGCCCTTTCACGTTTAGTAACTCTTTCTATATCTTCACTTCGTACTTTGGATATTGAGGCTAATAAATTCTATGATAGAGCTCATCGACTTTATGGTGCAGCAATTCTTACCCGGTGTTACACTCAACATGCTCTTCGGCCATATATAGATTCCGAAATTAATCATATTAGGCATTTTATCAAAATTCAATTTGTCAACAAGGGGATTGAATTCATTAACTTACCTAGTATATTTAAAGATAAATCTGTTATCTCTTCTATTCCTACTTATTTTGAAAATAAGGAATCCCCTATCATTTGTTATAAGTATAATAAACCTATTCGTAGTACTGTTTTTAACTATAACAAATTATTAACAGAACTTGATATTGAAAATTCTATTCCTGACTCTTGAGATTGTAAGGACTCTAAGTATTGCTATCAACCCTCTGGTCATATAGTCACAGGGGATTTCAAAATCATAACTGATTCACGAATTCGTTCTATTATATGTAAGGGACCTAAATATAGGTTTCCTGTGCCAATAGACTTCAAATCATGTCGTGAGGAAATTGCAGGAGCCTTACAAGAATTTTGTAATCGCTGGTGTAAACGAGAGCATGTTGAGTCTAATGCCTTAAATATTTGGAAACTAAATATTTTTAAAATTATTGATGGTAGAATTTCATTTTATTGCAACAATTTAGATCTTCTACCACCTAAACCTAAATTCACTTTTAGACACTTGAAGAAAGGGATCCAGGAATTCCATAGGAAGTTTGTTTTGGCCCCCGCAGATAAGGCTGCTAACAATGTTGTGGTCGTTTGAAAAAGATACTATATTAACACCCTAAAGCAAGAACTTAGCACTGCAAAAACATATGAGCATAACAGGCTTGATGAGACGTCTATCGTTGATAGGCATCGATGCCATATGGCAGCTAAGTTTGGGTTGTTTGTTGATGAGGACCATAGCAAGCTTCCTACGTTATACTGGTTACCTAAACTTCATAAACGGCCCTATAAGTCACGTTTTATTGCTAATTCTAGTGCATGTACAACTACTGAGTTGTCTATTCTTTTGACTTCTTGTCTCACTGCAATTAAAAACCATGTCATTAAATATTGCACAACAGTTTATGAAAGAAGTGGTAAAAATTTATTTTGGTCTATTAAAAATTCAGGTGAAATTCTTAATAAATTGAAGTCTAGAGGTTTTCTAGCATCTGGTTTGTCTACATATGATTTCTCTACTCTCTATACTACATTGCCTCATAATCTAATAAAAGAAAAACTAACAGAATTAATTGAACAAACATTTAACAGAGAGGGCTCACTTTATTTGGCCTGTAATGATAAAAATGCCGTTTTTACTTCTGAACAACCTAAACGATATAAATTGTGGTCATGTCAGAAAATGTGTGATGCGCTCCATTATCTTTTGGACAATATATTTATAAGATTTGGCTCAAAAGTATATAGACAAATTGTCGGTATTCCAATGGGTACTAATTGTGCTCCTCTTGTTGCAGATTTGTTTTTGTTTTGTTATGAGAGAGACTTTATGTTATCTCTGTCAGACAATAATCAATCTGATGTTATTGAAGCTTTTAACTCTACCTCCAGATATTTAGATGACTTACTTAATATTGATAATCCTTATTTTGAACAAATGGTAGGTCAGATATATCCCACTGAACTTCAGTTAAATTAGGCGAGTTCTTCTGATACTGAAGCTCCGTTTTTGGACTTGAACTTGTCAATAACAAATGGCATAGTTTCTTCTAAAATTTATGATAAACAGGATGATTTTAATTTTGAAATAGTAAATTTCCCATTTCTTGATGGAGATGTTCCTCGCTCTCCTTCCTATGGTGTATATATTTCTCAGCTTATTCGTTTTGCTAGAGTATGTTCTAATGTTGATAACTTCAACAACAGAAACTTATTTTTAACTGCTAAATTATTAAAACAAGGTTATAGATATCATAAAATTCGAAAAGCATTTTCTAAATTCTACCACAGACACTCAGAGTTAATTGTTAAATACAACATTGGGTTAAAAACTCTTCTGCAATGAGGCATATCAGAACCTATATTTTATGGTGATTTAGTCTATAAATTCAAACGAATTGTTGGAAAACCTAATTTTAGTGATCAATTCAAAAAGATAGTTAAACGTTATATAAGGGTTGGATATAACTTGGATATCATGCGACAATCTGCATGCCTAGTTGTAAACCCAATCACTGTTAATAGCTATGGTTTCCTCTTTATTTGCACGACGGTGGGTCGGGCCTCAGACTCCATGACGGCTCTGACGTAAAGCTTTAATCGGTGGGTTGGTGCCTGATGCTTATCTGTAGCTGGACCCACCGTGGCTCAATTTGAGGTTTTCTTTAGCTCTGACTATCTGTGAGTCATGAGCCCTTTTCTTTGTTTCATCATGGTGTAGTAATTTGATTAGAGTGTTTTTCCATGATGATACATTGCATTAGTTAGATGGCCTCCATGCGAGCTGAACATTTTTTGTACTTCAACAACAGCAGAATCTAGGGCGAAGATTTGGTACCAGTAAAATGCATTTAAGCCCCCCTGGTGGCTTAGGCTGCTGTCCGTTCTAAGGCGGTGGTTCTGTTGTTGTTGACTTTCTGTTTATTGTTACTCCCATTGTGGGAGTCTGTAATTGTTCTATGTTTTGTTGTACGTTACTTTATGTCCATTTTAGTATTGCAATCATCTTGATGGGGAAGAGAGAGCTGATTGCTTTGCTTAATTTGTCTTCCTGGTGTCTCGTGATGGTTGAGCGGCTCTTCCTCACGGTGCCACGGGGTTGTCTGCAGTTTGTGATTGTGGTATTTCCTGATCATACTCATTTACTATTTTTACATTAATGCAGTCAAACCTTTTCTGGCAGGTAAGTTGTGTCAAGTCAAAAACTAAGGCCTGTACAGAAATCAGCGCCTGGACTAGAGCAACTACGCTCCCTAAAACAACATCAACACAGGGTACCATGAAGTTTTCACAAAGGCTACGGCGGGGTTTTCTTCCATCGACGTATCATGTGTTTTTAAAATTTAAAAAACAAAAACATCAACAACAACACACAATCAACTACAAATAATCAAGCAAGTATTGCCCGGTCATGCCAAAGTCCATAACGTGTTGTTGAAATAAAAATAAAAACCAAGCGAGTATGATCAGAAGGTATATAATTATACCACAAACCGACCAACGACTTAGCGAGTAAGACACACAGAACAAAAACAGTCATATGACAGCACGAACACATTTGATCAAAAACAGTCACATTTCAGCAAGAACACATTTGAAAAAAAAATGTCAAATTCAAGCAAGAATGCATTTAAACAAAGACAGTCACATGCCAGCACACACATTTGAACAAAGACTGTCTCATGCCTACAAGAACACATTTAAACAAAGACGCCCACATGCCAGCAAGAACACATTTGAACGAAGACAGTCACATGCCAGCAAGAACACATTTGAACATAGACAGTCACATGCCAGTAAGAACACATATGAACAAAGACAGTCACATTCCAGCAGAACAAATTTGAACAAAGACAGTCACATCCCTACAAGAACAGATTTGAACAAAGACAGTCACATTCCTACAAGAACACATTTGAACATAGACAGTCACGTGCGTACAATAACACATTTGAACATAGACATTCACATGACAGCGAGAGCACATTTAAACAAAGTCATATTCCAGCAAGAACATATTTGAACAAAGACTGTCACATGTTAGCAGGAAAACATTGTTCAAATGTGTTCTTGTAGGCACCTGACTGTCTTTGTTCAAACGTATTGTTGCTGTCTTTGTTAAAATGTGTTCTTGTTTGATGTGACTGTCTTTGTTAAAATGTTCGTGCTGTCATGTGACTGTCTATGTTCAAATGTGTTATTGTAGGTATGTGACTGTCTTTGTTCAAATATGCTCTTGTAGGCATGTGACTGTGTTTGTTCAAATGTGTTCTTGCTGGCATGTGACAGTTTTTGTTTAAATTAGTTCTTATCGGAATGTTACTGTCTTTGTTCAAATGTATTCATTCTGGAATGTGACTGTCTATGTTCAAATGAGTTCTAACTGGAATGTGACTATCTTTGTTCAAGTGAGTTCTTGTAGGCATGTGACTGTCTTTGTTCTAATGTGTCCTTGCTGGCAGGTGACTATCTTTGTTCAAATGTGTTTTTGCTGGCATGTGACTGTTTTTGTTCAAATGTGTTCTTGTTGGCATGTGACTGTCTTTGTTCAAATGTGTTCTTGCTGGCATGTGACTGTCTTTGTTCAAAACTGTTCTTGCTGGAATGTGAATGTCTTTTTTAAATTTTGTTTCTTACTGTCACGTGACTGTCTATGTTCACATGTGTCCTTGTAGGCATTTGACTGTCTTTGTTCAAATGTTTTCTTGCTCTCATGTGACTGTCTTTGTTCAAATGTGTTCTTGTTGGCATGTAACTGTCTTTGTTCAAATGTGTTCTTGCTGGCACGTGACTGTCTATGTTCAAATTGTTCTTGTATGCATGTGACTGCCTTTGTTCGAATGTGTTCTTGCTGGAATGTGACTGTCATAGTTCAATATGTGTTCTTGCGGGCATGAGACTGTTTTTGTTCAAATTTTGTCTTGCTGTCACGTGACTGTCGATGTTCAAATGTGTTCTTGTAGGCATGTGACTGTCTTTGTTCAAATGTTTTCTTGCTGGAATGTGACTGTCTTTGTTCAAATGTTTTCTTGTAGACATGTGACTGTCATTGTTTAAATGTGTTCTTGCTGGCATGTGATAGATTTTTTTTCAAATGTTCTCTTGCTGGCATGTGTCTGATTTTGTTCAAATGTGTTCTTGCTGGTATGTTACTGTCTTTGTTCAAATGTGTTCTTGCTGGTATGTTACTGTCTTTGTTCAAATGTGTTCTTGCTGGTATGTTACTGTCTTTGTTCAAATGTTTTTTTGCTAAGCTCAAATGTGGTTAGCTTTGTTCAAATGTGTTTATGCTGGAATATGAGTCCTTTTGTTTGAATGTGTTCTTGTTGGCATGTGACTGTCTTTGTTCAAATGTGTTCTTGCTTCCATGTGAATGCCTTTGTTCAAATCAGTTCTTGCTGACATGTGACTGTGTATGTTCAAATGTGTTTTTTGCTTGCATGTGACTGCCTTGTTTAAATCAGTTCTTGTCGACATGTGACTGTCTTTTTTTAAAGGTGTTCTTGTACGCAAGAGCACATTTGACCGAAGACAGTCATATGCCAGCAAGAACTCATCTGAACATAGACAGTCACATTCCAGCAAGAACACATTTGAACAAAGACAGTCACATGACAGTAATAAAACATTTTAACTAAGACAGTCACATGACAGCAAGAACACATTTGAACACAGACAGTCACATTCGACCAAGAACACATTTGAGCAAAGACAGTCAAACGGCAGCAAGAAAAACATTTGAACAAAGACAGTCACATGACAGCATATAAAACATTTGAACAAAGACAGTCACATTCTAGCAAATAACATTTAAACAAAGTTAGTCACATGCCAGCAAGAACACATACGAACAAGGACAGTCACATGCCTTCAAGAACACATTTGAACAAAAACAGTCACATGCCAGCAAAAAAAAAAATCGACAAAGACAGTCACATGCCAGCAAGGACACATTAGAACAAAGACAGATACATGCCTACAAGAACACATTTGAACAAAGATAGTCACATTCCAGTAAGAACACATTTGAACGTAGACAGTTACATGCCAGCAGGAACACATTTGATCAAAGACATTTACATGCCTACAAAAACACATTAGAACAAAGACAGTCACATTCAAGTAAGAACACATTTGAACATAGACAGTCACATGCCTACAAAAACACATTAGAACAAAGATAGTCACATTCCAGCAAGAACACATTTGAACATAGATAGTCACTTGACAGCAACAAAAAACATTTGAACAAAGACAGTCACATGCCAGCAAGAACACATTTTAACAAAAACCGTCACATGCGATCAAGAACACATTTAATCAAAGACAGTCACATTCCAGCTAAACCACATTTGAACAAAAAAGTCACATGACAGCAACAATACATTTGAACAAAGAGAGTCATATGTCAGCACAAAAACATTTTAACAAAGACAGTCACATACCAGCAATAACACATTTGAACAAAGTCACTCACATGCCAGCATGAACACATTTGAACAAAGACAGTCACATTGCAGCAAAAACTCATTTGAACAAAGACAGTCACATGCCTACAAGAATACATTGAACAAAGGTAGTCACATTCATGCAAGACCATATTTGAACAAAGACAGTTTCGTGCCAGCATGAACACATTTGAACATAGACAGTCACATGACAGCAAGAGCATATTTTTACAAAGACAGTCATATTCCAGCAGAACACATTTGAACAAAGACAGGCACGTGCCAACTGGAACACATTTGAACAATGACAGTCACATGCCTACAATAACACATTTGAACAAAGTCAGTCACATTACAGCAAGAAAACATTTGAAAAAAGACAATCACATGCCTACAAGAAAACATTTGAACATAGACAGTCACGTGAGAGCAATAAAACATTTGAACAAAGACAGTCACAAGCCAGCAAGCACAGATTTAAACAAAGACAGTCGCATGCCTATATAACACATTTGAACAAAGACAGTCACAGTACAGCAACAAAACATTTGTACATAGACAGTCACATGCCAGCAAGAACACATTTGAACAAAGACAGTCACATCACAACAAGAACACACTTGAACATAGACAGTCACATTACAGCAAGAAAACATTTGAACAAAGGCAGTCACATGCCTACAAGAACACATTTGAAAATAGACTGTAACGTGAGAGCAATAAAACATTTGAACAAAAGAGTCACAAGCTAGAAAGCACACAAGTGAACAAAGACAGTCGCATGCCCACATAACACATTTGAACAAAGACAGTCACATTCCAGCAAGGACACATTTGAACACAGACAGTCACATGACAGCAAGAGCACATTCGAACAAAGACAGTCACATGCCAGCAAGAACACATTTGAACAAATACACTCACATGCCAGCAAGAACACATTTGAACATAGACAGTCACATGACAGTAATAAAACATTTTAACTAAGACAGTCACATGACAGCAAGAACACATTTGAACACAGACAGTCACATTCGACCAAGAACACATTTGAACAAAGACAGTCAAACGACAGCAAGAAAAACATTTGAACAAAGACAGTCACATGACAGCATGAAAAACATTTGAACAAATACACTCACATGCCAGCAAGAACACATTTGAACATAAACAGTCACATTCCAGCAAGAACACATTTGAACAAAGACAGTCACATGACAGTAATAAAACATTTTAACTAAGACAGTCACATGACAGCAAGAACACATTTGAACACAGACAGTCACATTCGACCAAGAACACATTTGAACAAAGACAGTCAAACGACAGCAAGAAAAACATTTGATTTCATAACTTGAAAGGATCTTAAGATTTTTCGAGGATATTCCTCAAATCAAGCGAGTATGACCATTCAATGCCACAGTTATACAACTACAAACCAACACACGGCACAAAGACAGACACATGACAGCAGTAACATTATTGAAATAAATAAAAAGGACGCCTTTTGTCGCAAGTGAACATTCGCTACTCTAACTTGTCTCTGTAGCTGAGCAGACTAGTTTTGGCAAGACCTGGTCTCAAAAACTGAAGACAGATACTTTCAAGGTCTAGGTGAGCTAGCGTCGGGGCCCATAAACTAATTTACATCTAGGTCATTCACGGTACAATTGTTCTCAGTTCTGAAAGCCAGACAGGCAAATATAAACAGACGTTTCAAATAACTGACTAATCAAGGACAAATATCCATATTATGAAATCAAATCAAAGGACAATATAAGGACAAAATAGCCGTGGTATAAGGACAAAATAGGCGACGTTATACATGCAAAATGATCAACATATTTTGGGTATACATTTTAAATATTTCTGACTATAATGTATACCATCTCATATCATATAATAGTGCACTGGTTAACTTTGCTATACCCACACTTTTTTAAAGTCGGAAATATCATAATCGATACCGGCCAGCCTCTTTTCAGTCTGTCGATTGGTTGATCGGTCAGTCAGTCGGTTGGTCGGTTAGTCAGTCTGACAGTCAGTTATGCTTTTAGCGCAAAAACCTTTATATTTGACCGATAATGTACACATTTGGCAAAATGCGCAATAGAAATGTATTTAGACGTATATAATAATCTACATGTATGTTACAGAAATGAGAATGAACATTATGTTAACAATTCGGTATGTTACTCAAATCTGTAGGCATGTTGCAAAGACTTGCCGTATATACCTTATTTTGCTATAAGCTGAACAATTGACACTGTGTGCAAATTTGCATGCAACCAAGGAAATAAAATATCTTTGACCATGACAAGAAAATTAACTCTATTGATTAATATAAAACTAAAAGTAAGTAATGGTGCAAAGATCAGGAATCGATACAATCAAGTACCACACCCGACCCAGGATACCAATGGGAAAGTGACAAACTCACGGAAGACACCACAAACGAGAGCCAAGAGGTCAGCCCTTTCCCAGCAGGTGACCACAAAGCACATATAAACAGACGCGCACAAAACATAGCAAACACAAGACAGAACAAAAACATAAAAGATCCACAAAAGAAGTACCGCCTTGGAACGGTCAGTAAAAGCCATACAGAAGAGAAAGTGAAAACAAGCAAAAAACAATAATATGTTCAATTTAACGCCATATTTTAGTCTATTTACTAGATACGCTGATTTTTTTCAACATTAAGTTTAATTTTGAATATGCGGATAAAATGTCTTCGAGTATATTAGTGAGTCAGATTCACAACGTATATTTATAAGACACGATGCATGGGTATGAAAATGTAAGACAGACATCATACTGAAACATGTCCTTAGTTTCAAGTTAGCCTGGTTGGTTGGTTGATATCATGAATACTAAAGGGCTTGCCTTTCACTATAGTGTACATGTAGATTTCATTTTCTTGTCCTTTGGGATCATAGGTTTTATTGTGGAACGAAAGTAGCTTGTCTGGCCCCGAAAATCTGAAAGATTTTTGACTGGGACGTAAAGAATCAAATCAAACAAACAAACAAAATAAGGATATTTTCATAATCTAAAGAAAATATGTCTAAAAAGTTGACATTTATGACTAAAGGGTTTTGAAAAGGATACTTACTTGTACTGAAAATAGCATTTATTTGAAAGAAAAAGAAAAAAAAATCAATAGATCAAGACAGACCCTGATTCTAATGTTCGGGCTCATCCAGAATTCACATTTTCAGCTGTGGACTAGCATTCCTACCGAGCCCAAACACGTTATACTCATGTATTATGCAAACTATGAGAACGCATTGACCTCAAAATAATCAGTATATTGACTGTTATTGTTGTTAAAATTGATATTGTGATTTTAGGCAGATTTCTACGTTTTGATTTCTCCAAGCAGCCTCTTCACAGCTTATCTGTGGCTGGACCATGCTTAAATAAACAAGTATGTAATTTGATCCAACACACACATATGTACCATGTGGTTTATGAGTGATGAGCATTTTCACTTACTGCCCATGACAGGCTCGAATGATGCTCAGCACAGTCACAACCATCAAAAAGGGCTGTTATGCCTGTATTTTGTTATACGAAACGTGACATTATGCAGCCTTGTGGTCATTTGCTGGACAAGGGCTGACCTTTTGGCTATCTTGAATGTGATACTTGCTTGTTCTATTGTCACTTTCCATATTGTGTCCTGAATCAGGTGTGGTATTTTATTGTATGGACTCTTGATCTTCGCTTCCTGACTTTTACCTTATGCATATGTATGCAAAATAGTAAGTGAGTATGATCAGGAAATACTACAACCACAAACTGCAGAAAAACCCATGGCACCGCGAGGAAGAGCAACACAACCATCACGGGACATCCGGAAGACAAACTAAGCAAAGTATTCAGCTCCCTCGTCCCCATCAAGATGATTGCAAAACTAGATGGGACATAAAGTAACGTAGAAAAATTACAGACTCCCACTATGGGAGTAACAATAGTAGCAAGTCAACAACAACAGAACAACCGCCTTAACACGGACAGCAACACAAGCCACTGGGGCTTAAATGCATTTTACTGGTACCAAATATTCGCCCAAGATTCTATTGTTGTTGAAGTACAAGAAATGTTCAGCTCGCATGGCAGCCTTATAACTATTGCAATGTATCATCATTGAGAAACACTCTAATCAAATTAACACACTATGATGAAACAATCACATATAGTCAGAGCTAAAGAAAACCTCAAATTGAGCCACGGTGGGTCCACATACATATAAGTTTGATCAAAATATCCTGTGCGGTTTAAGAGTTGTGAGCATTTCCCCTGAAAGACCCCGAACAGTCAAAATGATGCTTAACAAACCCTTGTCACTATTTAGCATACTTTTCTCATAATGACCACAGACGGACAGATCATGATGTCATGTGATTCGCTCAATTGATTATTTGATCTGCATCACCACGTGTCACTGTAACGGCTGCTTAAACCTGGCCATGTGCAAAATGTTTTCAAAAGAGCTTTAGTGTAGACAATAGTATGATTTTATCGCTAAATTCTGTAATACAAATCATTGTTATGGTATTGCTATCAAAGGTGACTCAATATCTCCATAGACGGATTAGTCCCCTGTTGCTAATTTTTAAAGTAAGTGCTTTGAGTAATGCATAACGCATATGTACACAAAACGCATTTTCAGCAGTAATGTGCCATAGCAGTCAGGTCGATCTTTTAATATCGACGCATGCACAGACAATGACTGATGACTCATATAGTGTTTTAGACCCAAGGGTCATGCATACAATAGTAGAAACTCTGCATTGTTTTGAACATATGCAATTGCAAAGAATGATAACTCTTCGAGTCACTTGCAAATACCTTAATATGTGAAGAGAAACTTTATTCGTTAGCATAAAAAGAAAGCGCAAATACTTACAACTATTCTGTTTCTGCACTTAATCTTATTAATAGATAGAAAGGTACAGTCTGTATAACACAAATAAAGAATGATAATATTCCCGGGTTTTTTTTCATATAATCTTACATATTTGATGCTATTTCTATGTTTTTCAAAAAGATTATTGTAGATAAAATAGAAATCACTTTTCATGTTGATATATATTGTTATCAAAAAAGATCAAAGAGTTGATGTAATTTTAACATATTTTTCTCAAGAAGAGCGTAAGTTTCGTATCTTGGCAAGTATTTTAACCCGTCACTGAAGATAATTATCGTGTTGACGGTGGCCCTTTAACGCTTCCGTAATTTGGTATTCACATAAACAGTTAAAACATTTAAAAAAAGTTAATATTCTCTAAATTTTCGCGATGTTGCTCAGTGTGCCATTTCATAACGTCCCCAAAACCTATAGACCACAAGCATGACTAATATATGGCACTATATTATTCCAAGACGCGCGCGAACATAATCCGTGACACGTGATTTCCAACAATGTGGCACTTTGACATGAATAGACTCAGACGAGCCTGTGTAGCCTTTTCTGAGCTTGGAAACGCCAAATGATGTTTGGTCAGTAGCTAAACAATCATAGAATATCCAAGCGACAAGCAAAGGCTCTGATCAGCCTGCGCGTATGCGCAGGCTGGTCTGAGCCTTTGCTGGTCGCACATACCACATTGTTGGAAATCTCATGCTGTGGCTCATATCATTTTACAAAGATTATTTAAAATATTTATGATAAATCCCATAATCTCTTCTATAATTTATTTCAGATCCTAATATAGTACCTAGCAAACACGAAATGGAACATCACAAATCTTTATCTCTCGATCTGTTTAATATTATGGAAGATCTTGGCGCCACAATCGAAAACAGAAATATAAAGATGGAGGCGGCTATTTCAAATGAAATCTTACGTACAATTATAGTCTCGCCTGGTTCATCGTATGTATTTGGTAGTGCGTATGAAGGCACCTCTACAGAAGGTTTGCTACCAGACATTGATGTAGCTTATGTACTTCCTGACATGCCAGTGATCACTGATATTGCTAAATGTCCAAGTTCTAACAGTTACCTATTGGTGCCTGAGGAGCAACCTGGTTATGTGAGACTTCAACTGGTACGTAATGGAGCCGTTCAATGGGAGAGGTGTCCTGAATTAAAGTTACATAAGTATCATCCTCTGTCGGTTGACATAAACAATAGGGTGTGTTTGGTCCAAAACTCGGAAGGTTTGATGCCGACAGAAATGCATCGAAAGGAAGGCCCAGCAATCCATCTAGACGCTGTAAAAGGCCGTGCATCATCAGATATTGTATGTGCCTTGTCTTGTACAGATTGGTCAGACTGTGCACAGGAATGGTTATCAAGGCGACGTATTCATGGCTGGCCTTCCAAGGAACTGATAAAACAATGTAAATCTCTGGGATTTATTGTCGTATCCGCCTGTCACCCAGCCAGTGATGAAAAACAATTTCAATGGAGAATATCTTTCTCACATCAGGAGCGTTTACTTGTCACTCAGTTTAACTCTGTACAGCTTAAATGTTACATTCTTCTTAAGATCATTAAGAAAGATCTCATAAAGCAATATATTAAAGAGGACACACTGACATCTTATCACCTCAAAACATGTATGTTATATATTCTGGAAAACACACCAAGTGAACTATGGGTACCTGAAAACTTAGTGGGCTGTCTTATAATGTGCTTACGACAGATTCACTTATGGATCAGAGGTGAGAATATTCCGAATTATTTTATCCCCCGAGAAAATATGCTTGACCGAATAACTAAACCAGAATTGAGGCGAAAACTGGCTGTCAGAATAGACTGGATTTTGAACTGTGAAATCCACCATGTTCTTTGTAAACTGCAAATTGTCGAAATAGGTGACCGTTTAATGAGATTACCAGAAAGGCAAATAGATCCCTTGTTAAGTCAGATATTGAGAGTAAGATCTCTTACAAATCTTCTTATGCGCATGGGGAGTCAAATCAATGCCATACGTTTCATGCGTGTTTATCGACCATATATCGGATGCCTCCCTTATGATAGAGATTCTAGATTCAAACTTATGATGAAAGCGCTCGTACACAGTATTTCAGATTTAGCTGGAACCAGAAGAATAACAATTCACACTAAAGAAGAAACAAGAAGAGTCTTATCAATCATCTTACCCTTTCTTTATCTTAGTCTCTTATCATGTGATATTGTACAAAGGATAGATAAACCAACAGAAGCTGTACAGTATATTCGCGAGGACAACGCCTGGTTCCTAGCTGATCCTATCTATTCATCTGCTAAACTAAAGCAGGCATCAGCATTGTTAATGCTGGGGTACCAACAGTTGTCTTTAGATGTTTTATCATCATTAACCGTTAGAGACAAATTGTCTTTGTGTATCTGCTATCATCTTGGTGTACATGATCAAGATATACAATTACTGGTAAAAGCAACACAAGACAGACAAGATATCACAGCAATTGAACTATTGAGAGAGTATATCCAACCTTGTGTACATTTCTTTCCACATGAGCAACAGATTACTCCAGTTGCCATAAATTACGAGATGATACGGTCCTATGTGACACCCTACAAGGTCTTAGAAAAACATCGTACCATTCCCCAGTGGTGTAGATGGGGTGTTGTTGATGGACACTTCCTGCGATGGTTTCTTCTATACCTTAATCGAAGAGATCTTGGACACAATTCTCAAGCCACAAAATATGTCAAGAAGATGATCAGACTGTTGAACTCTAATACTGTACGTCATAGAGAAACGTGTCTGAATCTTCTTGGGTATGTCCACAGAGATAGAGGGGAGATAAACTGTGCTGTAAAATGCTTTGACAAGTCTCTTCAGACTAATCCGCTCTGTAACGCAGCTTTCTGGCATTTGTGCTTTCTTATCTGTGAAACAATCAACAAACGCTAATTTTAAAGATCTCAGCAAGAAATTCGCATAGAGAGATTGTTCTTGCACACCAGATAGTGTCTCAGCAAGGAGTTCGCATAGAGAGACTGTTCTTGCACACCAGATAGTGATACCTGAGAATTTACCCCTGGGATAGAAAAACTTATCTTACCTAGGTTGTCACGCAAAGGTTGCACATTGGTTGTATATAGTTGTCAAGTGATGTCATTGTTATGTTAACATCTCGTATATTGGCGTATTCAGGGACATCTGGGAGCTGTTTTTAAACATAAAATGTGGTATTTAATAGTGAGTCGTCAAGTGATGTCGTTGTTATGTTAACAGCTCGTATATTGGCGTATTCAGGAATATCCGGAAGCTGTTTTAAACATAAAATGTGATATTTAACAGTGAGTCGTCAAGTGATGTCATTGTTATGTTAACAGCTCGTATATTGGCGTATTCAGGAATATCCGGAAGCTGTTTTAAACATAAAATGTGATATTTAACAGTGAGTCGTCAAGTGATGTCATTGTTATGTTAACAGCTCGTATATTGGCGTATTCAGGGACGTCTGGGAGCTGTTTTTAAACATGAAATGTGATATTTAACAGTAAGTCGTCAAGTGATGTCGTTGTCATGTTAACATCACGTATATTGGCGTATTCAGGAATATCCGGAAGCTGTTTTAAACATAAAATGTGATATTTAACAGTGAGTCGTCAAGTGATGTCATTGTTATGTTAACAGCTCGTATATTGGCGTATTCAGGGACGTCTGGGAGCTGTTTTCAAACATAAAATGTGGTATTTAACAGTTAGTCGTCAAGTGATGTCGTTGTTATGTTAACATCACGTATATTGGCATATTCTATCATACCCTCACACTCATGAAAGATTCTTACATGGGCAAAATAGTCTATGATATAGTCTTACACTCGTGTTTTAACACACACACACACACACACACACACACACACGCGCGCACACACGCACGCACGCACGTGACATTGTCAGTAAGACAACAATCGAGGTTAATGAAACGGTTGAAGATTTGTGTTTTGCCTCGAAATCTTCAAAGAAAAGAGGCACGCAACAGCCTTAGATCAGTTTGCATTTTTTCCCAAAATTATACTAAAAGTATGTTTGAAACGCCCCTCTTGACGTACCCAGAGGTACTTAAAATATACCGTTTAGTAAAGATTTTTCCTGCTTCCATGTTTTTTAAAAGACATAGTTGCCATGTTAAAAATTCTCTATTAGGGCATGCATTACTTATATCAGTAAACGACAGAGTGATTTCAGCATTACACGATGGTTTTATTTTCATGAAACCTCGCAGGTGCGAAAACTTTCGGATTTACAGTATTAATCTTCGCTGTAAGCCTGCGTGATAAGTTCAAAACACTCATAGGAACGTTCGTTGTTCGCCTACGTGATAAGTTCTAAACACTCGTAGGAACATTTGTTGCCTGTCTACGTGATAAGTGCTTAACACTCATAGGAACATTTGTTGCCCGCCTACGTGATACAGTTCTAAACACTCGTAGGAACATTTGTTTCTCGCCTACGTGATAAGTGCTTAACACTCGTTGGATCATTTGTTGCCCGCCTACGTGATAAGTGCTTAACACTCGTAGGAACATTTGTTGCCCGCCTACGTGATAAGTTCCTAACACTCGTAGGAACATTTGTTGCTCGCCTACGTGATAAGTGCTAAACACTCGTAGGAACATTTGTTTCTCGCCTACGTGATAAGTGCTTAACACTCGTAGGAACATTTGTTGCCCGCCTACGTGATAAGTTTTTAACACTCGTAGGAACATGTGTTGCTCGCCCACGTGATAAGTTCTAAACACTCGTAGGAACATTTGTTGCCCGCCTATGTGATAAGTTCTAAACACTCGTAAGAACATTTGCTGCTCGCTAACGTGATAAGTGCTTAACACTCGTAGGAACATTTGTTGCCCGCCTACGTGATAAGTGCTTAACACTCGTAGGAACATTTGTTGCTCGCCTACGTGATACAGTTCAAAACACTCGTAGGAACATTTGTTGCTCGCTTACGTTATACAGTTCTAAACACTCGTAGGAACATTTGTTGCCCGCCTACCTTATAAGTGCTTAATACTCGTGGGAACATTTGTTGCTCATGCGCAAACTATGAACGTATATAAAGACTTGGACCAACATTATGATCTCAAGCTCTACGACAAGCGTCAACATGTAAGTTTAATCAGAGGCTTCTTCGAATACGCGAACCTTAAAATGTGTTAATGCAAATATGGATAAGTCTTTCCCTCTCTACATTACCGTATGTTTCCATCTCATTGCAGCCAATGCAAGTAGGGCAGCTGTCTTGGTTAGGACCTATATGTTTCAGATAAGTATGACTAGATAAGCTGATCAACATTATAACATGACCTAGGATGTCAAATAAGTATGACTAGGTGATAACGCGACCTTGGATGATACCTGAGATGTCAGATAAATGTGACTAGGTACACTGACCAACCTGATAACATGACCTAGGATGATACCTGAGATGTCAGATAAGTGTGACTAGGTACACTGACCAACATGATAACGCGACCTAGGATGATACATGAGCTGTCAGATAAATGTGACTAGGTACACTGACCGACATGATAACATGACCTAGGATGATACCTGAGATGTCAGATAAATATGACTAGGTACACTGACCAACATGATAACATGACCTAGGATGATACATGAGACGTCAGATAAGTGTGACTAGGTACACTGACCAACATGATAACATGACCTAGGATGATACCTGAGATGTCAGATTAGTGTGACTAGGTACACTGACCAACATGATAACATGACCTAGGATGATACCTGAGATGTCAGATTAGTGTGACTAGGTACACTGACCGACATGATAACATGACCTAGAATGATTCATGAGACGTCAGATAAGTGTGACTAGGTACACTGACCAACATGATAACATGACCTAGGATGGTACCTGAGATGTCAGATAAGTGTGACTAGGTACACTGACCAACATGATAACATGACCTAGGATGATACCTGAGATGTCAGATAAATATAACTAGGTAAACTGACCAACAAGATAACATGACATAGGATGATACCTGAGATGTCAGATAAATGTGACTAGGTGCACTGACCAACATGATAACATTACCTAGGATGATACCTGAGATGTCAGATAAATGTGACTAGGTAAACTGACCAACATGATAACGCGACCTTGGATGATACCTGAGATGTCAGATAAGTGTGACTAGGTAAACTGACCAACATGAATACATGACCTAGGATGATACCTAAGATGTCAGATAAATATGACTAGGTAAACTGACCAACATGATATCATGGCCTAGGATGATACCTGAGATGTCAGATAAGTGTGACTAGGTACACTGACCAACATGATAACATGACCTAGGATGATATCTGAGATTTCAGATAAATGTGACTAGGTAAACTGACCAACATGATAACATGACCTAGGATGATACCTGAGATGTCAGATAAATGTGACTAGGTACACTGACCAACATGATAACATGACCTAGGATGATACCTGAGATGTCAGATAAATGTGACTAGGTAAACTGACCAACTTGATAACATGACCTAGGATGATACCTGAGATGTCGGATAAATGTGACTAGGTACACTGAACGACATGATAACGCGACCTAGGATGATACCTAAGATGTCAGATAAATATGACTAGGTATACTGACCGACATAATAACGCGAACTAGGATGATACCTGAGATGTCAGATAAGTGTGATTAGGTAAACTGACCAACATGATAACGCGACCTGGGATGATACCTGAGATGTCAGATAAATATGACTAGGTACACTGACCAACATGATATCGCGACCTTGGATGATACCTGGGATGTCAGATAAATATGACTAGGTACACTGACCAACATGATAACATGACCTAAATGGATACCTGAGATGTCAGATAAATATGACTAGGTACACTGACCAACATGATAACATGACCTAAATGGATACCTGAGATGTCAGATAAATATGACTAGGTAAACTGACCAACATGATAACGCGACCTTGGATGATACCTGAGATGTCAGATAAATGCGACTAGGTACACTGACCAACATGATAAGCGACCTTGGATGATACCTGAGATGTCAGATAAATATGACTAGGTAATCTGACCAACATGATAACATGACCTGGGATAATACCTGAGATGTCAGATAAGTGTGACTAGGTACACTGACCAACATGATAACATGACCTGGGATGATACCTGAGATGTCAGATAAATATGACTTGGTAAACTGACCAACATGATAACATGACCTAGGATGATACCTGAGATGTCAGATAAGTGTGACTAGGTACACTGACCAACATGATAACATGACCTGGGATGATACCTGAGATGTCAGATAAATATGACTAGGTAAACTGACCAACATGATAACGCGACCTAGGATGATACCTGAGATGTCAGATAAATGTGACTAGGTACACTGACCAACATGTTAACGCGACCTAGGATGATACCTGAGATGTCAGATAAGTGTGACTAGGTACTCTGACCAACATGATAACGCGACCTAGGATGATACCTGAGATGTCAGATAAATGTGACTAGGTAAACTGACCAACATGATAACATGACCTAGGATGATACCTGAGATGTCAGATAAATATGACTAGGTAAACTGACCAACATGATAACGCGACCTTGGATGATACCTGAGATGTCAGATAAATATGACTAGGTAAACTGACCAACATGATAACACGACCTGGGATGATACCTGAGATGTCAGATAAATATGACTAGGTACACTGACCAACATGATAACGCGACTTAGGATGATACCTGTGATGTCAGATACATTTGACTAGGTAATCTGACCAACATGATAACATGACCTGGGATAATACCTGAGATGTCAGATAAGTGTGACTAGGTACACTGACCAACATGATAACGCGACCTAGGATGATACCTTAGATGTCAGATAAATGTGACTAGGTAAACTGACCAACATGATAACGCGACCTAGGATGATACCTGAGATGTCAGATAAATATGACTAGGTAAACTGACCAACATGATAACGCGACCTGGGATGATACCTGAGATGTCAGATAAATATGACTAGGTAAACTGACCAACATGATAACACGACCTGGGATGATACCTGAGATGTCAGATAAATATGACTAGGTACACTGACCAACATGATAACATGACCTGGGATGATACCTGAGATGTCAGATAAATATGACTAGGTACACTGACCAACATGATATTGCGACTTAGGATGATACCTGAGATGTCAGATAAATTTGACTAGGTAATCTGACCAACATGATAACGTGACCTAGGATGATACCTGAGATGTCAGATAAGTGTGACTAGGTACATTGACCAACATGATAACGTGACCTTGGATGATACCTGAGATGTCAGATAAGTGTGACTAAGTACACTGACCAACATGATAACGCGACTTAGGATGATACCTGAGATGTCAGATAAATGTGACTAGGTACACTGACCAACATGATAACGCGACCGTGGATGGTACCTGAGATGTCAGATAAATATGACTAGGTACACTGACCAACATGATAACGCGACCTAGGATGATACCTGAGATGTCAGATAAATATGACTAGGTATGCTGACCGACATGATAACGCGACCTAGGATGATACCTGAGATGTCAGATAAATATGACTAGGTAAACTGACCAACTTGATAACATGACATAGGATGATACCTGAGATGTCAGATAAATGTGACTAGGTATACTGACCAACAACATAACATGACCTAGGATGAGACCTGAGATGTCGGATAAGTGTGACTAGGTACACTGACCAACATGATAACGCGACCTTGGATGATACCTGACATGTCAGATAAATGTGACTAGGTACACTGACCAACATGATAACATGACCTGGGATGATACCTGAGATGTCGGATAAATGTGACTAGGTAAACTGACCAACATGATAACATGACCTAGGATGATACCTAAGATGTCAGATAAATATGACTAGGTATGCTGACCGACATGATAACGCGACCTTGGATGATACCTGAGATGTCAGATAAATGTGACTAGGTACACTGACCGACATGATAACGCGACCTTGGATGATACCTGAGATGTCAGATAAATGTGACTAGGTACACTGACCAACATGATAACGCGACCTAGGATAATACCTGAGATGTCAGATAAATGTGACTAGGTAAACTGACCAACATGATAACATGACCTAGGATGATACATGAGATGTCAGATAAGTGTGACTAGGTACACTGACCAACATGATAACATGACCTAGGATAATACCTGAGATGTCAGATAAGTGTGACTAGGTACACTGACCAACATGATAACATGACCTAGGATGATACCTGAGATGTCAGATAAGTGTGACTAGGTACACTGACCAACATGATAACATGACCTAGGATGATACCTGAGATGTCAGATAAATGTGACTAGGTACACTGACCAACATGATAACATGACCTAGGATGATACCTGAGATGTCAGATAAGTGTGACTAGGTACACTGACCAACATGATAACGCGACCTTGGATGATACCTGAGATGTCAGATAAATGTGACTAGGTAAACTGACCAACATGATAACGCGACCTTGGATGATACCTGAGATGTCAGATAAGTGTGACTAGGTACACTGACCAACATGATAACGCAACCTAGGATGATACCTGAGATGTCAGATAAATGTGACTAGGTAAACTGACCGACATGATAACGCGACCTAGGATGATACCTGAGATGTCAGATAAGTGTGACTAGGTACACTGACGGACATGATAACGCGACCTGGGATGATACCTGAGATGTCGGATAAATGTGACTAGGTAAACTGACCAACATGATAACGCGACCTGGGATGATACCTGAGATGTCCGATAAATTTTACTAGGTACATTGACCAACATGATAACGCGACCTAGGATGATACCTGAGATGTCAGAAAAATATGACTAGGTACACTGACCAACATGATAACGCGACCTTGGATGATACCTGAGATGTCAAATAAATGTGACTAGGTAAACTGACCACTATGAAAACATGACCTAGGATGATACCTGAGATGTCAGATAAATTTGACTAGGTACACTGACCAACATGATAACGCGACCTAGGATGATACATGAGATGTCAGATAAGTGTGACTAGGTAAAATGACCAACATGATAACGCGACCTTGGATGATACCTGAGATGTCAGATAAATGTGACTAGGTACACTGACCAACATGATAACGCGACATAGGATGATACCTGAGATGTCAGATAAATATGACTAGTTACACTGACCAACATGATAACATGACCTAGGATGATACCTGAGATGTCAGATAAATATGACTAGGTACACTGACCAACATGGTAACATGACCTAGGATGATACCTGAGATGTCAGATAAATGTGACTAGGTACACTGACCAACATGATAACATGACCTAGGATGATACCTGAGATGTCAGATAAATGTGACTAGGTACACTGACCAACATGATAACATGACCTAGGATGATACCTGAGTTGTCAGATAAGTGTGACTAGGTACACTGACCAACATGATAACATGATCTAGGATGATACCTGAGATGTCAGATAAGTGTGACTAGGTACACTGACCAACATGATAACGCGACCTGGGATGATACCTGAGATGTCAGATAGATGTGACTAGGTACACTGACCAACATGATAACATGACCTAGGATGATACCTGAGATGTCAGATAAATGTGACTAGGTAAACTGACCAACTTGATAACGCGACATGGGATGATACCTGAGATGTCAGATAAATATGACTAGGTACACTGACCAACATGATAACATGACCTAGGATGATACCTGAGATGTCAGATAAATATGACTAGGTACACTGACCAACATGGTAACATGACCTAGGATGATACCTGAGATGTCAGATAAATGTGACTAGGTACACTGACCAACATGATAACGCGACCTAGGATGATACCTGAGATGTCAGATAAATGTGACTAGGTACACTGACCAACATGATAACATGACCTAGGATGATACCTGAGATGTCAGATAAATGTGACTAGGTACACTGACCAACATGATAACATGACCTAGGATGATACCTGAGTTGTCAGATAAGTGTGACTAGGTACACTGACCAACATGATAACATGATCTAGGATGATACCTGAGATGTCAGATAAGTGTGACTAGGTACACTGACCAACATGATAACGCGACCTGGGATGATACCTGAGATGTCAGATAAATGTGACTAGGTACACTGACCAACATGATAACATGACCTAGGATGATACCTGAGATGTCAGATAAATGTGACTAGGTAAACTGACCAACTTGATAACGCGACATGGGATGATACCTGAGATGTCAGATAAATGTGACTAGGTACACTGACCAACATGATAACGCGACCTAGGATGATACCTGAGATGTCAGATAAGTGTGACTAGGTAAACTGACCAACATGATAACATGACCTAGGATGATACCTGAGATGTCAGATAAATATGACTAGGTAAACTGACCACTATGAAAACATGACCTAGGATGATACCTGAGATGTCAGATAAATATGACTAGGTACACTGACCAACATGATAACGCGACCTAGGATGATACCTGAGATGTCAGATAAATATGACTAGGTACGCTAACCAACATGATAACGCGACCTTGGATGATACCTGAGATGTCAAATAAATGTGACTAGGTAAACTGACCACTATGAAAACATGACCTAGGATGATACCTGAGATGTCAGATAAATTTGACTAGGTACACTGACCAACATGATGACGCGACCTAGGATGATACCTGAGATGTCAGATAAATGTGACTAGGTACACTGACCAACATGATAACGCGACATAGGATGATACCTGAGATGTCAGATAAATATGACTAGGTACACTGACCAACATGATAACGCGACCTAGGATGATACATGAGATGTCAGATAGATGTGACTAGGTACACTGACCAACATGATAACATGACCTGGGATGATACCTGAGATGTCAGATAAATATGACTAGGTACACTGACCAACATGATAACGCGACCTGGGATGATACCTGAGATATCAGATAAATGTGACTAGGTACACTGACCAACATGAAAACATGACCTAGGATGATACCTGAGATGTCAGATAAATGTGACTAGGTAAACTGACCAACTTGATAACGCGACATAGGATGATACCTGAGATGTCAGATAAATGTGACTAGGTACACTGACCAACATGATAACGCGACCTAGGATGATACCTGAGATGTCAGATAAGTGTGACTAGGTAAACTGACCAACATGATAACATGACCTAGGATGATACCTGAGATGTCAGATAAATATGACTAGGTAAACTGACCACTATGAAAACATGACCTAGGATGATACCTGAGATGTCAGATAAATATGACTAGGTACACTGACCAACATGATAACGCGACCTAGGATGATACCTGAGATGTCAGATAAATATGACTAGGTACGCTAACCAACATGATAACGCGACCTTGGATGATACCTGAGATGTCAAATAAATGTGACTAGGTAAACTGACCATTATGAAAACATGACCTAGGATGATACCTGAGATGTCAGATAAATTTGACTAGGTACACTGACCAACATGATGACGCGACCTGGGATGATACCTGAGATGTCAGATAAATGTGACTAGGTACACTGACCAACATGATAACGCGACATAGGATGATACCTGAGATGTCAGATAAATATGACTAGGTACACTGACCAACATGATAACGCAACCTAGGATGATACCTGAGATGTCAGATAAATGTGACTAAACTCCGTTCAGAAATTGTGAGGCACCGGTCGTTCGCAGTTCTTGCTTTTATACGTCATCTAAGGTCCTACATCGCTGTGAGAAAGTTACTCATGTAGGCCTCCCCTTATTTCTCCAGCAGGTTCTGTGCGTGTGCGAGCTTCTGGCAAAGCCCTGATATCTTGGGGAAAATCATGAAATTGAAAAATACGCCAGCAGACTAAGACAATTTGACACTTTTGAAACGCCCTCCATGAACGTATAAGGAAATGACAATATTTTCATTATAATATTTGGGTGTGGTTATTTCAATTGGCGAGAAATTCGTGGGAAATTATAAAGCGTGACTACACACTGTATATCTGGAAAATTAAACACTGATCTGGCGCTTTACGCGCCAATGTTAGTGTAAAATAACATTTCCCACTATTAGAACTTGTGTTTGTTTTTAACGTCCCACCAACAGCTAAGGTCATATGGAGACAGGGCCACGGCTTAAAGTCTCATCTGACAGACTGGTGAAACCGTTGATCAAACCTGCGACCCCTGGATAACAAGGCAAATGGTTTATCAACTACACCACGGTGGCTCCTGTTACAACTTGAGGCTAACATTTCTTCAGCATAAAACTTAAACATTTCTACTTGTTATTGTTGTAGTTATTCTGCGGGTCAAAATTATTGAACAGAATATAGCTTAAAAGCAGTTAAAAAGCACACAAAGATCAAATAGCAGTTCAGTTGCTATTTTTGATAAAAGATTAAACCTATTTTCACGGTGTACTTATTCGAAAAATAGATTGTTGTCCAATATCGTTAGAAAAGATTGGATTCATGTTTATACACGAGTATGACATCATAAAACACAAAACAACTTGTAGTGTCGATTAAACCAAGCAATTATAAATGGTGGTAGAAATGCCCCATTTCAACTGTACATTAATAATAACATGCTGATAATGTCCTGTTACCAAGGTTTTACCTTTACTGTGCCTTTTTGTGAGCATAGCCATTTTTTCATGAAAATTGCTAAATTTGTAATGGTTAATGAGGTAAAGGGCATCCCTGTTGAAATGGCACAATTTTGGTCGTGCTTGCCACATGCATGAACTGTTGAAAATATCTGCACGTCAACGTGGGTTTATAGCATGAGTTTGCTTGACCAATGGCTCGGAACTAATTAACTAATTGCCACCATTGCAGGTCCCCCAGCCCCTCCTGATCCTTACTTTCGCGTGTACTAGGAACGGTAAAACTTTATTGTAGCTTGTTATCAAAACATTTAATATTTGAGTAAAGGGTGTGTTGCATTTGAGCAATTTAAAAATAGACTCAAGACACGTAAAGCATATCGATGAATATTGATGTATTTTATGTGGCAATCATCGTCAACTGGACTTAGTCTGTGGGCGCATTTCTGAATTTTCTGATTTTTCCCAAGATATCAGGGCTTTGCCAGAAGCACGCACAGCCACGGAACCTGCTGGAAAAATTAGGGGAGGTCTTCAAGAATAACTTTCTCACAGCAATGTAGGACCTAAAACGACATCTAAAAGCAGGAACTGCGAAAAACCGGTGCCACACAATTTCTGAACGGAGTTTAGGTACACTGACCAACATGATAACATGACCTAGGATGATACCTGAGATGTCAGATAAATATGACTAGGTACACTGACCAACATGATAACATGACCTAGGATGATACCTGAGATGTCAGATAAATGTGACTAGGTACACTGACCAACATGATAACGCGACCTTGGATGATACCTGAGATGTCAGATAAGTGTGACTAGGTACACTGACCAACATGATAACGCGACCTGGGATGATACCTGAGATGTCAGATAAATGTGACTAGGTACACTGACCAACATGAGAACATGACCTAGGATGATACCTGAGATGTCAGATAAATGTGACTAGGTAAACTGACCAACTTGATAACGCGACATAGGATGATACCTGAGATGTCCGATAAATGTTACTAGGTACACTGACCAACATGATAACATGACCTAGGATGATACCTGAGATGTCAGATAAATATGACTAGGAACATTAACCAACATGATAACGCGACCTAGGATGATACCTGAGATGTCAGAAAAATATGACTAGGTACACTGACCAACATGATAACGCGACCTTGGATGATACCTGAGATGTCAAATAAATGTGACTAGGTAAACTGACCACTATGAAAACATGACCTAGGATGATACCTGAGATGTCAGATAAATTTGACTAGGTACACTGACCAACATGATAACGCGACCTAGGATGATACATGAAATGTCAGATAAGTGTGACTAGGTAAACTGACCAACATGATAACGCGACCTTGGATGATACCTGAGATGTCAGATAAATGTGACTAGGTACACTGACCAACATGATAACGCGACATAGGATGATACCTGAGATGTCAGATAAATATGACTAGGTACACTGACCAACATGATAACATGACCTAGGATGATACCTGAGATGTCAGATAAATATGACTAGGTACACTGACCAACATGATAACGCGACCTAGGATGATACCTGAGATGTCAGATAAATGTGACTAGGTACACTGACCAACATGATAACATGACCTAGGATGATACCTGAGATGTCAGATAAATGTGACTAGGTACACTGACCAACATAATAACATGACCTAGGATGATACCTGAGATGTCAGATAAGTGTGACTAGGTACACTGACCAACATGATAACATGATCTAGGATGATACCTGAGATGTCAGATAAGTGTGACTAGGTACACTGACCAACATGATAACGCGACCTGGGATGATACCTGAGATGTCAGATAAATGTGACTAGGTACACTGACCAACATGATAACATGACCTAGGATGATACCTGAGATGTCAGATAAATGTGACTAGGTAAACTGACCAACTTGATAACGCGACATAGGATGATACCTGAGATGTCAGATAAATGTGACTAGGTACACTGACCAACATGATAACGCGACCTAGGATGATACCTGAGATGTCAGATAAGTGTGACTAGGTAAACTGACCAACATGATAACATGACCTAGGATGATACCTGAGATGTCAGATAAATATGACAAGGTAAACTGACCACTATGAAAACATGACCTAGGATGATACCTGAGATGTCAGATAAATATGACTAGGTACACTGACCAACATGATAACGCGACCTAGGATGATACCTGAGATGTCAGATAAATATGACTAGGTACGCTAACCAACATGATAACGCGACCTTGGATGATACCTGAGATGTCAAATAAATGTGACTAGGTAAACTGACCAATATGAAAACATGACCTAGGATGATACCTGAGATGTCAGATAAATTTGACTAGGTACACTGACCAACATGATGACGCGACCTAGGATGATACCTGAGATGTCAGATAAATGTGACTAGGTACACTGACCAACATGATAACGCGACATAGGATGATACCTGAGATGTCAGATAAATATGACTAGGTACACTGACCAACATGATAACGCGACCTAGGATGATACATGAGATGTCAGATAAGTGTGACTAGGTACACTGACCAACATGATAACATGACCTGTGATGATACCTGAGATGTCAGATAAATATGACTAGGTACACTGACCAACATGATTACGCGACCTAGGATGATACCTGAGATGTCAGATAAGTGGGACTAGGTAAACTGACCAACATGATAACATGACCTAGGATGATACCTGAGATGTCAGATAAATATGACTAGGTACACTGACCGACATGATAACATGACCTAGAGTGATACCTGAAATGTCAGATAAATGTGACTAGGTAAACTGACCAACATGATAACATGACCTAGAGTGATACCTAAAATGTCAGATAAGTGTGACTAGGTACATTGACCAACATGATAACATGACCTGGGATGATACATGAGATGTCAGATAAATATGACTAGGTACACTGACCAACATGATAACATGACCTGGGATGATACCTGAGATGTCAGATAAATATGACTAGGTACACTGACCAACATGATAACATGACCTAAGATGATACCTGAGATGTCAGATAAATATGACTAGGTAACCTGACCAACATGATAACATGACCTGGGATGATACCTGAGATGTCAGATAAGTGTGACTAGGTAAACTGACCAACATGATAACGTGACCTGGGATGATACCTGAGATGTCAGATAAGTGTGACTAGGTAAACTGACCAACATGATAACATGACCTAGGATAATACCTGAGATGTCCGATAAATATGACTAGGTACACTGACCAACATGATAACGCGACCTAGGATGATACCTGAGATGTCAGATAAATGTGACTAGGTACACTGACCAACATGATAACGTGACCTAGGATGATACCTGAGATGTCAGATAAGTGTGACAAGGTAAACTGACCAACATGATAAGATGACCTACGATGATACCTGAGATGTCAGATAAATATGACTAGGTACACTGACCAACATGATAACGTGACCTGGAATGATACCTGAGATGTCAGATAAATATGACTAGGTAACCTTATCAACATGATAACATGACCTGGGATGATACCTGAGATGTCAGATAAGTGTGACTAGGTAAACTGACCAACATGATAACGTGACCTGGGATGATACCTGAGATGTCAGATAAGTGTGACTAGGTAAACTGACCAACATGATAACATGACCTAGGATAATACCTGAGATGTCAGATAAATATGACTAGGTACACTGACCAACATGATAACGCGACCTAGGATGATATCTGAGATGTCAGATAAATGTGACTAGGTACACTGAGCAACATGATAACGTGACCTAGGATGATACCTGAGATGTCAGATAAGTGTGACTAGGTACACTGACCAACATGATAACGCGACCTAGGATGATACATGAGATGTCAGATAAGTGCGACTAGGTACACTGACCAACATGATAACATGACCTAGGATGATACCTGAGATGTCAGATAATTGTGACTAGGTACACTGACCAACATGATAACGCGACCTAGGATAATACCTGAGATGTCAGATAAATGTGACTAGGTACACTGACCAACATGATAACGCGACCTTGGATGATACCTGAGATGTCAGATAAATATTACTAGGTAAACTGACCAACATGATAAAGCGACCTTGGATGAGACCTGAGATGTCAGATAAATGTGACTAGGTATACTGACTAACATGATAACGCGACCTAGGATGATACCTGAGATGTCAGATAAGTGTGACTAGGTACACTGACCAACATGATAACATGACCTAGGATGATACCTGAGATGTCAGATAAATGTGACTAGGTAAACTGACCAACATGATAACGCGACCTTGGATGATACCTGAGATGTCAGATAAGTGTGACTAGGTACACTGACCAACATGATAACTCGACCTAGGATGATACCTGAGATGTCAGATAAGTGTGACTAGGTAAACTGACCAACATGATAACGCGACCTTGGATGATACCTGAGATGTCAGATAAATATGACTAGGTACACTGACCAACATGATAACGCGACCTTGGATGATACCTGAGATGTTAGATAAATGTGACTAGGTACACAGACCAACATGATAACGCAACCTAGGATGATACCTGAGATGTCAGAAAAATGTGACTAGGTACACTGACCAACATGATAACGCGACCTAGGATGATACCTGAGATGTCAGATAAACATGACTAGGTAAACTGACCAACATGATAACGCGACCTAGGATGATACCTGAGATGTCAGATAAATATGACTAGGTAAATTGACCAACATGATAACATGACCTAGGATGATACCTGAGATGTCAGATAAATATGACTAGGTACACTGACCAACATGATAACGCGACCTTGGATGATACCTGAGGTGTCAGATAAATGTGACTAGGTAAACTGACCAACATTATAACGCGACCTAGGATGATACATGAGATGTCAGATAAGTGTGACTAGGTACACTGACCAACATGATAACAGGACCTAGGATGATAACTGAGATGTCAGATAAATATGACTAGGTACTCTGACCAACATGATAACATAACCTAGGATGATACCTGAGATGTCAGATAAATATGACTAGGTAAACTGACCAACATGTTAACATGAGCTAGGATGATACATGAGATATCAGATAAATATGACTAGGTACACTGACCAACATGATAACGCGACATAGGATGATACCTGAGATGTTAGATAAGTGTGACTAGGTACACTGACCAACATGATAACGCGACCTTGGATGATACCTGAGATGTCAGATAAATATGACTAGGTACACTGACCAACATGATAACGCGACCTGGGTTGATACCTGAGATGTCAGATAAGTGTGACTAGGTACACTGACCAACATGATAACGCGACCTTGGATGATACCTGAGATGTCAGATAAATATGACTAGGTACACTGACCAACATGATAACAGGACCTAGGATGATACCTGAGATGTCAGATAAATATGACTAGGTACACTGACCAACATGATAACATGACCTAGGATGATACCTGGGATGTCAGATAAATGTGACTAGGTACACTGACCAACATGATAACGCGACCTAGGATGATACCTGAGATGTCAGATAAATATGACAAGGTACACTGACCAACATGATAACGCGACCTATTATGATACCTGAGATGTCAGATAAATGTGACTAGGTACACTGACCAACATGATAACATGACCTGGGATGATACATGAGATGTCAAATAAATATGACTAGGTACACTGACCAACATGATAACATGACCTAGGATGATACCTGAGATGTCAGATAAATATGACTAGGTACACTGACCAACATGATAACGCGACCTAGGATGATATATGAGATGTCAGATAAGTGTAACTAGGTACACTGACCAACATGATAACAGGACCTAGGATGATACCTGAGATGTCAGATAAATATGACTAGGTATACTGACCAACATGATAACATGACCTGGGATGAAACCTGAGATGTCAGATAAATATGACTAGGTAAACTGACCAACATGAAAACGCGACATATTATGATACCTGAGATGTCAGATAAATGTGACTAGGTACACTGACCAACATGATAACATGACCTGGGATGATACATAAGATGTCAGATAAATATGACTAGGTACACTGACCAACATGATAACATGACCTGGGATGATACATGAGATGTCAGATAAATATGACTAGGTACACTGACCAACATGATAACATGACCTAGGATGATACCTGAGATGTCAGATAAATATGACTAGGTACACTGACCAACATGATAACGCGACCTAGGATGATACATGAGATGTCAGATAAGTGTAACTAGGTACACTGACCAACATGATAACAGGACCTAGGATGATACCTGAGATGTCAGATAAATATGACTAGGTACACTGACCAACATGATAACATGACCTAGGATGAAACCTGAGATGTCAGATAAATATGACTAGGTAAACTGACCAACATGATAACATGAGCTAGGATGATACATGAGATGTCAGATAAATATGACTAGGTACACTGACCAAGATGATAACGCGACATAGGATGATACCTGAGATGTCAGATAAATATGACTAGGTACACTGACCAACATGATAACGCGACCTGGGATGATACCTGAGATGTCAGATAAGTGTGACTAGGTACACTGACCAACATGATAACGCGACCTTGGATGATACCTGAGATGTCAGATAAATATGACTAGGTACACTGACCAACATGATAACGCGGTCTGGGTTGATACCTGAGATGTCAGATAAGTGTGACTAGGTACACTGACCAACATGATAACGCGGTCTGGGTTGATACCTGAGATGTCAGATAAGTGTGACTAGGTACACTAACCAACATGATAACGCGACCTTGGATGATACCTGAGATGTCAGATAAATATGACTAGGTATACTGACCAACATGATAACGCGACCAAGGATGATACCTGAGATGTCAGATAAATATGACTAGGTACACTGACCAACATGATAACGCGACCTAGGATGATACCTGAGATGTCAGATAAATGTGACTAGGTATACTGACCAACATGATAACGCGACCTAGGATTATACCTGAGATGTCAGATAAATATGACTAGGTATACTGACCAACATGATAACGCGAACATGGATGATACCTGAGATGTAAGATAAATATGACTAGGTAAACTAACCGATATGATAACGCGACCTTGGATGATACCTGAGATGTCAGATAAATGTGACTAGGTACACTGACCAACATGATAACGCGACCTTTGATGATACCTGAGATGTCAGATAAATGTGACTAGGTGCACTGACCAACATGATAACGCGACCTAGGATGATACCTGAGATGTCAGATAAATGTGACTAGGTACACTGACCAACATGATAACGCGGCCTTGGATGATACCTGAGATGTCAAATAAGTGTGACTAGGTACACTGACCAACATGATAACGCGACCTTGGATGATACCTGAGATGTCAGATAAATATGACTAGGTACACTGACCAACATGATAACGCGACCTTGGATGATACCTGAGATGTCAGATAAGTGTGACTAGGTACACTGACCAACATGATAACGCGACCTTGGATGATACCTGAGATGTCAGATAAATATGACTAGGTACACTGACCAACATGATAACGCGACCTTGGATGATATCTGAGAAGTCAGATAAATGTGACTAGGTACACTGACCAAAATGATTACGCGACCTTGGATGATACCTGAGATGTCAGATAAGTATGACTAGGTACATGACCTACGATGATACCTGAGATGTCAGATAAATATGACTAGGTACACTGACCAACATGATAACGTGACCTGGAATGATACCTGAGATGTCAGATAATTTTGACTAGGTAAACTGACCAACATGATAACGTGACCTGGGATGATACCTGAGATGTCAGATAAGTGTGACTAGGTACACTGACCAACATGATAACGCGACCTAGGATAATACATGAGATGTCAGATAAATGCGACTAGGTACACTGACCAACATGATAACATGACCTAGGATGATACCTGAGATGTCAGATAATTGTGACTAGGTACACTGACCAACATGATAACGCGACCTAGGATGATACATGAGATGTCAGATAAATGTGACTAGGTACACTGACCAACATGATAACGCGACCTTGGATGATACCTGAGATGTCAGATAAATATGACTAGGTACACTGACCAACATGATAACGCGACCTTGGATGATACCTGAGATGTCCGATAAGTGTGACTAGGTACACTGACCGACATAATAACATGACCTGGGATGATACCTGAGATGTCAAAAGAACAACAACATCAGACAACTGTTATAGGATGTCATTTATACAAATAGTTCCTGCCAATACATTGACCAGTAATGACGTCACTGTTGCTGTGTTTTGCATTAACTTTTCTTTCAAATTCCTTCACTCCGCCTCGTGCTCAAATGGCTCCATTGGGTCAGAACGTGTGCTGATGCATGAAAAACATACTTTCGTTATTATATTGAGGATCTTACATGTGTGCTCGTGTTTATTGAATTTATTAAACGAATTTGGGAAAAGAGATAAAATGCGGGGTTGCAAAGCATTTTATATATTTTGCTACGAGTTGAATAACTCAATAATACCTGATCACGAAAGTTAGATTATTTTTATCATATAACATAAGAGTACTGAAATCTCACTTCTGGTGTAAAAAGTTATGATTTTTTCATTATGTACGAAACGTTGAAACATGTATGACCATCATAACGCTTCCAGAAAATCCGTAAACCACTGGTGGGTCATCGATTGTATTGCTTAGCATTATCACTCTCAGCCGAAACATCATTATGATATATTGTATTCAGGATTGCCATCAGAATGTTAAAAATTAAATGGATCCAGACCAGGTTTGACCGATCCTTGGTCGAATCTGATCTTGTTCCAAAAGGTTTGCAATAGTTTAGCTAAACGTTTGTATAGTTGAAACCTCTAAACGTATACCTTGACAAACACTGAAGACCCAGATGAAATGTCGCATAATGCCGAATATGCGATTGAAAAGTACTTCGCAGGTTTTAATGTGCAACCCAGAATTGCAATGAATCAGTCGTTAATTTGACTGCATTATCGCGGCGACGCTGCTGATGACGTCACATGGTTACATACAACATCCAGCACCTTTCTGCACAGTTAAATGAAGCTTTTTTTTATTATTTTTATGTTTAAACTGTGGCGTGTATATACCATAACTGCAAAAGAGTTTATAGACGTTATCTAATTAAAAGTAATTGATAACTTCAATATTTCGAAAATAAATGTCAAATTTGAACATCAATTTTTAGCTTTTTTTAGAGACATCTCCATAAGTTACCTTTATGCACGCTTTCATTACTGATATTGACTACATACACTGACAGTCATGTGGGGAAGACGTTTTGATGTAAAGCATGGCAGCAGATCTGCTGTCATGTTATCGAGAACGTCTTACAATACGTTAACGTCACTTGCACAATACAAAAGACACGTGATACAAGCGTAATTTATGCATAATCTGTCATTTGTTTATGCCCTTAGCCTCTTCTAACAAAACCTGACGTAAAACAATCAAAACACTGAAAGGCCCAAAACGTTGAATTTTATTACCAGTCTACAGTAATCAGGATGGGTGGGGTATGTCGGAATCTTTAAAGGGGTGTAATTTTGAGCATACCGAACCGACAATTTATTTTGAATCGTTCAATGATGAATGTGCAATCGTGAAAGAAGCAAATGACGCAAATCGGTTGAGTCAGGAATCAAAACTAACGCGTGTTAACTTGCAGCTGAATTTGTGCCCTTCAAAATCGACCACCTCTGTCTTAAAACGGATACCTTTTCAGTACCTTAAAGTAAATATCCATCCATGAATTTTTTTTGGCACACTACAAGCTGGTCAGACTATGATATGCAATAACAATGATCTCGCTGACATTCTCAGGGTTTGTGAGATACTTTAGAATTTAATCTGGGTGATGCGTTTTCAAAGTCCTTAAGTATAGTTCCACGTGTTACTAACGATCGTTAGGATTTATATAAAGTTTCATTTGGTGCCACACAACACAGCAGCTTATTTGTGTCCGATCCAATGAATCAGTAGAAAGTAGCATACCATTGAGCTTTTAAAATAAGTGAGGAGGCAAAGATCAGGAATCGATACAATCAAGTACCACACCTGACCAAGTACACCATATTGAAAAGTGACAAAAAGACAAGACACTGATACACAAGAGAGCCAACAGGCCAGGCCTTTCCCAACAGGTCACCACAGGGCTACAATAAACATACACCACAGAAGGCAAAGACACACTCAAAAAGATCACAAACGGATGCACCGCTCTGGAACATTTAGTCATAAAACCGTTTTTGTTTGTTTGTTTGATTTGATTCTTTACGTCCCATCATCAATCTATCAGTTATAAAGGGACGTGTATTCCTGGCTTGAACCAGTACTAAGCTAGGATTAATGTTCATGCTCGAGGATGAAATAAGTTTAAAGCATAAATTACCACTCCGAATAAAACAACATGATAAACTACTATTTGGTCCTCAGCGCGAGAAAACCTGTTTTCGGGATTTGTGAAAACCAAAGGCACAGACCAGCCTGGGTACATGTATTAGCGCAGCCTGATCAGCAACTTTAAACTCGCTTTTTGGAAAGTATCTTATTTAGACTTGCTTCCAATAGAGTTTCATATTTCAAGCTCCTCAATGTAGTTAAGGAGACTGGTTTGAGTTTCGCTTTGTCAGAACCCCACAATGACAGTCGTGACGTTGTTCATTTTTCGCTGTAATTGCAGCTAAGGCTCTGGACTAAGCAATTCACTAGAAACAATTGCTATTTCTCTATCTACTGTATTATAATAAATGTTTTATCTAGCATAACGGATTTTGTCTGATTCTTGGAATTGTTGAAAATTTTGGAGTTGCTGATATTAAAATGAAATGTACATGGAATAATGTCCTGTTTTTATTTTCTTGCTAACAATGATTTCTTTATTAACCTATTTAAGCCTGTCGTCCTTTTTTATGGGACATCAGCAAACAGTACCACAGAATGCGGCGTCTGATCAGTTTCTCCACTGTGTATTTACAGGGTATTCTATAAAGATTAAAATTAAGTCGCATATACAGCCCAACACCCCTTAAAAGGAATTGTACTGGTTCAATTGATAAGAATGGGACAGTCCATTCGGCTTAAATGGGCTAATGAAAAGTTGGTGCATTTGAGCCGTAACGTATTTGATTTCCAACAATATTGTAGACTCAGACGAACCTATGCAGCCTCCTTTAAAGCTTAGAAACACCAAATGCGGTTCAGTCAGTAGACATTCATAATATACTGATGGACTTTAAAAACGCACCACCTGCTTAAATGCTAATTTATGTTGAAAATTGGAAATTTTCATTATGCGAAAAATAAAATTGACAAGTTCCGTCATTAAGTTTGGATTCAATAAGAAAATAGAAACGCTTTGGCTTATGATTGCCGTGACGTCGCGATAATTCTGAGACAACTCAAAAATAGTAAGTGAGTATGATCAGGAAATACCACAATCACAAACCTCAGACATCCCCGTGACACCCAGAGGAAGAGCCGCTCAACCATCACGAGACACCAGGAAGACAAATTAAGCAAAGCAATCAGCTCTCTCTTCCCCATCAAGATGATTGCAATAGTAGAACGGATATTAAGTAACGTACAACAAAACATAGAACAATTACAGACTCCCACAATGGGAGTAACAATAAACAAAAAGTCAACAACAACAGAACCACCGCCTTAGAACGGACAGCAGCCTAAGCCACCGGGGGGCTTAAATGCATTTTACTGGTACCAAATCTTCGCCCTAGATTCTGCTGTTGTTGAAGTACAAGAAATGTTCAACTCGCATGGAGGTCATCTAACTAATGCAAGGTATCATCATGGAAAAACACTCTAATCAAATTACTACACCATGATGAAACAAAAAAAGGGCTTATGACTCACAGATAGCCAGAGCTAAAGAAAACCTTAAGTTGAGCCAAGGTGGGTCCAGCTACAGATAAGCATCAGGCACCAACCCACCAATTAAAGCTTTACGTCAGAGCCGTCATAGAGTCAAATTCAAAAAGTCACAGATTACCCATACCTTCCATCATGAACGAAAAAAAGTTTTCGAACCGATGTTTGTTCTTATAAGCAATAGGAAAGACAAAATCAAATCATGACATTTTAGGCCTCTGAAAACGTTCATTGTGTCTACATGACGTCATTGATTTTTGACGTAATTGGCCGTTTATATCCTAGGGATCAGGAATAATAAAAAAAATTGCCAACAGATACTCCTCAATCAGTTGCATAAAAGACAAAGGTATCGCAACATGCGCGGACGTCATCCGTCTGTTATTGATGTTTGGAAATTTAAGACTGACGTTAGCAAAGAAACGCTGCGAATGGTAGTGTAATAAAACGATTATTTCTGAAAACTTTTGTGTTTTTCCATTTGTTAAGACATATGGCTACCACCTAAAACTTTTTGGTTTCAAACTGAACCAAATTCACATTTATCAGACGACAATTGTTGAAAAACACTTACGTCGATATTACGTCTGAATAAACAACATGAGCAAATCGAAATCATGGCAAATCATGGTCCATTTTGCAAGAGGTTAAAATGATAAAAAATTATCCTCAAATCAATCACGTGGAGGAAACAGAGAATGTAAAATGGTGCGTTTTTAAAGTCCCTCAGTATATATTCAAGCGTTTAGCAAATGCTCTGATCAGACTGCGCGAATGCGTAGGCAGGACTGAGCCTTGCTGGTCGCACATACCACATTGTTAGAAATCACATATTGCAGCCAATTTTTCATAGCGATAAATCTCAAGACATATGGGTCATGATACATCTATGAGTTAAGGATTTTTTGTGTGAACCAAGCATCTATGTGTCTAGATCCACATCATAACTAAGGGTGACGCTGGTGCCGTTAAGCATGGTAAAGCCCTTCAGTATTTTTTGCTGTACATTCCAAAGCGATGCTCCATATAGTGAACCCTTATTGTTATTGATATATAATGTTCGCCTTTGCTATGCTGATATGTCGGTTCCTTGCAGCCTTGTGACCACCTGCTGGAAATGGGCTGACCCCTTAGCTCTCTTGTGTGTTGCGTTTTCTTGACAATGTGTTTTGTGACCACCTGCTTGAAAAAGGCTGACTTCTTGGCTCTTTTGTGTGTTGTGTTTTCTTGTCACTGTGTTTTGTGATCACCTGCTGGAAATGGGCTGACCTCTTGGCTCTTTTGTGTATTGTGTTTTCTTGACATTGTGTTTTGTGATCACCTGCTGGAAATGGGCTGACCACTTGGCTCTTTTGTGCGTTGTGTTTTCTTGACAATGTGTTTTGTGATCACCTGTTGGAATTAGCTGACCTCTTGGCTCTTTTGTGTATTGTGTTTTCTTGACATTGTGTTTTGTGATCACTTGCTGGAAATGGACTGACCACTTGGCTCTTTTGTGCGTTGTGTTTTCTTGACAATGTGTTTTGTGAACACCTACTGGAAAATGGCTGACCTCTTGGCTCTATTGTATTGTGTTTTCATGACAATGTGTTTTGTGAACACCTACTGGAAATCGGCTGACCTCTTGGCTCTATTGTGTTGTGTTTTCTTGACAATGTGTTTTGTGAACACCTACTGGAAATGGTCTGACCTCTTGGCTCTATTGTGTTGTGTTTTCTTGACAATGTGTTTTGTGAACACCTACTTCAGAAGTACTTACCCCTGTCTTTGCTTTCATTTCTAGCAATTCCATTTTATGGGTATGCTCAATATGTTTAAGTTTGATTTCTCTCTCTGATTTTTCTCTTTCAGCACCTAAGAGCGTGTCAGCCTTTTGCTTTTCTAACTCAGCTGTTTCTAATTTGAGTTTATACTCACGTTCTTCTTTTTCTTTTTGTCTTATATACTCACGTTCTTCTTTTTCTTTTTGTCTTATATACTCACGTTCTTCTTTTTCTTTTTGTCTTATATACTCACGTTCTTCTTTTTCTTTTTGTCTTATATACTCACGTTCTTCTTTTTCTTTTTGTCTTATATACTCACGTTCTTCTTTTTCCTTTTGGCTTTTATGCTCACGTTCTTCTTTTTCTTTTTGTCTTATATACTCACGTTCTTTTTTTTCTTTTTGTCTTAGCTCTGCTCGATCTGCCCTTTGCTGAGCCTGTTGATCTTTTATAAAGTTTCTTAATTTTTGGCCTTCATATCCAAGGGACACACCCATTTGCTTTATTTCATTAAGCAGATCCATATCTAAGTGTGTACACAAGCAAACACAGCTACACAAAAGCAGCAGAATAATATTCATGAATTTTGTGGAGTAAATGCAAAGATCACGTTTATCCTTAAAACCTTAGCTTATTGACTGTTATAGCAATTGATTACACTCTAGTGAATGGGAACCAGTATTTGTGCCTTTGTATGATCACCACGTTTCATATAATTTAAAATATATAAAAAGATATCTTCTCACAGTCTATTTACTTGGAATCTGAGGAACGCCTATGTCTCTCTGGGAAGCAGTTGTGACATCAAATCTCACTGCAGATGACCTCTGGGTCCCAAAATCTAAGCATCTTGAACGTTTACCCTGAAACAATACATTTCAAATAAGTCCACATATAATACTAAAGTATGATACAAGACCTGTCCTGGAATCTAGGCAATCATCAACATCCCACTTCTGACACCAAATGTCACAAATGGACCAAGGGGAATGTTGATGACTACCATTTAACTCCAGAACAAGTAAACAAATGTATAAAAATAAATCATTTATACAGATTAAGATCTTACACGATATCTCACTAATATCAAATGTAAAACAGTGTTTATGTACTTATGTTGGAGACCACAATGTCTCACCACAATCAACTTTATACAAGTGTTTATGCACTTAGGTTGTGGATCACTATATCACACTCAAAGTTCAGGAACACTATAAACACCTAGGTCCGTGATAAGTCTGTGCTTATTATACATGTATTAGAGTTTAAATCAGAATAATACTTCCATTGGTAGACATTCTGTTAAGTATAGCTGCATCATCAATTCGCCATGCACCATAGCTTGTCCAACTTGAATAATTCACCATACATAGCTTGACCAACTTGAGTAGCGTATAAACTCAACCAAAGGCTTCATGACTTCAAGCTGGCAACATAGCATGCGCCCTCAGCAGCAGGACCTAAATTGAATATATAACTACACTAAGGACATGCCACCCCTCAAGCTGAATGTGGGTGTACATGGTTACACAGGGTGATGACTATAATATGTTATTCATCAAGTCAAATCTGGATATAGCTGGTTACACAGAGTGAAAAGATATTTAAAATATAGACAAGTAGCTCTTTAAGTTGGATCCGCACGTTACTGGTTGCACACAGTGAAATAAGCAATTACACTTAAGATATGTAGATTATTTTGCACGTACATGGTTACACAGGGTGAAACATTTAACAGCTAGCACCCATTTGCCTAAACCATCTTTTGTACCCGAATAACACCATTTACAGCATTTTACTGCCAAACAACAACAATATTGTATATAATTCACAGGTTTAACCCACCACACGCCTTCATTCAAGACATTTTCCTGTCCCTACAATGCATAACAGCGCAACGACATTTTTCTCTCACAACACCTAAAGCACACGCATTTTGCGCATAGACTGACCTTGCATGGTCTCACACTTATTTCTGATATCAACCACCAGCCGGTAAACTAGTCCATATCATGAAATCTTAAAATCTGATTGTATCTCATCCTGGTCCGCTAACTAAGATATCTGTATACACGGTGTGAATTGCAATAACCCTTAGAGTGCTCACTAAATCTCTAGCAAACTATTTCATACATGCATCGCTCGATAAACATTGCATTTTATACTGAAAATAGTTCTTGTTCAAAGAGTTTTAACTGTTGGGACGGTCATTATGAGAATTTACGGACCAGCGCAGGATATTTATTTATTTGTTGGAATATTTGAGCAAACAATAAAACAAACTTACCCAGAAAGTCACCGCCGTTCCCCCAGTTTCCAAGTTTTAACTTTCAGCTCAAAATAATTGAAATGTTGTTTAGAGCATTTGAAATGACAAAATTATTTTAAAAATGAAACGTGTCTCAACACCCAACAGACTTCGCTCTGCCAAGTAAACAGGCTTTTTCGATAGACCAAAATCACACCTCGCACGTGATTGTATATATCTGTAATGTGCATTACCGTATATAGGCTTAATATGATTCACACAAGAACACTTAGTCAATTCCCAAAGTTAACACCCTGTCAACATCGCTTAGAAAATATAGTACTGATATTGGACCACATAAGTATCTGCACAAAGATTGCATTTTTGAATAATAAAATTAATTGATAAAATATACACTGTCAAAATATGCGCCGTGACACACTGATCGCAGATATAGAAGATACTAGGTGAGTGTCTGTTGATATCAGGTTTACCAGGCAAGGCTTTAAGAATGCCTGTTGACATTGCGAGGCTTGCCGAGCGATTCAACAGGCGTTCTCAAAGCCAAGCCTGTTAAGCTTGATATCAAAAGACGCAAACCTGCTATCATATTTATCAGTTTAAAGGTTGTTCACTGTTCAAACTAGCGATTATGACGTAATTATCGATTTTCGTGTTGATTTAATGTCATTGACAGCGTCATTTAAAAAGTGCAACGTCATGATGGCCTGATAAATGCAAATGCGATAAGATAGACAACGTTTATCAGGTCGACGTGTAATGAGCGGTAACTGATAACAAATATTATAAGGGCCAGTGCATAATATTTCACTACTTATCGCATATTCAGGCTATGGAAACTGAGGACAATAAAACCGGAGAATCAACAGAGGTTAACTGTAGAAACGTGTAACGACGGTCAAGGTGTCAGAGTATCAACGGGCTTTACAGTGCAAAAAAGATACTAGTATGCTTTTTGTGAACTTTTTTTTTAAAGCAAAGGCTATAGTAAAGACTGCAGAAAATTAAAAAAAATGAACATTCTCAGGAGCTGTAGGAGTCTTTGCTACAATTGTTGTTACCAAAATTTTGTTAAAATGTCTTTTTGTAAGGGCTACAGTGCGCCCCATTTTGCTGGTAAAAAGTTAGGGGTCATTTGACCCTGCTTTGTATGATTTTTCCATGCCTGCATCGAGATACGACTGTAAACAACATACCCTTGAATATGGCAAGATAGTAAAGTAAGCCTCAATGCCCGTGGATTCACATAATTTGTTCCGTCGTCCCACTCAACTAACCCGACGTCTCGCATTAATACATACACATGACATTAAATCCATTTTCCATGCATGCCAAGTGTATTTTATTTTGGGGGATTGATCAAATATGCTAAATATCATTTGTAAATATCAAATTAGGTTCTTTGACATATCTTTTATGCTGGAAAATCAAATTTGAATGCTATGAAATGAGCCAGTGCATGAGATTTCCAACAATGTGGTATGTGCGACTACCAAAGCCTCAGATCAGCCTGCGCATACGCGCAGTCTGATCAGAGCCTTTTGCTAGTCGCTTGAGTATTCTATGATTGTTAAGCTACTGACTGAACACCATTTGGAGTGTCTAAACTTAACAGGAGGCGACACAGGCTCATCTGAATCTACACATGTCAAAATGCTATATTGTTGGAAATCTTATGCACTGGCTCAAATGTGTTTTTGCGACCTTTTACCAGAGGGTCTGTAAAATCAAATTTGAATGCTATGAAATGTGTTTTTTGCGAACTTTTGACCAGAGGGTCTGTAAAATGAGTCACACAATGACAGTATTCCTGAAACATCTGTTTACAGCATTTTTGAATTGTTTGTTTGGTTGTTTGTTTTGTTGCTTTACGTCCCAGTCAACAGCTATGGCCATTATGGGACGGTCAGTTTACCTAACCACATTTTTTCCTGGGCAAGTTTGAACAAGCGGTTAACCAGTACTTCGTGCACATACTTTCACTCGTAACTGACAACAACCCTCTTGAATGATTCATTCAGCGGAAGGGAGGAGAATGATCATAGAAATTATTTCATGATTAATCTCCACGAAAGTATGGAACCATGCCGGGATCGAACTCGCGATCCCTGGATCTGCAATCAGACATGCATCTGTAGCCAGACACGTTACCAACTGCGCTACGCGGCCTGGTATTTTTGCATTGTTAAAGGCAAAATTGATTTCTCCTGCAATAATTTGAATTCTGATTTGCAACGTCAAAAAGGTATACTAGGATCATATAAAAACTGATAAAGGAAAATGATGTTTAAATTATGGGCTATTTCAGGGTATCTTGATGAAACGGCGAGATGGCATCAGCAATGATTTGCTAAGAGTGGTATGTTGAATTATTCATAGGTAAGCCAATGATATCCCAGGCAGATTTTACATTTTGAACAATCTGCTCAAGAAATGGTTCCATGCTTTTGTCTTCTATATCTCTAGTTCCTCGTTTGAATAGTTTCTTCTCATATTCTTTACGATAATGAAACACCAACACAGTCTTTGTATCAACAACATGCTTTTCTAGTAGATTGGTTTCCCTTTTCTCAAGTACGTAATGCAACCATAAAGCCTGTGAGCAGTTTGTTTCAGCTATATATTTAGTTTTCCACTTTGTATCGAAAATGTAGTTCCTTTTCTTTCTAAACAAAGCCGTTTTTACATAATATTGTTTGGCTAAATCCATAATTAGGGAACCATCCGTGTTCAGTTCCTCTTTCAATGGCACCAATGTGTTTCTAATGAGATATTCACATGCGGCTGGCAGTTTTTTCAATAACTGTGTGAAATTCTTTAGACCACCCATAGGGACAATGAATTCGTCAAGATCTACATTTACTATGAACTTAGTACTCCAATACACTCTATACAAAAAGTCATTCAGCATTGTAAACTGCCCTACAGAGTGGAGTTCATTATATTTCACTAGATCATAGTAATGGTTCTTGGGTATCACGTGATAAGGAACTTGCCACTGCACAACTGTCAAAAATCCCTCATTTATATAATAGTTCAAAATCCTGTTTGTCAAGGGATCAGAGGTGAAATTGTATATCACAAAATGTTCAACTCCCATCAATCGATAGTACTCCACCCACTCCACAATATCGAATGCAATGCTCCTGTTGAAATGAATTGGCCTCAAGCATATTGTGAATGTTCTGTTCAATTTTGGACTGACTATAATCTTCAATAGGTTCTGTGATTCTTTCACCGTAGACGTATTCGTCTTTATAGTTACTACTGTGGTATTCCGTGCAGGATTCGGACATGTATATATGACATTTCTGTACCTGAAATATTAAAAAAATAAAATCTATAAATAAACATCTCCTGATTGGCCAAGATTCATATCCACTTGAGTGGATAGGCATCTTGGCCAATCAGGAGATGTTTATTTATAGATTATATAATAATGAAAAATAAAAACGGTCAATAGTTTCAGACAGGTGTATATTACGTTTCTGTACCTGAAATATTGGAAACATTTAACGATTTATTAAGTGTAAACAGTTGAATCTATGGATTATATATATACTAGACAACAAAAAAAAGAAACGCACTACTACGATTTTCCCCATTAAGATCTCCTTTTAATACGAAAATGTTAATCGTCATGAAATATTCATTTCTAATCAAATCTGACTAAAACTTGAGTGCGACCTAAATAAGTATCTGTTCTTTTCTTGTGTAGGCACAAACCACGTCAGGGCGAACAGTAAACGAGTTTTGGAGGCGTTAATTCAACGCAACTGTCGGCATGGAATTCCAAGTTTGTTTTACATTTGTAAAGAATGAAAACGATATTTTGTTTTTATGTGAGAAACCAATGTGTTTATTGATGATTTTTTTTGTAATTCCAAAATCCATTTTCATCAGTTAGGGCCGTATAATTGATTAAAATAATGTTGAAATCTTTTAATGTTTTGTAAGGTTTATCTCCAGTGTGGAATCATTATCCAAAGGGTAGTCACAATAAATGGGCTACCTAGCGTTCAATTATCGCGTGTGATGAATTTAAAGATAGAAATTGGAAAGATTAAGTGTCTGGGTACAATTTGGTCTACTGAGATGATTTCAATTGCTTGAACTTATCCAGCAAGAGAGCATTATAAAACACAATTTCGACGCATGATTGAAAAAAAACGTGTGACGCAACAGTAAACGATATACCTTTGCACTGATAAACTGGCCTATCACTTGTGATCTTCCTGAGAGTTGAACAGTGCTTAGTGGCGCGTTTCTTTTTTGTCGGGTATATTTCATAGGCAACCATTGTACAAAATATGAACCATGCGCGGATCCAGAAAGTTTTGTCAGAGGGGTCCTACTCTGACAACGTTTTTAGATAATGAGGGGAAAGGCTCCAAGGATCAAAATACCACAAAAATGGCGTTTCGCTGGCGGGCTGATGATGGCTTAACATTGAATGATGGTTTGGTAGCTTTGTGATTTATCAGGGTATCTGGACCAGTACTGCTAAGAAACCTATAGCTTATTGATTTTTCAGGGGTGGTCCGGACTCCACTCTGGATCCGCGCGTGTGAACCAACCAACTCCATCAATAATTGTAAAGGGCGTTTGCATTACGAACATAACAGACACATTTTAATTATATATGACCTTAACCTTTGACTCCAGTTTCTTATCAGCAATCAAAAACCTTCGTTAATGTCTACACAACTTGTGTAACCAATAAGCCAAATTACACACCTTATGTAACCAATAAGCCAAATATGAACACCCTCCATAAAAATGTAAGAGGAATTTATTTTGATATTAGTCGGTCTAGATGTGTGTTCAACCCTCACTTGTCAGCCTAGATGGAGTATTTTGTGTTCATGTGTGATCAATCCTCAATAGTGGGTCTAGATGGAACAATATGTGTTAATGTGTGATCAACCCTCAATAGTGGGTCTAGATGGAGCATTTTGTGTTCATGTGTGATCAACCCTCAATAGTGGGTCTAGATGGAACAATATGTGTTCATGTGTGATCAACCCTCAATAGTGGGCCTAGATGGAACAATATGTGTTCATGCGTGATCAACCCTCAATAGTGGGCCTAGATGGAGCATTATGTGTTAATGTGTGATCAACCCTCAATAGTGGGTCTAGATGGAGGATTTTGTGTTCATGTGTGATCCATCCTCAAAAGTGGGTCTAGATGGAACAATATGTGTTCATGTGTGATCAACCCTCAATAGTGGGCCTAGATGGAACATTATGTGTTCAACCCTCAATAGTTGGTCTAGATGGAGGATTTTGTGTTCATGTGTGATCCATCCTCAATAGTGGGCCTAGATGGAGGATTTTGTGTTCATGTGTGATCCATCCTCAATAGTGGGCCTAGATGGAGCATTATGTGTTAATGTGTGATCAACCCTCAATAGTGGGCCTAGATGGAGGATTTTGTGTTCATGTGTGATCCATCCTCAATAGTGGGCCTAGATGGAGCATTATGTGTTAATGTTTGATCAACCCTCAATAGTGGGTCTAGATGGAGCATTATGTGTTCATGTGTGATAAACCCCTCAATAGTGGGTCTAGATTGAGCAGACCACACCCATACATGTACCCAACTTTTCTGAACTTGTTTTGCTCATGCATCATATACGTTCCATCATAAAGAAACCAAATTTAACTGAGATAGAAGCACCAAATATTTTTAGGTCACATATATTGTAAATCCTGAAATTTTCGCGAGAATTTTATTTTAGCGAAAAGAGCTAAAAGACATATTTGCGACACTAAAAATTCGCGACTGGGGCATGATTTACCTATCATCATTTAACAACAGAGTATTTGCGTCTTTTCGCGGAAATAAAACCCTCGCGAAAATTTCCGACTTTACAGTAAACACGCACATGCGTTTTGTTACACAGTAACTACGCCCTTGACTTTGATGCTCTAATTGTCAAGTATTACCTTTCTAAATGGAAGGGTAATATTTCCATAGTAACGTTAGTTTCCATAGATACCAGTGGATTCATATCTGTATCCCAAAATAAACAACGCAAGTTTGTCTCTGGTTGCGTTGACATATTAGTGAATCCAAAAGCTCTGATATAGTTTTCCCTAGGTCCATCAATGTAAGCATTGTAAACAAGAAGGCGTCCATCTTTTGTAATATTCTGAAAAACATCTGTCGCAACTCTCAAATTTTTTTCTAATACTCCATCTCGAACCTTCAGAACGACTGGTCCTTCATTCTCTAGGCTATGTATTTGTTTCAGAAGTCGAAGAATTTGTCCACTTGCTCCTATGTCTGTTTCGGTGAAATCAATAAAATTCATTGAAATAACAACTAGGAGGAGAAATATCAAACATGAAGTTCTACTTCTCCCCCGTTTTCGTCGATTGGGTGAAACTCTCCAACATTTTAATTTGAAACAGTAGAACCTGGGCAAACCTCTCAGCCACATTCTCTGCTTCTGTTTAGAAAAGAAAACTGACTGATCTTCGTACAAAAGAAAACTGATTATCGTACAAAAGAAAACTGATTAAAACAATTAAATTCATGAAGAGACTCAGCGCATTTTCAAAGGGAACTTACAGCACATGCTTAGTGTCATTTTCTAAGTTTGTATGCGCAGTTTTGTGGCGGGGATACCTCTCTGATAGGGTCATGCATCCTAATATTATACTATTTTTCTTTGTGCGTGAAAGCAGTGAAGGCTATTGGTATGGTACATAGTTACTCTGGCTCGTCGGCTCCTTCACTGCTTGTTTATGCAATTGGTAACATATGTTGCCTTAATTAGTATTTAAGTTAGCACACGAGCGTTTAATAATTATTGACTATGAAAGCAGTGGAGGCTATTGGTATAGTACATAGTACGTTGGTTCGTCGGTTTCTTCACTGTTTGTCTATGCGATTTATAACATATGTTGCCTTAATTAGTATTTAAGTCAGCACACGAGCGTTTAGTAATTATTGACTATGAAAGCAGTGGAGGCTATTGGTATAGTACATAGTACGCTGGCTCGTCGGCTTCTTCACTGTTCCGTAAAGATCGTCAAATTCCTAACAGTTGAGGTGGAGGAGTAGTATTCTGTGTCTCTAATAATATAAAGGCTGTCCCACGTCTGGATTTATCGAGTGATAACATTGAGCTTCTTTGGCTCGAAATTACCACAAATAATAAAACCTTTATTAACTGGGGCCTGTTACCGCCCACCAATAACAAAATCGAACTGATGTAAAATTATTTTTGAATGAGCTCGAACGTTCACTTGAAAATGTCAAGTCAATACAGTCAGACGTAATACTTTTAATGGGGGATTTCAACGACAAATGCATTAGATGGAACGATGACCACGCCACTAGTCAGCTCTGAAAAAAAGTTATATGATCTAGCCCAAATCAATACTTTACTCAATTGATCACAGAGCCGACACGGTATGTTGGAGATACCGCTACACTTCTTGATCTAATTTTTACTGATAGTCCTCATCTTTGTTACCATTCAGGCGTAAGCTCCCCTCTTGCAAATTTTGACCACTGTACAATTCACTGTTCGTTTAATATATCAACATACAAAACCAAGGCATTTAAACGCACAGTTTGGGATTATAAGGCAACAAATATAAACGAAATAAACGAATCTTTGAATAGTGCTCCTTGGGATACGGCGTATGCTTTATACGATGACATTGATGAAATTCTTAGTTAAAATAATTCCTTGATTGAATCAACTTGTCAAAAACATATTTTACATAAAACCGTTACTATTCGGACAAGTGATAAGCCATGGATGTCGAATGAGGTGCGTTACTTTTTTCGTAGACGAGATAGGTTTTTTTAAAAAAAATTAAAAGAACACAGTCCGCAACTGACAAGCTAAACTTTAATATTGCGCGTCGTGAGGCAAACAATGCAAAAAGAAATGCAATTAAAAGGTATGAACAGAAATTGGTAAATAAACTTAGTCAAGATCACTTAGATGTAAAAACATTCTGAAAATTGTCCAAAAATATTCTGGGTTGTAAGTCAGATCGGTCCATACCTCCACTATATAAAATGGTCAGTTAATACCTGAGCGACAATCTTTAATAACTATTTTGCATCTATATCGTCCTTCACCGAAAATGTAAAAAAAACCTGACCTGCCAAGTATAAATGTCTCACAGATACGCGCTTAGATAGGATAACCACAAATGAAAATGAAGTCGAATCATTACTATGTAAAATTAATACTAATAAATATTCAGGTCCAGATGGTATTGGATTCTCAAGCATTGTGCTAAGCCCCTAAGCTTCCCCTATTCAAAATTATTAAATAAGTCACTTGAAACAGTATATTTCCTAGTAAATGGAAACAAGCAAATGTATGTCCAGTGTTTAAGAAAGACAAAAAATCAGACAAAACAAACTACCGACCAATCTCGCTGCTAAGTAGTTCCTAAAATTTTTTAGAGAAAATTGTTTACAAGCGTCTTTATGAATACTTAATGGATAAGTATTTACTCATCGAACAAAACTCTGGCTTTAAACCAAAATATTCTATAGTGAATCAGCTCTTAAAGATTGTACATCAAATATATCAGGATATCAATAATGGTAAAGATACTTGTCTCGTTTTCCTTGATGTATCAAAGGCTTTTGATAAGGTGTGGCATAAGAAGTTATTCAAACTATGCCAACTTGGCATTGTTGGTACACTTTATGACTGGATAGAGCATTATCTCACTGGTAGATCACAAAAGGTTGTGATAAATGGAATATCCTTTTCTCTGAGATATCTTCAAACTGGCGCCCCTCAGGGTTCAATCTTAGGACCGCTACTATTTTTAATTTATATTCATGACACCATAGATGACCTGCAATGCAATGTTAATTTGTTTGCCGATGACACATCTATACAAAAATGTCTAGATAGTCATGATGATTTTAAAATAATAAACGACGATTTGCTCAAACTCTCCATCTATGGTACCCAATGGTTAATTACTTTTAATGCACTAAAGACCGAATATATTATAGTATCTAAACGAAAAACAAGTGCAATGCATCATGACTGACTTCTAAATGACACAAAACTTGCCGAAGTAAATAATCATAAACACTTGGGATTAACGATTAGTAACAACATGTCTTGGTCATCTCATATAGATGAAATTCTGGCCAAAGCAGAAAAAAGACTTTCAATGATGCGTAGGTCAAAACATATTTTACCAAGAAGTTGCTTTGATAAGCTATACAAAAGCATGATACTTCCCTTATTCGATTATTGTGATGTTATTTATGATTCTTGTACCATGTATGAAAGTGAACAACTTGACAAACTGCAAAGGAAAGCCAGCTTATTATGTACTGGTGCATTCAGGATCACCTGCAATAAAAACTATTAAAAGAGTTAGGATGGCCAAAATTAACAAATAGAAGAACAAGTCACAGACTTGTCTTATTTTATAAAATATTAAACGACTTGACCCCTCAATACTTAAAAACATTTATGTCACTTAATACCACATAATACAAATAACTATCAGCTTCGAAGAAACAACTCCTTCCTTTTCCAAATCTTATTTTCGAAAGACAATTCGTGACTGGAATAAGCTACCAAACGATGTAAAACAATCGCAGCCTCTGGATATCTTTAAAAACAAGAATTATGTCTTTATATAAGCCACTAGTTCAAAACAAACTGTATTCTTATGGTCATGGCCTCAGTAAAGTTAATCATTGTATAGTTCGACTAGATAAGAAAGACTGGGCGGTTCTTAGCTAAGGTCCACCCATGGACATTTCCATATAAAAATCGGTAAGACAGAGTGGATTTATTCACTTGTGAAACGCTTTACACCTGTATACCTTAGAGGTTTTGATCCCCACTGTAAGAAAAGGGTATTTCGAATTAATTTGGATAAAAAGGAGATGTCTATATTCTAGTCTAGATATACAGTATCATACAATGTTCGAAATTTTAACAATTCAAATTATCATACTGATTAAGAAAATAAAATAATGAACTGCAATGAAATTTTAATCACACTTACGTTTTACAATAAATTAGTCTGCGCACGAGATGATGGTTCTTGTTACATCGTCGTGTGGCGAAGGCTCCGACGAGCCTGCATGTATGCATGACCTCGCTAGGGCTTTCGCTTCTAGCATAAACAAAGTATGCAATTTGAAGAAGAATCTGAACAACTTTTAGACATCTAGTCTCTCTGGACACGCCAGAACGAGCGATTATTAGAGGCTCTTGCGGATATGCGATAAGACCAAATCTCATGTTTGTATGCCCTTTTCTCATTATCCAGATACTTAACCCTTGTCATACAGAATTCCAATTGGTGATTTATTAGTATTGTATCGGGTTTAAATGCCATACAGACAGAATTTGAAGAAAGTGCAAACTTACCCTCCCCCAAGACTTTCACAATATATCTATCCCGGTAATTAAATGCAGCAGGTCCCTAGCAGTGAAGGCCCTGGTGAGACCGCACGGATGCGCAGGCTTGTCTTTGCCTTCTCTGCTTACATAGTCTATAATTACTAAACGCTCGTGTGCTGACTTAAATACTAATTAAGGCAACATATGTTATAAATTGCATAGACAAGCAGTGAAGAATTTTAATTTAATGCTCTATTTATTTTACAAGGATTCCAAACAGCCCAGGGGCTACTAGTTGGTCTCCTTGCATATAAAATAACAATTAAACAATATGATAATATGCATGATGACACGCACCTACATACATACATACATACATACATACATACATACATACATACATACATACGTACGTATGTACGTAAGTACGCATTCACGTACCCACGCACGCACGCACGTACATACTTACGTGTTACGTACGTACGTATCTGACAAACAGACAGACAGACAAAGCAGACAGACAGACGGACAAACACACACACACAGACAAGTAGACAAAACAAGAAACAAAAGGGTAGAGAGAGGACATAGAGCAGTCACCATATTGAGACAGTGGATATTAGATAGTGTTTAATGTCAACGTTCGCCAGCAGTTCTAATAGTAGCGAGTCTTCAAAGATTATTGCTGAAATATAAACGGCAGCATCTTTAGATAACTGATGTTCAACGTATGAAATGTAACAAGCCTTCTCATGTTTAATAATTTTAGTCATGTTGGTGCAACCACATTGATGCACAAATTATTTGAAAAATGAAAAAAGCCTGGTAGGAGGACGTTTTGCGGCGTTCAGGTTTCTCATACTTCTTTGAATAAACATTAATTATCGGTTGAGGTGTCCATTAATTCTTGGAAAGTATTAAAACGTTTTGTTACGTCTATTTATTTAAATACATTATCTAGAATTGAAGTATTTTCATAATACGATGCGTCTATGGAGCCTTCTAAGAGTACTTTACATATATACTTAGGCATCAATGTAATAAATGTATTATAATTAACGATTGGAAATAGTTTATTTGATAAATTTTCAAGTAGTAATCGCCTTTCATTGTTGAATTTAGGGCAAATTAGAAAATAATGATCTTCTGATTATGTGGTTCCTCCACAATCTGGATTGGAACAGCTGGGAGAGTCTACAAGTTTGTAGCGGTGTAAATGAGAATTTAGGAGTTGAGGCAACTGGTCTAACTTTTGGACTGAACCTTCATATACATCCATATTTTGTGTATGCGCATACACATACACAAAACACATACAAACAGTTGAGGCAACTGGTCTAACTTTTGGACTGAACCTTCATATACATCCATATTTTGTGTATGCGTGCAGTGAAGGCCCTGACGAGACCGCGCGCTTATTGTAATTGGTCCCATCCATCAATCTGTCTGTCGGTCAGTTTTGGCCGTAACGCAAATCATTATTTCATTTTATGACTGTGTGTGCTCTTATTTGACACAATGATTGGCCATGGGATGTAGATTACATTCAAGATATCAGATCACCACTAGGCACTGGAGTCAAGGTCACAAGTACTTAAAATCTGTTTTAAAGCTCGCATTACGAATTCATCCTTTATTTCATGACAAGTGATTTTTCATATCTGGCACAAAGATTGCCTTTGGTGTGTAGATTACAAAGGTTCAAATCAGTGATTTGCCCTCGGGGTCAAAGGTCATGTGGTCACAAATACTTAAAGTCTGTTTAACGGCTCGTAACACGAGGTCCTCTTTCATCATTGTGATAGAGGGTTTTCATATTTTGTTCAATGATTACCTATGGTGTGTAGACTATCTTGAAGGTTTGGTTTAAACTGATTAAAATCGTGTATTTTAAAAGAAATCTTGCAAAGGCTGGGCTCGACTTGAGATTTTTTTAGCTCTGACTATCCGTGAGTCGTGAGTCATTTCATTTGTTTAACCATAGTGTGTTAATTTGATCTCTGTGATACCTTAAGTTATGAAGCATAATGCGAGCTAAACAATTTTTGTGATTTAACACCACAATCTAGTCCGAAGATTTGGTACCAGTAAAAAACATTTAAGCCTCCAGTGGCTTAGGCTGTTGTCAGTTATAAGATGGTTTTCTGTTGTTGCAGATTCATTGTTTATTGTTGTCTCCCATTGTTTATAGCATTGCTCGGCCCTTTTTTCGTTATGCAGTACTTAGTGTCCTTTCTAGTTTTGCAATTATCTTGATGGGGAAGAGAAAGCTGGGTGCTTTACTATATATTGTTAATAGTTTGCCTTGAAGGTTTGCACGTTTTATCTGTAAAACTGTACTGTCTTTTCCCCTGCTTATCCGGTTCCCAATGAGATCTCCCTGTATTTAATTTTATCTCTAATTATAAAATTATACCTTTAGCATGCTTCCTTGAGAAATACCAAGGGCATGAGTGTAATATGATTATAGGCATGTTCCCCATCGCCCTTTTGTCTGTGGGTGGTGCGGTTATCCTGTCACCACTCCTGTTGGGTCCTCCTCTTTGACCTGGGCTGATCCAGGCTGGCCAATGGTCCTGGGTCCTCTGGTTCTCCCTGTTCTCTTGGTGGCCTGATGAGGGGCTGGCTAGTCTGCTGTGGATGTGATGTACTTTTGGGGTGGGGGGGGGGGAAGGGGCATCATTTCCTTATTATCTATTACACTGTAATTCATGGTGATCTGGATCCCTTTGGTATATTGTTCAAGTTACCATGCATCCTTCACCTTAATGCTTTTGTGCTTAATATAACACATATCTTGCTCGGCTATTTTGAGAAATTATATTTATAGAGTATGAGTCAAGCCTGGTGGTTCATTGAATATTACCATATTTGGGGTTCAGCCACTGTATCAGGCCTGTTATAAGACTATACAATCGCAGAACTCCTTGCTTGGGGGCTTTCATGGTGAAACTTCTGAACTGTTTCCATGTTGGATTTTCTTGGGAATTTTGGACTTAGCTATGATTTAGTCAAGTTGCATAAATGACTTGGTTTGAGCTGAAAGTTGGAATTAATGGGGAGATTTTTTAAGATGATAATTATGGACATACACCATGTTCGTGTGTCTGTGTGCTATAAGTATATACATGACTAGATATATTTAACGTAATAAATCAGTATTATCATGTTGGACTTCATAGTACTTTTGCTTGGTCACATGTGAATCCTCTAATGTGAAATAGACTGTTCTAAGAAGCAAGAGACGATTCGAGTGAGGAGTTTGTATAGTTAAATAAAGGAGAAAGCGTTAGCGTATTAACTGTGTACAACTGATAGCCAGTTCTTTTCTCTTTTATGAAATGTAACAATTGGTGGCAAGCGGTAGGATAAAAGACTTTGAATTATCCGTTTCTTAGCGCTTTTTCGAAATTTAACAATTTGTGGCAACCTATGGGATCATCATTTTGATTGATTTTTAATTCAAACTTCATGATTACGGACTTTAACATGTTTGCGAAGAGTTATGGAGACTTGTGTTTTAGCTTTGCTGATTGGATTTATTAGCCTAGAATAGACAAACCGGCGTTGGAGTACACAAGTTACCGTGCAGGTGTTGAGTTTGAATCCCCGCAAGGTTTTGAACTTATCAGTTCCAGCTATATTTGTTTTGAACTTGACTTTAACCAGGAATACAGTTGGATATTTAATCTAGCTGGGAAATTTTTGAGAAAAAGGACCTAGTTATATTATGGACTGTTGAACTGAATTTTTGGCCGTTGAACTGGAAATGGACACTGAAGGTAAATGATTATGTTTCAATGACTCTTTGAGTTGCCGACTTGATTGTTTTATGTCGCATATTTCTGGTGAAGCCTCACCCTATTCAGAGACAGAGTTTATGTTTATGGAATTACCTACATTTTTCTCTCAATAACTCAAAGCTCACGGGACTGGAGATTTACTTTAAGTTAACAGTATTTTGAGAGAAACGGAGCTGATTGGTACAGGGTATACAATAAGCAGGATGGCGTGGTGTTGGCAGGTACATTGGTTATTAACGTTTGGCCAAATAGGTACTTGCTGCTTTTATCGTTTTGCTGACAAATTTGTGGATACAGATTGCAGGGATATTGTTATGGTTGGTCTTGAGACGCAAGGCTTGGTGTTAAAGGATCAATTTCATAGTCTAACCTAGGAAGTGGGTATACATAGCTTATAGAGAGAATCGTTGTGAAACACAAGAAGCGTCGGGAGATTATATGAGTTTCCAAAATGCAAAGTGATTTTGGGTGTAGCATATTATGTTGCATCGCCCTGAGAGTGATACCTCATAATTTGGCTTAGATGATTATTTGTCAAGACCACTAATCTCAAAAATTAAGATCATGTGAGCAACATACTTATTCTGTATCATGAAGCAAAATTGGATATAAAGGTGCAAAGCGCCGAAAGTAGTGTTGAAAGGCAATACATGTTTTAGAATAGTGTGGGTTTTCTGAAAATTAAGGTTGTGAAGCATATCATGAAATAATTAGTTTTTTTTTATTTTTTGTCTGATAAGCCAACCTGAATAATGGAGATTGTCCAAGGCTGGATTATGTTTCATGATTTATATCTGCAAGATGCCTGAGAATATTTGTTTTTTATTCTGCAAGCAGTTTTATTGTTGGTTAAAGTCACTGAAAATATCAATTTTCTGAGAAAAATTAGAGCTTTTTTTTCCTGTGAGTTTTCTAAAAATGCAATTAGCTCTAAAGTTTTACATGATTTAAGATTATGTTAAGCCTAAGATTGACGAGACGTGCAGAGCTTGTTATTTCTCCCCAAATACATATATTGTGGGGTACTGTGCGTTATCTCCTGTGTACATAAGGATTTGGTGCTATCAGGTTACGTGTTACCTCTAATGACGAGATAAATTAGTATCTTAATTTCTGTGGTAATATTTGGTTCAAATGCTGTACGGTAAGCTATTTTTACTAAACGTTGTTTTACTTCCATATTTAAAAGGCACCCAGTCGGATTCTAATTTTTGGATAATAAGTTGGTTAATCAGTACCAATATTTAGTATGAAAGTATGGTTCAAATCTTTCAAATGTTGCGCGAAGAGGAATTATTTTGTGATTGCAATTTGGAAAAAAATATTAACACATTATGGCATTCTACAAAGGGCAGATTCCCCTATAATGATGGATTGTTGAGTTCTTTATTTTTGGGAACATGTCTTTGCCCTATGAAAGTTTGTGGATTTTTCCATTCGAATCTGAAATCTTTTGGGACCTAAGTTGGGGGACATATATATTCACGCTGTTTAGTTTGGTTCCAATGAGTTTTCTAACCACTTTTTGGGGATGCTTTGTGTGAATGGGCTAATAATTTTGATAATTAAGAAACAAGTGATTAGTTTGTGTCAGATTATCAAATTGGAGTATATAAGCATTGGATAAAATTATTTCTTACCTTGTGAATTCTGTCGGATTAATATTTGTTTGTTTGTTTGTTTTTGTTGCTTTACGTCCCAAGTCGACAGCTATGGTTATTGCGGGACGGTCAGTTCACCTAACCACACTTTTTTTCTGGGCAAGCTTGAACAAGCAGTTAACCAGTAATCGTGCACATACTATCGCTTGTAACTGACAACAACCCTTCATGAATGATTCAGCGGAAGGGAGGAGAATGACCGTAGAAATTCTTTCATGATTAATCTCCACGAAAGTATGGGACCGGGCCGGGATCGAACTCGCGACCCCTGGATCTGCAGTCAGCTTCGCATCTGTAACCAGACACGTTACCCACTGCGCTAGGCGGCCCGGTGATTAATGTTCTCGCCATTCACTATTCCTAATATTAAAGATTAATATTTAATATTAGGAATAGTGAATGGCGAGACTATTTACCCATTACGTCGTTTTTCAAAATCATATTTTCCACATTGATTGATGGGTCAGCCCACTTATTGTTTAGGGATAAATGCTTTTGTCGAGGGAAAAAATGTGGAAATTTCCACTCAAATTGGTAATCAGTGAAGTTCTTGTCTGACAATGCATTTCTGTTGTTTAACTTTTATTTCACAGATTATCGGGGCTTTCTATAAAATGAGTTGGTAGTCTTGCTGTGTCATTTGTGATAATTTGAAATACAATAGAAAATTGTGTCAGAGCTATCAGTTATAATAATGCTTGAATATAATAGTGATGCATTCATAATTCACTGATTCAAATAATATCAGATTATTACGCGTTCAGTCTGAATTCTGTTGGAATCTACACACGGAATCTGGAATCACGAGTAACCAGCTCAGCCATTTACGATCAACGTTGGACACGAGCAGGATGATTGACGATCTCACCTGCTTGTCAGTATCCGCATGTTGATTACATTGGGTGTGGCCGGCGATGTTACCCCGCAGTCACAAAACTAGGTATACCAACAGTTTTGAACCTTCTGTACACGGTAATGTCATAAATATCCTTGTAATAGACACTGACGCCATGGGCAATCCTTATGGTCAAGGAATATGAAATTTTTGGCCACATAATTAAACCTAGATCCAGTTGGGAAAGAGTTTGCGTGAGTTCAACCAGATTACGTTTCATGCACTTGTTCCGATCAATAAGAACATTAGTTCCGGGTTTACATGTACGTTAGCTGTACACTATAAAGGCTCTAACAGTGCCTCCTAAGGTGATGTTACAGGATATTATGCTTTACAGACTTGTACTGTCTTAACTGATTATTACGTTAACGGACAGAATTGAACTTTTCATACACAATAAAGGTTATGAGTATCGTAAAATAGACAAATACTGCGATGTGGCGCTGGTTTACCGTTGATGGTGTTCCAGTTGTGGGGATTAATTACAACTGGTGCTTATAACAGAAACATTCAGTGGAGTTCAAGTAATTTTGAGTAATCGCGAAGAGACTGGTGCCTCTTTTATTTAATCATTTTTTTTAGATCTTAGCATTATTCTTTGTTAAAATAATTAATATTTCAAACCATAAAGTAAAGTCAAATTAAATAACTTCATGGACACCCTAAAAGACGGTTTTAAGCCTGTTCATGAGGCTCAGGGGCATGTCGCATACACATGGTAGAATTTTGAGTAAATGCATGCGCTCCTTTCGAGTATTAAAATTAGCATTTTAGCTCTGTCGATGCGAACGGCTGTGACACTGATGACAGAAGAGACTGTGCGAATGCACAGACTCGCCTGCGTCATAGATTCTCCACTTTATGTGACATGCAATAATCTCATGAACTGGCCCATTTGCTTAATCCAGTGGATGCACAAGATTGCCATATGATCCCTCTTTTCTATGATTGTTTCTGCCCAACATATTTTCATGTAGGGCTTATAAGCCAACGTAATTTCATGTTGGATTTAATTTTGTTGTTAAATGTAATAAAAATTCAAATTTTGGCTGATTACAGATATGAAACTACAACTGTCATTTTTGGAAGATTTTTGCTGTTATGTATTTTGTCAAATTAAAGAGGTTATGCTAGTTTGATTCAAGCCGCCTCATCATTGATTCAACGTTGTTACGTAAGATGAAAATTGATTCGACGTTAATGTTAAAGTTGTGCGCACACTGGTATCTTATGAAGTGTGTTTGTGATTCAAGACTATACAAAATACCATTTTAAGATGGACTATTGGTGATTGTGAAAATGGAATATGCTTTTGGATTATGTAAATCAAGGGATTATTATAATCGGGATGATTACTTAAGCTTTGGAGGGAGAGTGTTAAGGTTTTGCCTTGAAGGTTTGTACGTTTTATCTGCAAAACTGTACTGTCTTTTTCTCTGCTTATCTTGTTTCCAATGAGATCTTCCTGTATGTTATTTCATCTCAAATTATAAAATTACACCTTTAGCATGCTCCTTTTTGAAATACCAAGGGCATGAGTGTAATATGATTATAGGCCTTTTCCCCTCGCCCTGTTGTCTGTGGGTGGTGCGGTTATCGTGTCACCACTCCTGTTGGGTTCTCCTCTTTGACTTGGGCTGATCCAGGCTGGCAAATGATACTGGGTCCTCTGGTTCTCCATGTTCTCTAAATGGCCTGTCGAGGGGCTGGTTAACCAGCTGTGGATGTGATGTGATTTGGGGGGCATCATTTTCTAATTATCTATTACACTGTAATTCATGTGATCTGGATATCTTTGGTATATTGTTCATGTTACCTTAAGGAATCCATGCATCCTTCACCTTAATGCTTTTGTACTTAAGGGGATATATCTTTCAAAAGCTCTTACTTGCATGAAAGTTTTCCTGTATAAACAAAAATGCTTTTTTATCAAGGAGACAGATACTTTTGGCCACATTGTTGTATCTCACATAGACCACTTTACGCTCCAACATACAGCTTTTTAGCAATCCACAGCATGCTTATCAGTCTTTTAAGAGTCACTTCCTGGTTTGATACCGTTTACAATATTGTGACACGCTGGCAGTTGCATGAACATGAACAACAATTATCCTGACTACAATATTTAGAAGTATTTTGACCCAATACATTATGTATTTCTGGTATTATTTACAATTTTTCATTTTGACCTTGTAACGTTCATTATCTAAAATTGTAAATATATATTTTTCTACCAAAAAATTGTACATTGCGCAAGCGGAGCCATAAAACGTGATTTCCGAACGTATATTTGACGATATACCTCTCCAAATGAAAATTTTTAAAATGGTTATACCTATTCTAAAGCACCCTTAACATTTTTTCCTTCAAAAAGACAGTGAAAATGTACTATCTTGCGCCTACGTACAGCGGCTGCCAGCTGCATAATACCGCTTGCCAGCTGCATATATTCACTTTTCAACCAATGAAAAGTGACGTTATGTAATTGCGTCAGGTTTTGCGACAGTATATCACAGGATATACTGTCGCAAATTTATGACGTTATCCAATCAGACCTCGCGTTGGAATTGCGAGTACATTAGAATAATTGTTTTATTCCACCCGTATATGTTTAGATATTGCCTATAACGGATTATTTCGCTATAAAGTTTGCAAATATCGATAACTTTAAGAAAAAAAAGCGCTAATGCATACCTTTCAAAATGCCTGGGTAATACTTCCATAGTAATTTTAGTTTCCATAGATACCAGTGGATTCATATCTGTATCCCAAAATAAACAACGCAAGTTTGTCTCTGGCTTCTTTGACAGAGTAAACCCAAAAGCTTGGATCCAATCAGCCCTGTGTCCATCTACATAAGCATTGTAAACAAGATGGCGTCCGTCTTTTGTGATATTTTGAAAGACATCTGTCGTAACAGTCATATTGTTGTCTAATATTCCATCTCGAACCTTTAAAACTACTGGACCTTCTTTCTCTTGGTACTGTAGTTGTTTTAGAACTCGAACGATATATCCACCCGCTCCTGTTACCATTTTAGGTACATCAATAAAAATCATTGAAATTATAACGATTAAGAGAAATACCAGGCATGAAATCCAATGCCCACATCGTTTCCGTCGGTTGGGTAAAACTCTCAAACATTTTAGATTGAAGAAAAAGAACCAGGGAAACCCTCTCAGCTGCATGATCTGCTTCTGTTTAGAAAATGAAACTGTATATCGAACAAAAGAAAACTGATCAAAACAGCATTGGCAATTTAGACCCAGAGCATGAACAAGGGGGCTTATGGCACACGCTTTAAGTCATTCTCTAAGCTTGTATACGCTGTTTTGTTGTGGGGATTGTAGTATATTCTTTTATTAAAGCTAAAACTTATAAGTGCTAGCTGACTTCATATTGCTCGTTAGTAAGCACATGGTCCGAACACGCATGCGCACTGTCTCTTTCCGCCCACGACCTTTTACTGATTGAAATAAATAAACACGTGCTCTATGATAGTTGACTTCGTTGTCCGTCATTCCAGCCATTGGTGACTTGTACAAGATATTACAGGGATGACTTTCTGTTAGGGTCTGACCATACACACACTGGTAAATGTATACGTCAATTTGGTGGCATTTACGCGTATTGCCGGTACTTCATAGACCGGAAGTGGTAGATATTGGTGTTAATACTATATAGAATAACATGCCATATGTCTGAAGGACTATAGAATTAGATCATTTTTAAGTATTCGTAATGCAGATGGCGCTTTATGTAAGCATCTAGGAATAGATTCGAGTACCGATCTGGATGATCGGTACTGGAATCTATTCCTAAATGCTTACATAAATCGCCATGCACATACTGAATGCTTAAAAATGGTCTAATTCTATAGTCCTTGAGGCATACGGCATGTTTTTCTATATAGTATTTACAGCAATATCTACCACTTCCGGTCTATGAAGTACCGGCAATACGTGTAAATACCACCAAATCCACGTATAAATTACCAGTGTGATACACAATAATACGTTTATTCTTTGCGTGTGAAGGCAGTGAGGATTATTGGTATATTACATAGTGACGCTGTTCACTGGTTGCATAAGCAATTTGTAACATATGTTGCCTTAGAATAATAATGAGCCAGTGCATGAGATTTTCCAACAATGTGGTATGAGCGACCAGCAAAGCCTCAGATCAGCCTGCGCATACGCGCAGTCTGATCAGAGTATTTGCTAGTCGCTTGAGTATTCTACTATTTGTAGGCTACTGACTGAACACCATTTGGAGTTTTTAAGCTTAAAGGGAGGCTGCAGAGGCTCGTCCGAGTCTACACGTGCCAAAATGCCACATTGTTGGAAATATCATGCACTGTTGTTTGTAAACAGCCAAAACGAGTTAAGTTCACCGATTCGGTCTTTTTTATGTCCCATCCCCATTTTAGCATGTAATCAGTGTATCTTCTAAGGCTTTAAGATTTATACGTTTAGTTTAGGGTTATGTCTAAACAATCAAGTTAAAGAAAAGCAATGGAAATGGTCAATAGTCATTCCTTACGACGTTTATCAACAGCAAGTGCCTCCAAAATTGCCAAAAAGTACTGTCCCATCGTCAAAGTATGTAATTTTAAGAATGTATTATGCTCAAATGGTTGTTTTCATAAGTAGTTTTCAACTTATTTTATTGACATATATATACCTTTCATTTGATTGAAAAGTGAAAATATTTTTTTTGCTGTAATGATGATTAATGTCCCACAATCTCATGTGAATTACGTTACCAGTTTAACAATCTCTCAAATTACAAACCATGCATATTAAGCTCACATCAAACATCTCTATGTCAAGAGGATTAATCTGTGCATGGACAAAAATAACGAATTTGGGTAAACATTTCTTTATTTTTCACAGATGAAAAGATATCTTAGATTGTCTAATACTCTGCAGTTTTGTGAATTACGTTACCCTATATGTAGTATTTGTAAAAGAAGAGGTACACATATTGCAATTGAAGCCAATTAAAGAACTATAACCTAAGTGTATAACGAATCTTTCAAGAACTTTACAAAAAGTTGTTTGCACAAAAAAAATAAGTGGAAACATAAATGTGTGAATTACGTTACTGTGAATTACGTTACTACAATTTTACTAAAAAATCCAAATACCTCTCTAAATGCATACACTAGCTGAAACAAAATGTTTGTTGTAAATCAAAGCAGTTTGTCCCAGTTAATAAAGATCATTTTAAACCATATTACAGTTGTCATTTTATTTTAACAAGGATTTACCTATATGCTCTGGGTACATCAACTCCCCTATTCATGTAACTTACAAAGATACTCATTATATCAACAAAACATATGCAAAGTAATCTGTTTGTAAAACAAAATCGAATTGTGTAAATCTCTAAGGGATTGTTCGTATGGTTTCTGAAATGAGCTGGATTAAACATAGGTAACGTAATTTACAAGTAGGTAACGTAATTCACATTCTACGAAAATCCCAGATTAGTCCAATCAAAGGGCCAAAGGCAACAAATCGACGGCGATTAAAAGTTACTGACTTGTTGTTCAATTGTTATTTTCTCTTTTTCAAACCTTTTTATCTCGTTGCTGCTACCACTGGAGGTTTATTGGTGGGTTTATGTGTATACTTTGAAATTGGCAATCTCGCTTTTGCATCCTGGTCCATTCCAATTGATCACAGTGACCTCAAATGATGTTGATAACCTCTATGGTTTATATGACAGATAAAATCGTTAACTTGAATTTATAATTTCTTATCTTCAATCGAAGTGAGCAAATCGGCTATGTGAATTACGTTATTGTGAACATTTTGTCATTTTCTGAGAATGACGTGTCTTTGTGAATGAAGCAAACTTTGTTTGTTTTTTGTTTGTAATATATGTACATAGAAAAGCATTTATTAAAGTTAGATTAATTATTCTGCATTGCCTTAGTTTGTAGTGAGCCACAACAAGTGTTCAAATGTATAGAATATTCAAAATCATTATTATAAAATCATACTTAAAAGTTTTATTCCAACAAGATTAATGGAACTAGATGCAACAGCTTACCTCCAATGTGCAAAGGATGATGCATTAAGTGTTAAGCAATACACTAGAACATTGTATTTTGCAGAAAAATATATGTTTGTACGCAGGAAATATGACCAGAGTGTAAGTTTTGTGAATAACGTCACCGACCTATTTGCACAATGTTCTTTGTACAAGAATACAATTTATTATTTCCAACACCAAGAAGAATGCAATTTTTAATATTCATCATCTACTTTTTCAAAACATATATTTTTTTCTGGTCAACTCTTCAAATTTGATGGATACAATTGAAACAATAATTGTACTCATAGAATTACAGTTTAATTCCACTGTCGATTCAAAACAAACCTGCTTAGACCATGCTGAGAAGCAAAACATGATATTAATCCTACATACGAGGGATGTTCGAAATGAATTGCTTATTGTCCTATATCTCGAAATTTCACTATTCTATCTAGTCTCTGTAGCTGAGGAGACTGAGAAGACAGGTTTTCTCACGGCTCATGTTTGTCTGAGCATTCGCTGCTCAATTATGTAATAATTACTGGACGCTAATTAATATTCAAGTCAGCACATGCATTACTTTAGCTCATAATTTAAAGTTAAACTTATTTATCTTATTTAAAGAAAGTTCCAAAGAGAAGGCTCTCCTTACCTTGCATGTAACGACAGAAACGCATTTTCACTTCGGAACAGTCTTAACACTATCATGTATGCATGGTCTTGTCGAAATGTATGTGATTCGCTGACCGTTTTGTTGGACAACATTTTTATACGATTTAACGCTAAGTTGTACAGACAAGTTGTAAGGATTCCAATGGTACTTATTGTGCTCCACTGGTTGCAGTTTATTCTTGCTTTGTTATGAAAGGGACATTTAGATGTCACATATTTCATACAAATATTTCACATTTTGTGAAAAAAGCGCACGTAGTAAAATTATATGTAGCACACGTGCATATTTTTCACATTGATAAAATACCCCCCCCCCCCTAATCTGCTGCATTTTGCATTCGATTCCAATTCTTCATATGCATGGCATGATTTTATAACTGACGCGTTTCTAACAGGTTACAAGTAAAGTTATTAAGGTTTACAGTTGAAACATCTGGGACAGGAGTTTGAATATTCAAATACAACTCAATCATATTAGCCACGTCCCTAGAAAACATTTCTCTGGAGTTCACGCTCCAGGTCCGCCAGCTTGCGTCCGTGTAGATGCAGAAACAAACAATTGTCTTTTAATTTTGGATTGAGAATCTTTTGAGACTTTTCAATCAGTGCAGGCAGATTTCCAATCAGTGTAGCAAAGAAACATAAGCTCTTTTCCACCTGTGTAGATACAGAGCTTATCTGCGCCTTTTGGCGATTGCAAAAATAAGATTTGCTCATGATGCGGCTTGTGAGCTGGATTAAGCTTTCCCATACTATATTTGGATGGTTGATCCCTTTTAAGCTTACATTGTGGTCATATGATGTCATTCATACGTCGTATGTCCTAAACCTCTGAGTGAAATTTCACCAATCTCACAGATTTTGATCGGTCTCCTTTCAGAGTTGTTAAAAATGTCCACTTTATAAAGAACTCTGTTTGCCATGGCAACCAAAAGGAAAAACTCTTAAATTTTATAAAAAAAACCTTTACTCAGATTTCAACATAATTTTGTATAAATGGTCCTAGGCACACTCTCTACCAAAACTGTTCAACTTATTTTGATTGGTTGAAAAATATGACCACCAGGTGGCGTGGCCCGTTTTTCCTTCACAAAATTGGGGATTTTTTTTATCTGAACCACAAGGCATAGTAAGGGAGACACCTATTCTTGTCTGAAATCACTTGATCTACAGCCTTGATATTTGATATGCAGCATCTGCTAGTGGACCTCTACCATATTTGTTAAAAATATGACCATGGGGCCAAAAAAGGCCCCACTCAGAGTGTCAACATCCTGTTAATTCTGTCAACATAATTAATGGACACTTTTCCATGGAAAGTCCCCCAGTGGTTTAGGCTGCAGTCCGTTCTAAGGCGGTGGTTCTGTTGTTGTTGACTTTTTGTTTATTGTTACTACCATTATGGGAGTCTGTAATTTTTCTATGTTTTGTTGTACGTTACTTTATGTCCATTCTAGTAATGCAATCATCTTGAAGGGGAAGAGAGAGCTGGTTGCTTTGCTTAATGTGTCTTCCTGGTGTCTTGTAATGGTTGGGTGGCTCTTCCTAGCGGCGCCGTGGCGTTGTCTGGGGTTTGTGATTGTAATATTTCTGATCATACTCACTTACTATTTTTATAATGAAACTGCTGATCTATAAAGCATCATAGCTGGGATTTGTGAAGAGTTATGATTTGCTACTATCCTTATAAACAATCATTCACAGGCCAATACGCCCTCGTGCTTCTATATAATGAACCGTGTTCTTGAGGGACATATTGCTTTGGCATGTGTCATCTGTTACGAAATCATGTCCACTCTGTCATTCAGAAGTATAAAGGGAAACACTCACAAGTTATATAGAATATTTCACAAATTAGTTTTGTGGTGCTTATTGAATTGCGGCATTCAGTTATTCTAAAAAAAAAAAAAAACAAAAAAAAAAAAAAAAAAACATTATTCTAATGTTGTTTTGAAAAAGTCCTAACGTATTATTTCTACTGCTTGATTAGAGCATTTTTTCCATATGATTAAATCATCAGATTGTGTTTCAACGCACATATTTCAAGTTATTGTAGATAAAATTACTCAAATGCATTATTTCAAGCCTCTTTTAGATGGCGTACAGGCGGCAAGAACCAAGAACTCAAGGTAAATACATTAATTCCATACAATTATTAACCAATATTTGAAGACATACAGACCGCAACAGCCATAACCCTAGTATTTACACATTTGAGATGTGCCATGAAGCTGTTTCTAAGACGAATTTACATTCGCTTTAAGAATTGTTGCGGAACTCTCTCTCTGTGCGTGCGCGCACACACATACAGAGAGAGAGAGAGAGAGAGAGAGAGTGAACCCAAGTTCTAAGTGGTCACTTTTCAATTTCATTTTTCTGACTAAGCGCTATTGAGATTGAAATGAACTTTTGCCCATATATGTGCATTCCAATGGACTAAAGTTAAGCAGTGCTTTAGAAGAGTTTTCTATCACTTCCCAATTTTTGATCATTGTCAAATTTGCAGAGTCTTGACAAAGACTTGGATTTTTTAATAAAATTAAAATTTTGTAAGAGCGACTTTTATTTTCTGTACAGGGGCAAAAAATGTGAGGTGTATATAAATATGTAGTCATCCAGTCGCTTGCAACCACAAGTCATGTGATAAATAGAATCTTTCACATGTGACTAGATATTACAAGTTCTGTCATTGGCATCTGTGAAGATTAAGTACCGATCCTTCACATCTGTGATAACTTGGTACCAGCGTTTCACATGTGTGAGCATTCGGTACCAATTTTTCCCATGTGTGAGGATTGGGTACCGATTCTTCCCATTTGTGAAAAGTAAGTACCAATTCTTCACATGTGTGAGAAATTGGTAGCGATTCTGTGAGAAAATTCGAACCAGTTCTTCACAGATAAAGCGAATACGTACCGATTTTTAACACGTAAAAGAATATAAAATTGTGAAATTTGAGCACAGACCCCAAAAATTATCGAAATTGACCATACGCAATTTCACATTTACCAAAAGTGACGTTTTGTTGTACGTTACTTTATGTCAATTCCAGTATTGCAATCATCTTGATGGGTAAGAGAGAGCTGGCTGCTTTGCTTAATTTGTCTTCCTGGTGTCTCGTGATGGTTGAGTGGTTCTTCCTCGCGGTGCCGTGGGGCTGTCTGTGGTTTGTGATTGTGGTATTTCCTGATCATACTCACTTACTATTTTTGGTCGAGGCTTGATGTATGTTGAAGATTAAATAATCATATCTCCGTTTTTTCTCTATTATTTCTCTGCATATCTGTGATTTTGTTTTCAAAAAGCAACGGTTGAATATTCTATATTTAAGACTGTATTGTTGTATTTATTGACAGTTTATCCGTCTTTATAAACATCGACAAGAAACCAAGGTAACATGTTTAGCTATTTTCGGCACTTTTAGCCGAAATCGTCAGAAATCACCCCAAAGAGGAGAAAACTTCAATTTTTTAACTGTAGCTTGTAATATTTCAACTTTGCATACCGGGAATAACTTCTTATAATCTAGGGTATGTTCAGAATAGGTTTTATTGGCTGTTGTACTGTGAAATAGCGCTAAAATAAAGGCTCGACAACATAAGTTTGTATTTCTGTTAGTGACCAGTCCGTTTATACTGGGTCCGAGTTTTGAAGCAAATATTTTTGTCATGCGTCTTTGAATTTCACCTGTCATTAAATAGATCTGAGTATAAACCATGTAGTACCCTAACAACAATGCTGATTTCCTTGTGACCATGCATGACGTAATAGGCTGGGGCCCAGGGTGAAAAAATAAATAATGGTTACCCGGAAAGTAGCAAGGATTGTTATAGTATAAATTTGAAGAAGTATATATGGTGCATACGAAACCACTGTATAGCAAGCTTCTCGAAATTGCATAACGCCACTAGAGCTAATAAAGTATGGTAGCCCATGCGCGTCATATGTATACATGCGTTTAATAAAAACGCTATTATCTCAGCAACGCGTTATCAAATTGAAATCAAACTACTTTTCAGTAATGAGAATGTATTTGTTTTAAAAGTTTTGAGTATTAGTATCAATTTCAAAGAACTGCTGCTTTAGCATTACGCATGCAATGGTGTGTACCATATGTAACCAGATAAAACGTAATGTATCGTTTTCTCCCATCTGTATCTGCCACGACTCAATTTGATTATTTTCACACAAACACATCATAACTGTCCAAAGATTACATTGCTGCCTGTTTGGGTAAGATTTGATATTCAATATGGCTGCCATCGCACTAAGGTATAAAAACGTATTTTTGGGGATCATTCCCTATCCTACTAACAGGTCACGTTTAAAATGCTTGCGTATGTAGTGTGCCGTCCGTGTGCCTATTTCACAGCACAAAATGTATAGTCACGTAAGAATGGACACTTTAAGATGGCCTTGAATATGAGCACATAGGCTGTAAAATAGATTCGCTTTATTCAATGCATTGTTTTTGCGAACCAGAAGGGTAGATATGCTAAAATACATCGGAATGTTAAGTACATCCTGAACGGTTACTTTCTTTTTTCTAAGTAAGCGATAATAGCCTATATGTGAATAAATATGAAAAGGATGGCACCATTGTGTTTCATTACATATTTATTGGGCGAAAGGCGTGAGAATCTTTTGACATTTATAATCGGTTGACCGATTTCAAAAAATAATACACATGGAGGGCAGTGTTGGTGGCTTACCTGTTGGTCTTCTGTCTGTCCTGTCACACTATACATCAATTGAATGTTATATTCATGTAGTCTTTAATTTATTTTTAAGGATATATTAAATGTTATAATGTAGAATGCAAATGTGTTTACTGTAGTATATTGTTTAACAACCACAATAAATTGTTCAACTGACCTGATGTTATTATGTACAATATCACATTTCTATAAATATAGAGGTTTGTGGTCAATTTATTTATGATTTTTTTTATTTCCATTCTTTTGAAATAAACATTAACTGGGTTAAGGATGTATTGTATGATGTCAATTGTGTGAAATGTAAAAAGTGTATGGTAATATGCTTCATTTCAGACGAGTGACACATTAAAGTCCTCAAAGCGAATCTAAAGACAAAAATAATGAATGCTTATTTTCAACACCTTCTATATTATAAATCTGAAAGAAAAGACTAAAAACATTAACAAAGATGATTGTTAAATACAAAATTATAATCCCCTTCCTAAAAACTGGTCAAAATTTTTTATTCCTAATTATAGACGGTTACCTAGCAACAATACAACATGGTCTAATTTGCCATACCTGGTATAATAAAACAATCACCATGGCAACAAGACTTTTCATACTTGCAAACTGTTATGGCATTACCTGAACGGCATACTAATATATCAATATATGGATTTATTCAAATTTCTTCAAATTCCAAAGTGTATTAAAATTCATCATTTTATACTTTAAAAATCAAAACAAGGGATAAACAGTTAGTCCCACAGCAGCATTTGGATGCACAATATTAACTTTTCACACATATTTTACTTAAATAATATGCATACCTGAATGTCTATAGTATAGTTTGAAGTACATATTGCTTGTTCACATCTAAACAGTCATACCTGGCTCTCCAACAGATTTAATTAATTTTTCTTCTATGAAGTATGCAGTTTTGTAAGCTTGAGGTCTTTAATTTGTCATATATGTATGTTTTACATGTGTTATCAAAACATTTTGCAAGGTAGCAAAACTGTGTAAAGATGTCAAAACATAGAAACAAGTCCATTAAAATCAAATACAAAGCTAAAAATGAATAAAATAGTGAAAAAGGGACATTACAACTGAAAATGAAAGAAAAAGTAGCAAAAAAGAAAAAAAAAGAAAATAGGAAAAGAAAAAGACAAAAAAATAGATAAAAACACAATTAAAAATTATATTGGGGATATATAATGCAGATGAAACTGGCGCCATGAGACTGGTTTAAGCCCTCCAGTAAAATACCTTTACTGGCCGTTCAAAGGCGCTACTTCTTTTGTGGATCATTTGGATATAGTTTTGTATCCTCTTGTAGTCTTGTGTGGGATGATTGTCACGCTGTTGGACTCATCTGCTTTTTGTTGATGGGGTGCCTATGTTTGGTTTTGCCTCATGGGTTAACTAATGAGTTTATTATTTCATTTTTTATTTTTTAATGTTGCAAGCATATTTGCCTCTCAGCTTATAACAAAATAACTGTCATATTCCTTCTGCTCATGAAGATTACTTAACAAATCGAAACAAACAAACGCAAACTTTGAATAGCAAAGACAGTCTGTGTTTTCAAGCTATATTATAAATAAAAGGCAAATCAAATTATGCCCCCCTCCTCATAACATACAATAATAAATATGGGGCACAATAGATACCATTTACAATCCCATTTGCTATGATGTCATGCTTAAAAACGCGCTTAAATCATTATTACGATTTTTAAAGGAAAACGGCTTCCCATACAAATGTCGGTTATACGGTAATTCGCAACGAATTGCTATACAGTGGTTTTGAATTACCGAATGTTCAAACATTCTTTGTGCAAAAAATCAGCTTTGCTACTTTCGGGGTAAGCATCGATGACTTTTTTACGAGATACACTGGTCTGGGCTACAGCCTATAAGGCAAAAATGTTTCCGTCTACCTGAGCATAAAGGTTTAGGTAGATTGTTTTTTTTTCAAAGTGAGTCACTATCTGCAAGGCTAGATCAAAGAAACCACGGTCAACTTTTCTGCAGCCATACCTACATCAAATCTTAATGTAAAATTGAAACAAGGCAGTTGCGGCTCTAACAATGTCAGACCCGTTAACTACTACGTGTTTGTGCTTCAAAATACACACTTCTGGGGCAGACTTGATTTAGCTGTTCTCTGTACTCCTTTCACTCCGAACAGGCAGAACAGAAATCAAGTGCGCTGGAACACCTGTGCTGGCGTACACCAGAGTACTACTTCTTCCTAGGTGGTATAGACAGAACAGTCACGTGATCTGTTCCAAAACAAGATGGAAGAACACTGTCTGCATGTGTGGAAATATATGTGTCGCTTGATTTATTCCGGAGAACTCCAAAGTGCCCAGTTTTACTTGTTTTATATGGTTGTTCTGGCGTACGCCGAGTACTCTTAAATTGCTAAATCAAGTCCGCCCCTGGTCGCTATTGTAAAACTAGGCATAGGACAAAATCATGTTTTTCAATCAGTTTTCATCCATTTCCAATCGTTTCAGGACGTTTTTAACATCGATCCGTGACTGTTTGTATAATAACCCCAAGCAAACAAGCAGATCAATTGTGCTGTGTTCACAAGCACCCCCTTCCCCACAAAGAAAAACAAACAAACTGCTGTTGTGATTGGGGCAAACTTTGGTCCAAACCTCTCTCCTCTAGAATTTAATAATGGCTGACACTAGCTTACATTAAATCAGACACATTTCTCATCATTTTTTCTACCATGTTCAAGTAGATGTTTTTTATATAAAAGTCCACATTACACACCAAACAGGCCTGGGCTAATCATTCATGCGTATTGTAAAACACATCGCCTGACTTTCTGACTCTACATGGGCGAAGCCAGAAGTAAACCTTTCCGAATATGATCTTTTTGATTATGAATCTTGCGTATAACTGGCTGATAAATTATACTCACTCTGATGGCAAAATCATCACCCCCTTAAAGGAAAGCAGTAACGATTACATGTATATATATTATTGAAGCTGTGGCACATGATTTCTGGTTAAATAGTGCTTATACTCCAGAGTGTATGTGTGGACTAGCTACAACAACCCCTAGAAGCCAAAAATTGGGCAGATCTGAGGAGTGGAGGGGATGGTCCATCACTCCTGTCCAGTCGCAAGCTACATCCTTGGGCTGACATAGTCCGCCATTACTTGAATAAAATGCTTAAAAAGACTGTCACCACCCAGTGACCTATATACAGATAAATATATAGGTCACTTAACTCTGTTACAAAACTGGACTGAATTACCCCTACAAATTATATTATTTCATTTCCCCCCAGTCCTTCCCCCAGCCAACAAAGAAAGGAGAAAGACAGGAAACTGGTGAAATGGATAGGGTACTTTGAATAATGCATGCAACTACACCAATGTACCATCTCCTTCAGGCAGAGAAGATCGCAAATATAGCCCAATTAATATCTTAACCCTTTAATTTTGAGAAGCTATTGTACCACAAACCTGGCCGGGGGTGGAGGGTTCTCTGTAATTTTTATACATACATGTACGACTATCTTTTTTTGATTCAATATTTTGAATTTCAATATTTTGGGTTTCTTCAGAAAAAGTGAATATTTTGGGGTCATTTCTATTCGTTTTAGGGTCGTTTCTAAAGGTCAAGGTACAGAATTTGGGTTTTTAAAATTTCATTTCTTTCTTTTTTTTTTTTTTTTTTTTTGGGGGGGGGGGGGGTTCTGATATTTTTTGAGGGCAAACAGTAGATGCTGGGTCCAAGCCTATATATGAAGTAAAATTACAGTACAACCCCCTGGGATACCTGGACCCAAATAATGCAGTCAAACAAACCACTTAAATGGTTAGAATGAGGTATCATTACACTTAAGACATTGTCAATCAGAAAAAGAGCTTTGCATCTAGAAAAAAATGAAAGAGTGCAAAAATGACACGGTGCCACCCTAATAGTAATATTGAAGAGTGCTTCTTTCCAACACCACCAATCCTATTTTCTTTCCCATTTTGCACATACATGTATATACATAGAACAAATTTGTTCTAACGTAGGGTTGAGCTGTATTTATATATGCAGTTCCTATTTGTCTTAACTTTTGACGTTTGAACATGCAGATCTTTGAATTGCATGATCGGTGATGGTAGGAAAATTCGTCAAAAATAGTTTTTAGCTTTCGGTGTAACCAATTTCACGTGTTGTTATTTTCAACAACAATGGCGGCCAAATGAAAGTTTGAAGCAACAGCTACTTTCAATGTGGATAATTAGACAGCATGAACAGTAAGATATAGTTTTTGTAATATATTTCAAGTATTTACAGTCGTAAACAATGATTTTTATAACAAATATTTCTGTTTCTTGATCCACATCTGAATTAAGGGTGAGGTTGGCGCCGTTAAACCGGTTTAAGCCCTCCAGTAAAATAGTTTACTGACCGTTCCAAGGCTGTACTTCTTTTGTGGATCTTTTATGTTTTTGTTCTGTCTTGTGTTTGCTATGTCTTTGTGTGCGTCTATTTATATGTGCTTTGTGGTCACCTGCTGGGAATGGGCTGACCTCTTGGCTCTCGTTTGTGGTGTCTGCTGTGAGTTTGTCCTTTTCCCATTGGTATCCTGGGTCAGGTGTGGTACTTGATTGTATCGATTCCTGATCTTTGCACCCTTACTTACTTTGGCTCGAAATTGTACAGTAAGACACTTTATATTAAAATTTTAAAAGTGCGACAGGGACTTGCATAGGACCCGTGTTAGACGTCACATTGCACATCTAGTAAAAGTCAAATCAATAAATGAGTTCACACCCATGACACTTTAAGCAAGGTGAACTATGTACGCGGACGGCGTGAGGTGCAATCAGCAAGGGGGATAATTTCAGCCTGGCTAGCGAGATCTAACATGGAGGCATCAAGTGTTGGTGCAGTTGCAGTGCGAGCAGTCAAGTTCCATTGCCTGTTAGTAGATTAGGAAATATGAATGTCGGTAGTATATCCGTCCTACAGTAGTGGATAACGTTAAACTGCCGCTCTAGTATTTGTTCTGCAAATTCGCGTTTCGTGCGCATTTTCAATGCATTGCACGCATGCACGATTTAAAGTGCGTTGAAATCGCGAATCAACTAGTATCAACGCAAGGCAAGATTCACGAATATTTATATGAGATGAGAAGCTTTAGTGCGTTATACACCCATTCAAATTGCAATTTTAGATTTTCTTTTTTATTTATTAGGGTGTCAGTGGGGTCTGCCGATTAGCGAATATTGCCCTATTTTTAAGACTAGCAAAGGAGTTGACCTGTTAAGGCGTGAAATCTCCCTAAAAGTCAGTATTGTTTAAATATTTCAAAGAAGGATTTGCCGGGTCAAGGCGGGGAACATGCTTTTATACAGAAAAAAATGAAGCATCCCCATTTGTCTATTTACAGTCGGAAGTATTAAATGCATTCTGCACGCTTAAATCGTGCGCAAGCATACGTATCTTACAAGTCGAATCAGACATTCTTAGATGACCCTATTTTACAGTTTTGATGGAATCAATGAAAAACCTGCTTTTTTAGCCTTTCAGATGATGAAGTATCATAATACAAATTTTGGAGTAGTGATGTTAAACCATATGTATCCACCATTTGCCAATGATGAGAAAATCATTAACTAGAACGCGCAGTCGATGGGACGCCATCGCATATCCTTAGCTAAAGTTTTTATCCCCCTTAGCACTCCCCTGCGGCATGACACCGGCAGCAGAATGCAAATTCTGTCCAATATATTTTCGATCTTTTATTTGTGAGAAAGTAAGTAAGGGTGCAAAGATCAAGAATAGATACAATCAAGTACCACACCTGACCCAGGATACCAATGGGAAAGTGACAGACTCACAGTAGACACCACAAACGAGAGCCAAGAGGTCAGCCCTTTCCCAGCAGGTGACCACAAAGCAGATATAAACAGACGCGCACAAAGACATAGCAAACACAAGACAGGACAAAAACATAAAAGATCCACAAAAGAAGTACCGCCTTGGAACGGTCAGTAAAATATTTTACTGGAGGGCTTAAACCCGTTTAACGGCGCCAACCTCACCCTTAATTCAGATGTGGATCAATACACATAGATATTTGGTTTGCATGAAAGACCTCTAACTTATCAATGCATCATCTCCTAAAACATATAAATCAAGATATAAAAGGAGATAAAGCAGGGATAAGGACTCAACAGTAAATTAAACTGAATACTGGAGCAAAAGAAATCCAACAAGTAAACCCCGGTGGGCCCGACAAACAGCCAAAGCATCAGGCCCCTACCATCAAACACACAAAGTTTGGTATAAAAGTAAGTAAGGGTGCAAAGATCGGGAATCGATTCAATCAAGTACCACACCTGACCCAGGATACCAATGGGAAAGTGACAAACTCACAGTAGACACCACAAACGAGAGCCAAGAGGTCAGCCGTTTCCCAGCACGTGACCACAAAGCACATATAAACAGACGAGCACAAAGACATAGCAAACACAAGACAGAACAAAAACATAAACGATCCAAAAAAGAAGAACCGCCTTGGAACGGTCAGTAAAATATTTTACTGGAGGGCTTAAACCGGTTTAACGCGCCAACCTCGCCCTTAATTCAGATGTGGATCACGACACATAGATATTTGGTTTGCATGAAAGACCCCTGACTTATCAATGCATCATCTCCTAAAACATATAAATCAAGATATAACAAGGAGATAAAGCAAAGATAAGGACTCAACAGTAAACAAAACTAAAATCTTTGAAAGTGACATGGTAACCGAAATTAAAAACCATTTAACCTTTTGACCTCATCCCAAGGTCACCAGTTTGACTCTAGGATGCATTCTGTTCTGCTCGTCATCCCTGTCGATTTGATATGCCACGTGACCTTATTTGAATTTTATGACCACCCGGGCACAACAGCGCCTCAAAATCCCACCTCTGGGGCATGACTCAGGCGACAGAATGAAAATCCAATATGATATGTTTGTATCTCCCATTTGTGAGAACACACAAAAAGTTTGGTATTAAAATCTTTGAAATAGACTGCGTAATTGAAATTAAATGATATTTGACCTTTTGACTCCTCCCCAGGGCCCCAGGGCGCGGGGCCAAAAAAATCATGTGATTAACTCACACACTGAAGGATCATTGACACTTGCTATGGGTAAATGCCTATGGTTTCTAGTAAAAATAAAAGTTTGTCAATCGACCCTTTCTTCACCTTGAAGCTACCCTGACCTGAGTACTTTATGGCTGTGAAATCCGTTTCCGATATTAAATGCTTCAAAGATGTAAAATTTTGGGTAGAACAATCAGTTTTACATTAAGATATATAGGAATCTGAAAACATTTTTAATATATCATTCCCCCCACCCCCCCCCCCCCTCCGTGTGCCAGCAAAAGCTTTTGCATGTATATGTGTTACCATATTTTACACATTGTATAGAAGTGGCTTGCTGGCACAAGGGGGGGGGGGAGATGTTCAGCAGCCCAAAAACCCAGGGCCTAAGCCCATAAAATGCCTTTTCTACCAAATAAGAAATTAATGAAAGTAATGAAGTTCTCTAGAAAAAGCCTCCAAAATTGCTTTGTATTCTGTGCTAGTCTATTATAAAGTACTTAAAGATTAAAAGTAGAATTAGCAAGGTTTTAGCTACGGAGTTGTCTGCAGTTAGTGATTGTGGTATTTCCTGATCATACTCACTTACTATTTTTTATGCATTTTTTCATAAGGAAAAATCTCACTGTTATTAAATGACACATTATTTTGCAAACGTCATGTACTTATCTATTTGCATGCTAGGAAATTGTTCATGTTTTTATTTTCGTCTGCTAACTTTCTACAAGTTTTTAGAAATAAACCACCCATGAATACCATCAGACTGTCAAACAGTTTGGATCCAGATCAAAACCGACATTCTGTTGGTCTTCATCTGGGTTCAAACTGTTTGCAAAAGGCTATTGACAGACGACAAAATTAATCACTGTAAACTAATTCTGAACAGGTCCAATCATTGGATTCCTACAACCCATATAGCCTTTTCTGTAACAAATGAAAGCAGTGGAGATCAAGATCAGACGCTGCAGAATGTGGCAGCTGATCAGGGTAGCCATTATTTGCTTACAGAACGTTCTATTAAAAATGGAAAAAAATGGAAAATACCAGCACGGAATTAAATTGGTCCAATTGATAAGAGGGGGAAATTCCATTTGGCCTAAATGGGTCGCGAAAATCACGTTTTGGTGAATTTCACGTAGAAAGAGAGTACATGTGCAAAATACGAGTAAATATCAGTCACGTTTTGAAGGATGTTGTTTGATTTGATTTCTTTGTTTTCCCAGAGCACAATTTTGGGGATTACTAACTCGTTTTAGGGTATTGATATGCTGAAATTAATATTAAAGTTAACCTGATAATTTGTCAAAAGAAGCTCTATCGTGCCATAAAACATTAACACGACTTTTTGTGTATTGTTACTCCCATTGTGGGAGTCTGTAATTGTTCAATGTTTTGTTGTACGTTACTTTATGTCCATTCTAGTATTGCAATCATCTTGATGGGGAAGAGAGAGCTGGTTGCTTTGCTTAATTTGTCTTCCTGGTGTCTCGTGATGGTTGAGCGGCTGTTCCTCGCGGTGTCACGAGGTTGTCTGCAGTTTGTATTTGTGGTATTTCCTGATCATACTCACTTACTATTTCTGTGTGCCAAGATGCTGCCATATTGAAAGTCAAACGTTGTCACAGGGACTTGTATTACTAACGAGAGCACTAACGGAGGATAGAGACAACAATGTATTCTTATGTATAGTTAAAATATCTGCTTTATGCCCGGGTCACACATTCACGGACTGGACGCCGGATTAGCCACGGATACAATCAGGCATTATTCGTGGGAATCCGTATTGGTCCGTAGCTTTCCGTATTGCATTCGTGATCATACGTAGGAGTACTTTACCAAACGTATATAGTGCATTCGTATCGGACTACGGAAATTGGCATTTCCGGGGTCATCCATGAGATTTAATCCGTAGTAGAACCTGCGAGGTGAATGTGTGACCTGGGCATGAAGGAAATGATTTACCACAGGTATTATTTTCAAAGGGGTTTCCAAGATGTTTGATTAAGATACAAGAGTAACTGACTAAAGTTAAGGCTTAACCAATTGTGTTTTCTCTCCAGTATGTATTTAAAGAGAAAAATCTTCACCGCATGTATCACACGTTTATTGTTTCTCTCCAGTATGCACTGTAAGATATCGTTTAAAGTGATGAAGTAGGGAGAAACTTAGGGAGACTTAAATGGTTTATCTCTAGTGTGTATTAGAATATGCCGATTTAAGTGATGAAAAAGGGAGAAGGCTTTACCACATGTATCGCAGTCGTATGGTTTCTCTCCAGTATGTATTTTAACATGTCTGCGTAAGTTACTAATTTGAGAAAAGGCTTTACCTCCTGTATCACACGTGTATGGTTTATCTCCAGTACGTATCATAACATGTCGTTTTAAGTTACCGAAATCTGAGAAGGCTTTATCACAAAAATCTATGTTATGATATCATAAAATCATCACAATTTTTGATATCACAAAATTGATGCTGTATTTTAAGTCTTAAGAAAAATGATAGATCTTGCAATATTCATACGCATGTGCGCTTTCATTCTTATTGTCGCCAGAGCTTTTACAGCTCGGGCAAATGGCACACAAACCGCCCTTTGAGCTACATGTAGCACATGAGATTAAGGTACTGTAGCGAAGGCTTAGGCCGTGCAAATGTGACTCGCCAGCGCATTCGCTGCCCGCATGAGCCAGCACATGAGAGTGTGGTACGTATCGCATTGCCGTGTGTCGAATATGCAGACTCGCCATAGCCTTCGCTATTCGCATAAATGGCACACAAATGGCCTGCCTGAGATTTTGGTACCGTTATTAAATTGTCGAGTGCAAATGTGCAGACTCGCCAGAGCCTTCGCTGCTTTCATATACCCCTATTCCACACAGGCCCCGAATCCCACGAATTGCCACAAATTGACAAATATTTGGATTCGTGACTGAAACGTATTCAGTTCGTGAAGATCTTAACAGAATCCCAGAGTCCGTAGTCAGCTCTTGCAATTCGTAGGTATATCGGGAATTCGGCTCAAAATTTTTGAACTGTTCAAAACTTAAGCCACGAATTCCCCGATTCGAATAATCGTGCTTGATTCGTAACAAGTTCCTAATGCATTCTTAGACATCGTAACTGAACCGTAATCGATTCGGAGGCGATCATTCGTGGGGTATTGGGTGATTAAGACAAGCAATAAAACCAAGGAAGAGATAGTAGAATGCGCATGTGAGCCAGTCCTAGAAGTAGATTTTTTTGTTTGTTTGATTTAATTCTTTACGTCCACTCAACAGTCTTTCAGTTATGCGGGACGAGCCTTCCTGGGTTGAACCAGTACTAAGCTAGGATAAATGTGTCTTGCTCAAGGACCACAACGCAAAGACGCCGGTGAGGCTCGACCCCGTGGCCCTTCGGTCTCGAGTCAAGCACTCTACCACTGAGCCACTGCGCTCCCATCCTAAATGTAGAAACAGATTTGGCAGGTTCCGGAGCACAATCAGGACCAGTCAGTAACTCCTGGCTGGTGATTTTGCCAATGGCGAACTACCATATTTTCCAAGTCAAAGAATCAGGGCTAGGGCCTCTCGACTTTAATGTAGTTATTATCTTCTAGCTATATAAGTACCTGTTTTAACACTCAAGTTGCATTATATATGCCTTGTGCGAAAGGACCGCGGCACACCGTCATCCTTACCGAATAGACACTCAAGTTGCAAATTAAATTCTACAGCTGCTTTAAATTTTGTACGAGGAACATTCATTTTGGAGCTTATGCCCCGAAGCATGGATGGACCTTTTTTATAACTTTCGTGAGAGAAAATCTCGCGATTCGTGGCGAATCGTCACGGATTTCTGTTAATTCGTGCTGCATTCGGCGTATTCTTAACTAATTCGTGATGGATTCTTGCAGTTTTTCTACATATGTAGAATTCACATCGTAGTGAATTCGGCACAGTATCGCGGCGACTCAGGCCGAATCCAGCCGAATCCCGCAAAAATTCTTAACTGTTTCTTACCTGTTTCGTAACTGAATCGTAGAATGTCACAGAATTGGTTGAAACTTTACAATTCTCCACGAAACCAGCCGAATCCTAACATTTATTGATTCTTGGTGATTCGGGGGATTCGTGGTCTGGTCTGTGTGGAATAGGGGCAATAAATTGCACTTTTGCTTTCATATATGGCACCCCAATGACCATTCGAACGAGAAAATGAGATGTTAGTTTTCTGGCGATTCTGCACCTTCGTAACAGTCCCAAAAACTCATGTACTGGCTCAAATGGCAAACTGTGGGATTTATGCGAGCAGCAAAAGCTCTGGCGTATCTGCACACTTGCGCAAGCTGGCCTGAACTGTCGTCACTCGACAATGCGATAAGTAACACAAATCTCATGTGCTATATCAAATGGTGATCTAGGTGCCATTTTAATAGAATGCGAGCAGCTACTCTGAGACTCTGGTTTGCTCACCTGAGCCTTTGTGACAGCACCAAAAGCCCATGTGTTGGCTCTCATTGCGATTTGTGTGCCATTTATGCGAGAATTTATGCGAACATTAATTTGTTAGCTTTTTCAGGTTTGTTTTGTTTTCAGTCAGTTAAGGTCCGTAAAACCTTGCCCATGTTGTGTAGACTATCAAGTAAATTGTGGCAATCATGTGATCTAACTAACCTAAATGCATTAAAAAGAACTGACAGCTTTATTTGAAAGATTTTTATTTACCGAAACTGTACTTTTCATACGACGAGAAATGCAGTGTACAAGAAACATAACTATCTTTTGCATAATTTAGAAATTATTGCCCTTTGTTATACTTGCATTTTGTCCAGTCTCGATTTCTTAGCTATGAATCCATAGATAGGTGGTGGTCTCAGGAGATCCGGACCACATCCCCCCACCAAAGGACAATTATAAATGCTATAGATTTCTTTCCGAAACCAACCTGTTTTGTTGCTCGTATATAAATCTAACACTAACTGGTTCGTCTGTGTGTATATCGAAAGAGTGATTTACGACAGTTTCAAATCATCTATTAAATGCACAGTAGTTACACCGATACGCAGACAGTGGAGACGTCGTCTCCATAATTTTTACCTTAACAAAAAGAGGCCAATAATATTAGGAATACAACCCAATCCATATCCCCCTGGAGAGCGTGGCTGCACAGTGGTAGAGTTTTCTCGGAATGTTACCAATTTTGCTTAGAGAAAAAAAACCTGTTGACTGTTAGCACTTGATTCACCTGGGCACGTGACACACATGAGCATCGTCCATTGAATGGTAACCGCTTAGAACACTCAAAATGGGCTATTTGTAGATTGAACACTTAAGCACAGCAAATTCATCTTACTGTGATATGCAAATATATCATAACGAGTCAAAACTATAATGTGATTCCCTTTTCAATGGTTTGTAAAACGTAATTTTGGCCAAAATTGTCACTTAAAACACTATAGCACTGAAGCGACGTCGTTGGTCCATCTAAGCGATCCTTTAACTTGGGTATTAACATGGATTCTCTGTAAGAATAAAAAAAATGGCCACGCTATGTCTGGGAATTTCATATTTTTTTTGTGTGTACATGTCAGATGTCATCCGAAACCTACAGAACATGTGTTTGTAGTTGGTTAGCATAGAAACGGAGATTATTTTAGCCTGCCAAAATGGCGCAGAAATTTTTAGCAAGAATTGCAGAAGATGATAAGTAAATATGTTATATGGTTTTAAAGGAAATGTATCTACTATTGACAGCAAAACCAGAATGAATCAAAAAAATCTCTATTTTCAAAAATGAAGAAAAACAGTAAATTTTAGCTGATTTGAATCGATATTGTAAGGCATTGCAGAAGGCGACAAAGCAAATTAATTATATTGTTATAGAGAATTACGTATATTCCATTAATAGCGAAACTAAAATGGACAAATAATTCAAATCTGAAGGTCAATGTCAAGGTCACAAAATCTCTATTTTTGAAATTGTAGAAAACATGGATTTTCAGTCAATTTGAACTAATTTTGGTTAAGTATTGCAGAAGATGATAAGAAAATGAACAATATGGTAATAGAGGATAAGTATCTACTATTAACAGCAAAACCAAAATGGATCAAGAAATAAAATCCGAAGGTCAAGGTGAAGGTCACTAAATCTCTGTTTTCAAAAATGAAGAAAATGGGGATTTTTTGGCTTATTTGAATCAATATTGGTACGTGTTGTAGAAGGTGACAAAGAATGTTAATAACATGGCCATGGGGAATAATGTATATTCTTTTGACAGCTTAACCAAAATGAATCAATAATTTAAATATGTAGGTCAATGTCAAGGTCTCAAAATATCTTCTTTCGAAATGTAGAAAAGCATGGATTTTCAGCTAATTTGAACCAATTTTGGTAAGAATTGGAGAAGATGATAAGAAAATGATATGGTCATAGAGGAAAGTGTATCTACTATCGATAGAACTGAAATCTGAAGGTCAAGGTCACATAATCTCTATTTTCAAAAATTGACGAAAATATGAGTTTCTAGTTAATTTAGACAAATATTGGTAGGTATTGCAGAAGATGATAAGAAAATCAATAATATGGTTATAGACAAGTATGTATCTTCTATGGAATGTTAAACAAAAATGGATCAATAATTTAAATCTGAAGGCCAAGGTCAAGGTCACAAAATTTCTATTTTTAGAAATTGTAGAAAACATGGATTTTCAGCTAAATTGAACACATTTTGGTAATAATAATGGCAGAAGATGATAAGACAATAACTAATATGGTTATCAAGAATAATGTATCTCCTACTGACAGCAAAACCAAACTAAAGGTGCGTTTTAGATAAACTTAAAGCTAGAGATTTCATTGCGACCAGTTTGTATACTTACGATTATTTTTCTCTTTTACACTACTTTACCTAATTATTTATTTAAAGATGAACTTATTGATCTTATTGAAAGAACCTTCAATAGAGAAGGCTCTCCTTACCTTGCATGTAACGACAGAACCGCATTTTTACTTCGGAAAAACCTAAACAATATCATACATGGTCTTGTCTAAATGTTGGACAACATTTTGATTTGGCACCAAGTTTTATAGACAAGTATTTTGGATTCCTATGGGAACTAATTGTGCTCCCCTGATTGCCGATTTATTCCTGTTTTGCTATGAGAGGGACATTATGATGTCTCTTTATGATGATAAGCAGGCTGATATAATTGATGCTTTTAACACTACAGCCAGATATTTGGCTGATATTTTAAACATTAATAATGTTTATTTTGACAAAATGGTTAGCCAAATATACCCATCAGAGCTCCAACATAATAAAGCTAATACCTCTGATACCGGAGCCGCGTTTTTAGACTTGCATTTGTTAATTTCTAATCATATTGTTTCTACACAAAATTTATGATAAACTTGACTATTTTGCTTTTGAAATTGTCAATTTCTCATTGTTCAGATGGTGATGTTCCTCGCTCTACATACTATGACGTCTATATCTGTCAACTCATTCGTTTTGTTAGAGCATCTAGTCATGTTGCTGACTTCAACATTTGCAATAAATTGTTAACTCAGAAACTTTTTAAACAAGGCTATATGTATCATAAACTTCGCATAACCTTTTCTAAATTTTATAGACGATACTATGATTTGATATCTAAATTCCAAATTGGAGTTAAATCTTTCTTGCGCAAAGGACTTTCCGAACCTGAATTCTATGGTGACTTGGTGTATAAATTGAAGAAGAGTGTTGGCTATAACATTTCAGCGCAGTCTATTAAAATAATTTCACATTAAAATATTGGCTATACCATTAATGTTTTGCAATAGACTGCATGCTTGGTAGTCAACCCAATCACGGTTGGCAAAAATAGTAAGTGAGTATGATCAGGAAATACCACAACCACAAACCGCAGACAACCCTGTGGCACCGCGAGGAAGAGCCGCTCAACCATCATGAGACACCAGGTAGACAAATTAAGCAAAGCAACCAGCTCTCTCTTCCCAATCAAGATGATTGCAATACTAGAACGGACACAAAGCAACGTACAACAAAACATAGAACAATTACAGACTCCCACAATGGGAGTAGCAATAAACAAAAAGTCAACAGCAACAGAACCACCGCCTTAGAACTGACGGCAGCCTAAGCCACCGGAGGGATTAAATGCATTTTACTGGTACCAAATCTTCGCCCTAGATTCTGCTGTTGTTGAGGTACAAGAAATGTTCAGCTCGCATGGAGGCCATCTAACTAATGCAATGTATCATGAAATGAAACATTCTAATCAAATTTACAAATCATGATGAAACAAAGAAAAGGGCTCATGACTCACAGATAGTCAGAGCTAAAGAAGACCTCAAGTTGAGCCACGGTGGGTCCAGCTACAGATAAGCATCAGGCATCAACCCACCGATTAAAGCTTTATGTCAGAGCCGTCATAGAGTCTTAGGCCTGACCCACCGTCGTGCAATTAAAGAGTAAACCATAGCTATAAACCGTGATTGGGTTTAAAACTAGGCATGCAGACTGTTGCATGATATCCAAGTTATATCCAACCCTTATATAACGTTTTACTATCTTTTTGAATTGATCACTAAAATTAGGTTTTCCAACAATTCGTTTGAATTTATATACTAAATCACCATAAAATATAGGCTCTGATATGCCTTGTTTCAGAAGAGTTTTTAACCCAATGTTGTATTTAACAATTAACTCTGAGTGTCTATGGTAGAATTTAGAAAACGCTTTTCGAATTTTATGATATCTATAACCTTGTTTTAATAATTTAGCAGTAAAAAAATAAGTTTCTGTTGTATAAGTCATCAGCATTAGAGCACACTCTAGCAAAACAGATAAGCTGAGAAATATATATACCATAGGAAGAAGATCGAGGAACATCTCCATCAAGAAATGGAAAATTTACTGTTTCAAAATTAAAATCATATCGTTTATCATAAATTTTAGAAGAAACTTTGCCATTTGTTATTGACAAGTTCAAGTCCAAAAATGGAGCTTTTGTATCAGAAGAATTTGCCTTATTTAACTGAAGTTCAGTGGAATATATCTGACCTACCATTTGTTCAAACTTTGCTTTCCTCTTTAATTGCACGCCAGAGGGTCTGACATTAGATTAATTGACTGTTCCGACTTAAAGACTTATCTATTGATGAGATGATAGGGGCCTGATGCTTTGGCTGTTGTCAGGCCAACCGGGGTTTACCTGTTGGATTTCTTTTGCTCCAGTATTCAGTTTTATTTACTGTTGAGTCCTTATCTTTGCTTTATCTCCTTTTTATATCTCAATTGATATGTTCTAGGATATGATGCATTGATAAGTTAGGGGTCTTTCATGCAAGCCAAAGATTTATGTGTCTTGATCCACATCTGAACTAAGGATGAGGTTGGCACGCCTTGAAACCGGTTTAAACCCTCCAGTGAAATATTTTACTGACCGTTCCAATGCGGTGCTTCTGTTGTGGATCATTTATGCTATTTCTGTCGTGCTTTTGTTATGCTTTCGTGCGCGTCTGTTTATTGATGCCCTGTGGTCATCTGCTGGGAAAAGGCTGAACTTTTGCCCTCGTTTGTGATGTTTAATTGTGAAGTTGTCACTTCCCATTGATATCATGGGTTAGGTGTGGTGCTTGATTATATTGATTCCTGATCGTTACCCTATTTCATACTTTGCACACGTACAGTCTATATGGAGATTATTGGATTCACATTGAGGCTTGATGTGTTCGTCTTACAGCAGACCAGTGAATGTAGGACGCACATTGCTAGTCTATATGAGACTTATGTCAAGGCCCTTAGGTATTAGTTTTACTGACCAAGGCGATATTTCTTTTGTGGGTCCTTTTTATTATTAGTGCTTCATGTCTGACATGCTGTCTTGTATGTACATTGAAGTCTTATAGTCACCTGCTGGGAAAGGGCTGACCTCTTGGCTTTTTGTGAGTGATGTTTTCTTGTGTTTTTTCTCTCTTTCCAATATGGTGTCCTGGGTCGGGTGTGGAATTTGGTTTTATTGATTCCTGATCGTGATACTTTTATGTTAAGCTTTTATAAAAAAAAAAACTCACATGAAAATGTAGGTTTTACATGGTGATTATAATGGGGCTCATATTTTTACCATTGAAGTTCCATACGTGTATCCCACTACTGACCAACAGATGAAGGTTTCACATGGGGAGTTTTCATTGGGCTCATAAGTTTCTCATATGTTTTATAGATTTGTTCCACTACTGATTCGCCGACGTGTGTTTACATGAATATTTTACTATATTTTATTTACTATTGTTAATGTTGGTTCATCAAGGAGCCAGTCTATATGGGGCTTATATAGTTTTGTTCGAGGTTTCAAATTTTCGTCCCTCTACTGACTAGTTAATGTGCGTTTGAAATGGACAGTCAATTAGGAGCTCATATGTTTCCAAGGAGATTTCTGATGTTCGTCCGTCAACTGAACGGTTAATGTGGCGATCACATGTTCCGTCTATATCGGACTCATATATTTCCCATACACACATAAGGCGTCAAGCTGGTCCAACCTGTTTTGAGGATCCCGAAATCTCAGTCTAGCAAATCAAGATGAACACACAATTGAAGGGGTCACAGCAACAAGATACTTTAGTCCACTTTTGGGCAAAATTGAGTTAGCCACTTTTTCATGCTTAAAACCATTTCCACACCGTATTAACTCCCTTTGATTATCAAATTACTATAAAATGTTGCAAAAAAAAAAAAAGATTTCATCTTTTACACTAAGGTCCCAAGTTCAAATTTGGATATTTATGCAACAAACGGCCTAACTCCATATCTTTTTTTGCTTGCAAGACATTGTTTCCCGTCAAATGGATTCGCTAAACTAATTTATTAAACATATAACCTAGACTATGGAGTTAGAACCTTTGTGTCATTGAAATCTGCGCAAATCTATTAAATTTACCTAAATTAGCTGCTGTATCCCGGTTTGCGCTGTTGTACTCGTAAGAAATAAACTTTCCACACAGTATCGTGTAATGTTTTAGTATTGATGGACTGTCAAAAAAAAATCTGTATGCAAGTTATAAGTTTCATGAAATTTGGAGCCTAGGTCCCTTGTTGCAGAAGCGAAATCGCTAAACCAAGGTTTTCTTACTTTAAGCAGTAAAATCATTGCAAAAATTCTTGAATTCAATGTTTAAAACATGTCTTGTTCATTTGTGCAAGAAAAATCTACATATTTTGAGAATTGCAAACAATTATTATTTTTTAAAAAAAAAATTCTCAAAATAATGGACTAAATCACCTTGTTGCTCTGACCCCTTCAATTGTATTCTCTTTTTGCACCTTATAGGCTTGTAATATTATATTCTCATCACGTGACGATACTGAAATACCAGCCAACACATAATATAGCGGTACATGCTGCATACAGTCACTCTAAACAATCGTGAATGAACGACTATCCTGTAGGACCAGAGGAACTTATTGCAAACAGCCACGCTTACTTAAATACGAACATTTATGAATAGCTATCAAGTGGGAACAGACGCAATTATTGCAAACAGTCACACTAACAAACGTACCTAGACAGCTAACTAGTTAAACAGGAGGTATTGATTCTGTACAGTCACGCTTACTTTAACAAACATGTATGAATAGCTATCAAGTGGGAACAGACGTAATTATTGCAAACAGCCACACTTACAAACGTACCTAGACAGCTAACTAGTTGAACAAGAGGTATTGATTCTTTACAGTCAAGCTTACTAAAACAAACATGTATAAATACCTATCAAGTGGGAAACACGCACTTATTGCACACATTCACACTTACAAACGTGCATGTACAGCTTGCTAGTGGAACAATAGGTACTTTTTATACTGTCACGCACACTTAAAACACGTATATGAACAGCTAGCTATCACGTGGGGTCAGGTGTACTTATTGCATACAGTTCCACTTACAAACATGCATGGACGGCTCACTAGATGTACAAGAGGTACTTATTCTATACTGACACGCTTGCTTAAAATACGTATATGAACAGCTATCACGTGTGGTCAGGTGTACTTATTGCATACAGTTCCACTTACAAACGTGCATAGCAACTACATGTAACTATTTAAACAAAAGGTATGTAATCTATACAGTCACTCTTATTTAATCAAACGTTTATGAACATCTATCAAGTGGAACTGGAGTAACTTATAACATTAAGTCACACTTCAAAAATAGCTAATGAACAGCTATATATCTAGTTAGACCATATGTACTTAGTGTAACTATTTTCTTCCATAAAGACACGTGCATGTGATTATAAACTGGGACCAGAAGAAATCGTGTGGCATGTGCCTTCATTGCACATGCAAGCATTGAAGTTACGTGCGAGAATGTTCGATTATGCAGGCTGGCCCGATACTCCTTTGTTCGATTGTGCATTTTATGTGCTGAATCGTTTAAAAATTTTGAAATATTCTGACTTCGTCTTCTCTGTTAACAAAAAGATTGTTACGCTAAAAGTTATTGAGACGCATCTAAATAAAACGGAAGAACGAATCCTTTCAACATATGGAAGTTTTTTGTCAGTGTCGTCATTTAGTCTTTGACCTGATGCACCGTCGTGCAATACACCAGCATATCAACATATCGTGATCAGGTTTACAAACAGACACTGAGATTGTCGCAAACCATTCATGGTATAGCCCACTCTTTTAAGATGATTGATGATGTTTTAAACTGATCATGAACAGGATCATGAACAGGAGGCGGCTGTGAAATGCTAATTTTGAGTTTATATCTAAATTTCGACATAAACATACTGGCTCTAAAATGCCTAGTTGCAGAAGAGTTTTCAAGCCTTGGTTTCATTTCTATTGGTAAAACATAGTTACTTTCAGAGCACCAGTTTAGTACTTAACTAAGCGACACACATCCGCAGTTCATTCTGTATGTGACAATGCAGATCGGTAAAGGATAACATATATACGTTACAGTTGTGAATCTTATCAGTCCAATCATTTCCTAGCATCTTCTACTGACTTGGGGCAAGGTCATTACCTATGTATGGATAAGATGGGTGACTTGGTAAAATGAATTACAATTCAATAGCAATGATAAATGAGCCGCAGCATGAGATATCCAACAATGTGGTATGTGCGACCAGCAACACCTCAGACCAGCCTGCGCAGAGGCGCAGTCTGATCAGAGCCTTTGCTTGTCGCTTGAATATTCTATGGCTGTTAAGCTACTGACTGTACATCATTTGGAGTTTCAAAGCTTAAAAGGGGGCTGCATAGGCTCGTCTGAGTCTACACTTGTCAAAATGCCACATTGTTGGAAATCTCATGCCGTGGCTCAAATTAAATATGCTACGGCATTACGTATGATTTCTAATAAATATTTATCCGTCCTTCTCTTGGTGCCCGTCCCACTCTGTACATTGTAGCTGAGTATGATTTTGTGTTTTATCTGTCATGAGCCAAATGTCTTCTCGTGTTGCGGTTGAGGTATTTCGACATTGCCTATTGATTGAAATATAGTGCCGATACAATTGTTGTGTCAAGTCTGTGGGCATTCAGCCGAGGAAATACCTGGTATGATATTTTATAGCTGTGAAAGGACAAGAACGATTATATAAATTGCGTACTTCAGGATCAATTTATTATAACGAAATAATATAATAATGGCGAATCCATTCAGTAAGTAGAATTTTTCCTTATTTATTTTGAATATAACCATGAAAAAAAAGAGAAAGAAACAACAACTGTCTTTGGGGTTTGCGAACAACAACAGTGTAGACCAGCCTGCGAGCAGCATCTGCGCAGACTGATCAGTACCTTTGTTATTATATTTTTGAAAAGTATCCTATACAAACTTGCTGCAGGTGTAGTTTCAATTTTCCAGCTAAACTATGTAGCGGAGGAGACTGGTTTGCGACTTGCTTCAAAGACAGGCTTTATCTCGTCGATGCCCAAATTGAGTGATGCACACAATTTACCCCAAGAACTCCATCTGATAAATTTGTTACTGTTGTTTTACGGTTATAACGTCGACGCAGTGTGGCACTCCGCCTTAGGCATATGGAGCGCGCACAATGCGCCCAGTTTTATGCACCCACTAAGGCTTCAATAAAGGAATTCAGACTGTGTCCCGTCTTTATCCTACGCCTATTGTATTACGTAAAGGTGTGGGGCATTATTAGTTTGAATTTTAGAAATGTTCCAACGCAGGGATCGACGTGACAGTTTCGTCTGCACAGTGTCACCCCCACTGTTCCTGAATGTATATTTTTTTTTATTCCGCCTGTAAGGGCGAGGAGCTTTTTTGTTTGTTTTTACGTTTGTTAAAGTTTGCCCCCCCCCCCCTAATGGTGAGCTGTACGCTGATGTTTTAGAGGTAACATCACCCAGGTTTCACTCCGCTTCTCCGTCTAGTACTTGTATACATATGCTTGCGGCCTGTGCTACTAAGACACGGTCATCAATCTACGAAGTTAGCTTCCCTAGGACAAGCTGTGCGAAATAAAGTTTTACCTCTTTAATTAGGTTTTCTTTTATTTCAGTTGCAGTTTTTGCGGAGCGGGTAGTGAGGAGTAGGTGTTCATTGTGATTATTTCCCTATTGGGATCAGTTGTTTGCTCCTTAGAATTTTTAACTCCATTTCCAAAAGATGGCCAATCAACATACGATGGCCTAGTCATCGGGGATTTGGGGTTTATTCCTAGGGGGAAGGGCGCCGATAAATTTGTTACATTAACGTTACTATATATCATAGTCATGCATTAACATCTGTATAGCGGATCTAATCCTAGCTGGGACTACTTTCCATTTATCTTAATACACAGGCCCCCCCCCAACATCAGCTAATATCCCCCAACAAAAAAAACAGCAACACACAAAACACAATAGAGTCTTGAACGGTGACTGAGGAAACTTGGGGTTTATCCTGGCTGTCCATTTGTACGTACTATGTTTGTTTCGAGAAAAAAACTAGTATTTTTGTAGTATGCATGCTGTTCTTATATCTCAGCCAAAATTGCACGGTAGGTACTCAATAGAGCCATCTCAATGTGACAGCTCTTTTTTACTCTAAAATGAGATGCCTCATTTGAGCGCAGAAAATACAATTTAAACTAAAAGCTAAAAGAAGAATGTAGAAGCGTAAATGAAGGTAAAGCCCAATTTTTTTAAAAAATGTACAGGTAGTCCCATAAGATACATGTGCATTTTAAAATAGAGGAATAACATAAGAGCTCATATGGTTTAATACTGAATTTATTAAACGGGTTGAAGTCTTGCGGCCTGTGACTCTCCTTGGAGTATAAGATAAAAAGAAATTTACTTTTTTGATAAATACGAAATGTATTTACAGGTATCTTGTGGGTGAAAATATCAGCATTTTCGCTCATGCTACGCACTCGTGAAATATACTGACATGTCACCACACTCCATAGAATATATTTGGTATTCTCCTAAAAAGTTTATAGTCTCTATATTTGTGGGTGCCATTTCATAACGTCACCAAAATCTGTAAACCACTAGCAGGACATTGACGTCAATAAAAGGCGTTATATTTTTCCAAGATACTATCATAATCCGAGACACGTGATTTTCAACAATACTGCATTTTGACATGAATAGACTCAGGCGAGCCTGTGCAGCCTTCTTTTAAGCTTAGATACTCCAAATGACGGTTGGTCAGTAGCTAAACAGTAATAGAATATCCGAGCGACAAGCAAAGGCTATGATCAGTCTGCGCGTATGCGCAGGCTGGTCTGAGCCTTTCCTGGTCGCACATACCACATTGTGGGAAATCTCATTCCGTGGCTCATATCATTTTACAAACTTTAAGGTTATTTAAAATATATGTGATAAACCCCCATAATCACTTCTATAATTTATTTCAGATCCTAATATAGTACCTAGCAAAGACGAAATGAAACATCACAAATCTTTATCTCTCGATCTGTTTAATATTATGGAAGATCTTGGCGCCACAAGTGAAACTAGAAATATAACGACGGAGGCTGCCATTTCAATAGAAATCTTAAATACAATTGCAGTCGCACCTTCTTCACAGTATATATTTGGTAGTCAGTATGAAGGCACCTTTACAGAAGGTTTGCAACCAGACATTGATGGAGCTATAATAATTCCTGACATGCCAGTGATCACTGATATTGCTAACTGTCCAAGTTCTAACAGCTACCTATTGGTGCCTGAGGAGCAACCTGGATATGTGAGACTACAACTGGTACATAAAGGGGACGTTCAACGGGAGAGGTTCCAAGATTTAGAATTAGATATGTGTCATCATCTGTCGGTTGACATGAACAATAGGGTGTGTTTGTTCCAAAACGCGGAAGGTTTGATGCCGACAGAAATGCATCGTATGGAAGGCCCAGCAATCCATAGAGACGCTGTAAAAGGCGGTGCATCATCAGATCTTGTATGTGCCTTGTCTTGTACAGATTGGCCAGAATGTGCACACGAATGGTTATCAAGGAAACGTATTTATGGCTGGCCTTCCAAGGAACTGATAAAACAATGTAAATCTTTGGGATTTATTGTCGTATCCGCCTGTCACCCAGCCAGTGATGAAAAACAATTTCAATGGAGAATATCTTTCTCACATCAGGAGCGTTTACTTGTCACTCAGTTTAACACTGTACAGCTTAAATGTTATATTCTTCTTAAGATCATTAAGAAAGAGCTCATAAAGCAAGAGATTAAAGAGGACACATTGACATCTTATCACCTCAAAACATGTATGTTATATATTCTGGAAAACACACCAAGTGAACTATGGGTACCTGAAAACTTAGTCGGCTGTCTTATAATGTGCTTACGACAGATTCACTTATGGATCAGAGATGAGAATATTCCGAATTATTTTATCCCTGGAGAATATATGCTTGACCGAATTACTAAACCAGAATTGAGGCGGAAACTAGCTGCCAGAATAGACTGGATTTTGAATTGTGCAATACGCGATGTACTTTGTAATCTGCAAACTGACAATATAGGTTACTATTTAATGAGATTTCCAATAAGGCGAAGAGATCCTCTGTTAAGACTATATGTGAGAGTAAGATCACTAAGAATTCTTCTAATAACCACATCGCAAATCCGCCCTTTTATAACTTTCAAATGTGTTTATCAACCATATAGTGAATGTCTCCGTTATGATAGAGATTCTAGAAGCAGCCAAGTGAAGGAAGTACTCGTACACACTATTTCAGATTTAGCTGGAACCAGAAGAATAACAATTCACACTGAAGAAGAAACAAGAAGAGCCTTATCACTGATCTTACCCTTTCTTTATCTTAGTCTCGTATCATGTGAAATTGTACAAAGGATAGATAATCCAACAGAAGCTGTACAGTATATTCTCATGGACAACGCCTGGTTCCTAGCTGATCCTATTATTTCATCTGCTAAACTAAAGCAGGCATCAGCATTGTTAATGCTGGGGTACCAGCAGTTGTCTTTAGATGTTTTATCATCATTTACCATTACAGACAAATTATGCTTGTGTGTCTGCTATTATCCTAAGATAGTATATCATCCAGACATAGACTTACTGGTACAAGCAACACATGACAGACAAGATATTACAACAATTGAACTATTGCGAGATTATAGTCAACCTTGTGTACATTTCTTTCCACATGAGCAACATATAACTCCAGTTGCTATCAATTACGAGATGATAAGGTCCTATGTAACGCCCTTCAAGCTCTTACAAGAACACTATGATAATCCTGAATGGTATATGTGGGGTGTTGTTAATGGACATTTCCGGCAGTTGTTTCTTCTGTATCTTAATTACAGAGCTCTTGGACAGAACTCTCAAGCCAGTGTAGATGTCAAGAAGATGATCAGACTGTTGAATTCTAAGACTGTATGTCACAGAGAAACATGTTTAAATCTTCTTGGTTATGTCCACAGAGATAGAGGGGAGATACAATGTGCAATGTTTCATAAAGTCACTTGAGACTAACCCCCTCTGTAACGCAGCTTATTGGCACCTGTGCTTTCTTATCTGTAAAACAATCAAAAATCATTAATCTTAGTTGCATCAGCAAGACATTTACATAGTGAGATTGTTCTAAAATCTCTGGTTTGGTCTGCCACTAGGGTTTAACACACACACAAACACACACACACACACACACACACACACACACACACACACACATTCAGCATGATAAGGTTTCAATATCTGGGTCACAGAGAAAGGGTACACAGAATAAAATCTTGCATGATTGTAGATTTCATTGTCGAACATTGATGTTTTGCTTGTATAGTTTAAGATACACGTGCGTGTTTAAGGTACATGTACGTACATATTTCAAACAAAGTATCTGGGCTGATCAGATTCATTTACAATAATTCGAAACGCTTATTTTTCACGAAATGCTAATCATAAGACTACAGGTATATTATTTTGGTGTGGAGAGTTTCACAGATGGGTGAATACGCAAACAATGCAACCTGTCTAACCGATTTCCAAATGTATTTGTCCAGGGGTTGAACTTAGCTAAGAACCGCCCAACGTCTCTTATCTGGATGGACTATATATATATATATATATATATATATATATATATATATATATATATATATATATATATATATATATATATATATATATATATATATATATATATATATATATACATATATATATATATATATGATTTTTTCGCCCCTCTTCAGGTCCCCAGGGAATGGGGGCAAAACTAACTATGCCCTAGCACTCTCTTTTGGTATAGGGAAGCTATATTGCAAATTTGGTTAAAATCTGAGGAGATAGCGTGACCGATGGACGGAGGCGATTGCAATATCCCCATCGCATTTTTAATACAGCGCCAGGATAGAAAAAAAATCAGAAGCAAAAATTCAGAAAACAATCTAAAAATAATCAATAAAGATCAATCGATTTTAAAATGGTAAAAAAAATAAGCTTACCTGATAGCCTTATGAATGTACTTTAAAATTATGGCTGCCAGATTAGTTTATATTGGTGTGAAAAAAAATACTTCCTGGTCATATATTTTTGCATGCTGGGTAACTTTTCATGATTTTTGATCGTCTGCTGACTTTTCAAAATCAATTTTTAAAAAAAAAATATTCTAGAATACAATCGAAATGGCAAACGTCTTGGTTCAAGATTGGGCCCGACGCTTTGTCGGGCCTGATCTGGGTCCAAAGTGTTTGGAAGGGTTATCAGCAGACAACACAAGTACATGTAGGCAAAGCGTAAGTATTATGCATGGTTACAAAGTCACTCTCCTAATTACTTCCGGTCAGACTGAAAACCGTCTTTCTTACCTGGGGCAGACTTGATTAAGCTGTTCTCTTTACTCCTTCCACTCCGAACAGGCAGAACAGAAAATCAAGTGCGCTGGAACACCTCTGCTCCATCTTCCGAGGTGGTATAGACAAAAAAGTCACGTGACCTGTTCCAAAAGAAGATGGCAGACCACTACCTTCACTGTTTTGAGATAGTTTCTGTCTTTCCCGATAGGTTCTGATAATTATTCATATCGAAAAAATATGGTCATTAGTAACCGGGATTGAAAGCACATGCATTTTGTCTTTTTTTTGTAACATGTATGTTGTTTATCTGTTTTTATATTTTGTTTACTTAGTTTCTGCTGACCCAGATATTGGAGACATTGATGGTAAATAAGTTGTTGTAAACAAAGTATTTATTTGGTTATAAGATTTTTCTAGAATGATGACTAATCATTTAGAAGTTACCGGAAAAGACCAAAACTTACTAGAATTTTCTTTTCCATGCAAATAGAAACTTTGAGTAGGTTCTGGAATTCAGTAGAAGTTTGTGGAATTTTCCAGAATAAAAAAATATAGCATATGATATAATAGTCTTTCTTGACCGTTCTAGAACTTTCTTAAAGGGTATATATAAGAGTAAATTTTTCATAAGGGCATCTTTGAAATAATTTCACCATTTAAAAGTCTAAACCTTTTGTACTGGAATTCTATAGTGGAATACTGTGTTTAATTTATTCACTCTGGATTACTTTGGATTATTCAGATTTGGATTCAGACTTAGTTTTCATATGGAATTAACTTCAAAATCTGGGGATCAGAAACTGCTGAAAGACTTGTGTTAATATATATTCTGAGGGACAGTTTGGATATACAAGGTATTGTAAATTAGACTTTCTTTGATTGTATAACTTTTTTCCATTGCTTATTGTAAATGATAATTTTGTTTTTAATAAATTTTGTTAAATTTTAAAAGTGCTTTTTGCTGACTTTCCAAATAGCAAATTTTGGTTTCCTGAATTTGTTTCTAGTTACGCCTGGCACGTAACATTTTTCTTCTTGGCAATCGGATTGTGTTATTTTTTTTCACATTTCAAACAGTAATTGCTTGATTTACTCCAAAGCGCCACGTTTCGCTTATTTTAGATGGCTGTTCTGGGATGGGGCAGACTTGATTAAGCTGTTCTCTTTACTCCATTTACTCCGGACAGGCAGGACACAAATCAAGGACACAGGGAACATCTGTGCTGGAGTACTCCATCTTCTCCATTTTCCGAGGTGGTGTAGACAGAACAGTCACGTGACCTGTTTCAAAACATCATGGCGTAGCACTGCGTTTACTGTAATGAGATATTTTTCTGTCTTTCCCGATAGGTTCTGATAATTTTTCATATAAAAAAACATATGGTCATTAGTAAAAGGGATTGAAAGCACATGTGCCTTGTCATTTTTTTCTTTTTTTTCTAGGCAATTGGATTGTGTTATTTTTTCACAATTTAAACAGCAATCGCTTGATTTATTCCTGAGTACTCCAAAGTGCCCAGTTATGCTTGTTTAGATGGCTGTTCTGGGGTACTCTAAAATTGCGTAAATCAAGTCCGCCCCTGGCGTATTCCGTGTACTCTAAAGTTTCGAAATCACGTCCGCCCCAGTTTTGCTTGTTTTAGATGGCTGTTCTGGCATGCTCCGTGTACTGTAAATCAAGTCCGCCCCTGAAGTGTCTTCATTCATGATGTCTTACAGCATGCGCGGGTCGGATATGGGGGTGGGGACAGGGGGTCCGGACCCCAGCCTGAAAAATCTCAAAATAAAGTGTTTCTTAGCAATACTGGTCCAGATCCCCTGAACAATCACAAAGCTACAAAGCAAGTATTTAATGTTGGGCCATCATCGGCCCGCCAGCGAAACGCCATTTATGGCAAAGGCGCAGATGGCTCGCTTTTATTGCTTTTCGGCATTGGTGAGCACTATTTTAGTGATATTCAAAACAAAGAAAAAAAAACGTTATCAGAATTTGACTCCCTCTGGCAAAACTTTCTGAATCCGCGTATGCGCAGGGAATAACGAAACGGACCTCGGTCTGTCTTAATGAAGAATTGTCCATAAAATCATGATGGCCAGAGAAAAGTTTCTAAGAAAATGATACTTTCCTAAGGAAAGGATAGTAGGCTCAGCCATCGAATCATCAAAAATGCTTTTCGCTTTGAACAAGTACCGATTTATGGGTTTAAAACTCTGTTTTTGCTATAGAATATTTTTTTTGGAAGTGCCAAGTGACCAAGCTTATCATTTTGCATACATTTGCAGTTTGACATTATAGACATCATATAAAATGGTTTGTATGGACACAGGGGGATGGTTGGTCATCAAATACAATTTATTACAAATAATAATAGTAAGTGTACTTACATGTATTAGGCACCATTTTTGTACAAACCTGTAGCTTAACATCAATTTACAACGGCATTTATACAGTATGTGGCAGTGAACAGGTCAGACTGATTGAACTTGAAACATACAGACAGGTATACTCTATGTGCAGTAGTCAACAGTTATTGTCGACATACTTATTAATTAAATACAAAGAAACTTTTAGACAAAAATTTTATGCAAACTCATCACTCTTGTTTCAAGTTTTACGCTGCAAACATTGCGTTCCTATGTATTTTAATGAATATCATACAAACCTTTGGCTTTCTAGTCATAAAAAATACCCCGCCCATTGAACCCTACTGTTCTGGTTTTAATATGCAAAATTTTCCCAATGTTTTTATTTTGCTAGGTGCACTAAATGTCAGGCTTTACATACAGTTGTCATTTGTACATTATCCTAGTCACAGGCTCTCAAAATTTGGGCAGATTCTATAGGACATCTACAAATCTAGCTGGTTCAAATCTATTAATTCCCGAAAACATGTTGTTCTTAGCTATTGTATGGTTTGTGCGTCTGAACGGGAAGATGGATGCGCTTTGTCTTCCTGGTGTCTCGCGATTGTTATGTGGCTCTTCCTCGTGGTGCCATACGGTTGTCTGCGGTTTGTGATTGTGGTAGTTCCTGATCATACTCACTATTACTTTTTATTTTAAAGTTTAATTGCCAAATAATTATAATTTTCACACTTTAAAAAGTAAGTAAGGGTGCAAAGATCAGGAATCGATACAAACAAGTACTTCACCTGACCCAAGATACCAATGGGAAAGTCACAAACTCACAGTTAGACACCACAAACGGGAGCCAAGAGTCCAGCCCTTTCCCAGCAGTTGACCACAATGCACATATAAACAGACACGCACACAGGCATAGCAAACGCAAGACAAAAAACATAAAAGATCCATAAAAGAAGTACCGCCTTGGAACGTTTAATAAAATAATTTACTGGAGGGCTTAAACCGGATTTACGGCGCGCCAACCTCACACCCTTAATTCAGATGTGAGTCACGACACATTCATATTTGGTTTGCATGAAAGACCCCTAACTTATCAATGCATCATCTCCTAGAACATATAAATCCAGATATAACAAGGGGATAAAGCAAAGAAAATGACTCAACAGTGAATAAATCTGAATACCAGAGCAAAAGAAATCCACCAGGTAAACCCTGGTGGGCCCGACAAACAGCCAAAGCATCAGGCCCCTACCATTTCATCAATAGATAAGTCTTTAAGTCCGAACCGTTATAGAGTCTGAAGTCAGACCCACTTGAGCCTCAAATAGCCATATTTTGCTTGCAAGACATTATTTCCCGTCAAATGGATTCGCTAAACTAATTTTATTAAATATATAACCAAGACTATAGAGTTAGGACCTTTGTGTCATTGAAATCTGCGCAAATCTATTCAATTTACCTTAATCACCTGTTGTATCCAGGTTTTCGCTGTTTTACTCGTAAGAAATAAACTTTCCACAAGGTATCGTACAATGTTTAAGTATTGATGGACTGTCATAAACTTTCTGAATGCAAGTTTTAAGTTTCATGAAATTTGGAGTTAAGCCCCTTGTTGCAGAAGCGAAATCGCTAAATTCAAGTTTTTCTCACTTAAAGCAGATAACTTGAAATTATTGCAAAATTTCTTGAACTCAATGTTTTCAAACATATCTTATTCATTTGTGCAAGAAAAATCTACATATTTTGAGAATTGCCAAACAAAAATGTTTTTTTTTTAATTTTTCTCTCAAAATAATGAAAAATGGACTAAATCACGTTGTTGCTCTGACCCCTTCAATTGTATTCTCTTTTTGCACCCTGAAAGCTTGTAAATAGAGAATACTAGGTAAGTGTCTTTTGATATGAAGTATACCAGGCAAGGCTTTGAGAAGGCTTGTTGATATCGCGAGGCTTGCCGAGCGATTCAACATGCGTTCTCAAAGCCGAGCCTGGTAAACTTGATATCAAAAGACGCGCACCTGGTATTCTATTTATCAGTTACCCATTATTTTTGAACACTCTTTAAACTAGCAATTTGACGTAATTTTTGTTGATTCAGCGTAATTAGCGACGTCATTAAAAAAGTGCAACGCCATCGTGACCTGATAAAGGTAACATGCCGTGAGATAGGAAACGTTTATTAGGTTATGTTGAAATAAATCAGTTTATATTAGGGTTGACTGGTAATATTATATTCTCATCACGTGACGATGCTGAAATTCCAGCCAACACACAATATAGCGGTACTTGCTGCATACAGTCACTCTAAACCATCGTGAATGAACGACTATCCAGTAGGACCAGAGGTACTAATTGCAAACAGTCACGCTTACTTAAATACGAACATGTATGACAGCTATCAAGTGGGAACAGACGCAATTATTGCATACAGTCACACTTACAAACGTACCTAGACAGCTAACTAGTTAAACAGGAGGTATTGATTCTGTACAGTCACGCTTACCTTATCAAACATGTATGAATACCTATCAAGTGGGAAACACGCACTTATTGCATACATTCACACTTACAAACGTGCATGTACAGCTTGCTAGTTGAACAATAGGAACTTTTATACTGTCACGCACACTTTAAACACGTATATGAACAGCTAGCTATCACGTGGGGTCAGGTGTACTTATTACATACAGTCGTACTTACAAACGTGCATGGCAACTAACTAGTTGAACAAGAGGTACGTAATCTATACAGTCACTCTTATTTAATCAAACGTATATGAACAGCTATCATGTGTGATCAGGTGTACGCATTGCATACAGTCGCACTAACAAACGTGCATAGCAACTAACTAGTTAAACAAGAGGTATGTAATCTATACAGTCACGCTTATTTAATCAAACGTGTAGTACAGCAATCAAATGGGACAGGAGTAACTTACACCATTAAACCACGCATGAACAGTTATATATCTAGTAAGATCATAGGTACTTAGTAAACCTATATTCATGCATAAGCGAAGTGGGAACAGAAGAAATGGTGTGTGGCATGTGCCTTCATTGCACATGCACGTATTGAAGTGACGTGCGAGAATGCTCGATTATGCAGGCTGGCCTGATACTCCTTTGTTCGATTGTGTCTTTTATATGCTGACTCATTTGAAAAATATGAAATTTTCTGACTTTGTTTTCTCCGTGAACAAAAGGATTGTTACGCTAAAAGTTATTGAGACGCATCTAAATAAAACGGAAGAACGAATCCTTTCAACATACGGAAGTTTTATGTCAGTGTCGTCATTGAGTCTTTGACCTGATGCACCCAGCATATCAACATATCGTGATTAGGTTTACAAACAGACACTGAGATTGTCGCAAATCATTCATGGTAAAACCCACTCTTTTAAAATGATTGATGATGTTTTGAAGTGATCATGTACAGGAGGCGGCTTTGAAATGCCAATTTTGAGTTTATAACAAAATTTCGACATAAAAGTACTGGCTCTGAAATGCGTTGTTGCAGAAGAGTTATCAAGCCTTCGTTAAATTTCTATTAAGTTAAACCATAGTTACATTCAAAACACCAGTTTAGTACGAGGGTCATCCAATAAGTTCTGACAATGACCCCATAAAACAAAACCTATTTCTCTAGGGCGCGTTTCAATAATCTTCACATGTTATTTAGAATAAAGGGAATTGAATCACATGTTCAAATATTTCCCATGTTGCAATTCACAATGGGTGCTAGGCAACTAAAGAACACATGGTAAAGGACCATGGACAGGACACTACATGCGGTATACATACCTAAATTTCAAACAAATTACAAACTCCTTTTAAAAACTTTTTACATAGATAAATAGAGACATTATGTATGTTGATTCTGAATGTTATGGATAATGGTTTAGCTTTCGACTGTGGTGTTAGCAGGGTTTTAATTATGACATATCACCGATTTTGCAAAAAAATATTTCCTTAAAAATGGGTTGTACTAATAGTGTACTATATTTGGTATATAGCATTTACTGAAAGTTATTATTTTCAATGCGTTAAGAAGACTATAGAACAGATTTATCGAAACATGTGTCTATTTATACGCAAATTGATCATAATGGCTTATTTAAGTATTCAAAATGTACTATTTTATAATAAACGCTTCAAATGAGGCAAAGCAACTAGGTTAATGCCATTATGTTATTTGCTTTTATGGATCAATTGTGTATTCAGACAACATCGCCAACCACTTATATAACTTGCCAAAGAAACAAACTGCATCTTTAACTAACTCTATCCCCCGGCAAAAAATAGATAAAAACGTGATTTTTCGCGGCCATGGGCTTTCACAGTGTTGTTTACAAATTTGTATAGCATAAGATCAAGTTTTGATAAAAACTTCATATTTCAAACATGAATAGGCAACACTCATTGCCACATGCCATGGGTCATAGAATTCTGATTTCAATAATGAGACAATTGTCAGAACTTATTGGATGACCCACGTACTTAACTAAGCGTCATACATCCGCAATTCATTCTGGATGTGGCAATGCAGATAGGTATAGTGTATCATATTTACGGTGCAGTTGTACATCCAATCAGTCTGACCATTTCATTGCATCTTCTACTAACTTTTGTCAAGGTCATTACCTATATCTGGATAACATGGGTGACTTGGTAACAATGAATTACAATTCAAAAGAAATGATATTTCATATTTGCAAGGCATTACGTATGATTTCTAATAAATATTTATCCGCCCTTCTCCTGGTGTCCGTCCCACTCTGTAGCTGAGTATTTGTTTTATCTGGCATGGGCCAAGTGTTTTCTTGTGTTGCGGTTGAGGTATATCGACATTGCATATTGATTGAAACATAATGCCTATACAATTGTTGTGTCAAGTCTGTGGGCATTCAGCCGAGGAAATACCTGGTATGATATTTTATAGCTGTGAAAGGACGAATTGCGTACTTCAAGATCAATTTTTTATAACGAAATAATATAATCATGGCGAATCCATTCAGTAAGTAGAATTTTTTCTTATTTATTTTGAATATAACCATGAAAAAACGAGAAAGAAACAACAACTGACTTTGGGGTTTGCGAACAACAACAGTGTAGACCAGCCTGCGAGCAGCATCTGCGCAGACTGATCAGTACCTTTGTTATTATATTTTTGAAAAGTATCCTATACAAACTTGATGCAGGTGTAGTTTCAATTTTCCAGCTAAACTATGTAGCGGAGGAGACTGGTTTGCGACTTGCTTCAAAGACAGGCTTTATCTCGTCGATGCACACAAGGACCTCGGACAGTTTCCTTTTCAATCTGCCCAAATTTTGACACCCTCTGGCTAGGATAATGCATAACTGACAACTATAGTTTTGGGCTTAAAATCGAACCTTCACATTTAGTGCACCTAGCACAATTAAAATATTTTGAAAATAATGCATAATTATGCCAGGACTCTAGGGTTTAGGGGGTGGGGGTATTTTTTGTGACCAAATTTTATTTCACAGAAAGTCACAGTTTCGTCGCGTTTTCACCTAAATACATGTAAATATTATGTTTGCGGCATAAAACTTGAGACGAAAGTGGCGCTTTTGCATAAAATTCGGATTGAGAAGATTCCATTATTTCATCTATAGAAGTGTGCTGTCAATTACTTTTGACTATTACCTGTAATGTTTCAAGGTCAACCAGTTGGAATTGTGCACTAAGGTGTATTATAACTGCATACTGTACATATCAGTCCAGATAAACACAATTTATGAGCAGAAAAATCGTTACTTTTTTCTTACACATTAGATTTAACCTATCATTTGGTATTTAAAAGAACCGTCTCATTGAGTACCCATAACATATGTTTTGGTTGAGAAATGAGACAATTAATTACTTTGTAAGCAATCATAACTAAAGCCCTGATACATGCCATTGCATATTGATATTTACCTACAGGCTTTTTACAAAATAAGTTTCTAATACGTTTTTATACTAAAGTGTTTTTGAGCATTTTGACAGCGTTCCCCCCGTGACCAATCATGCCGTTTTTATATGATGTGTGAAATGTAAAAATATAACTGTATGCAAAAGGATTAGTTTGGTCACGGGGGGGAAAGCACTTCAGTAAAACTTTTTCTATTTTCTATATGTTGAATAGCAAAAACTGAGTTTTCAACCCATATTTTTCAATTGGTACTTGTCCAATGAGAATACGGCTTTTGTGGATAAGTCGAGGGTTTAGCCTACTATCTTGTTCATAGAAAAAATATCATTTTCTTTTAATCTTTTCTCTGGTCATTTTTATGGGCAATCCTTCATTAAGACTGTCCGAGGTCCTTTACCCCAAGAACTCCATCTGATAAATTTGTTACTCTTGTTTTACGGTTATAATGTCGACGCAGAGTGGCCCTTCGCCTTAGGCATATGGAGCGCGCACAAAGCGCCCAGTTTTATGCACCCACTAAGGCTTCAATAAAGAAATTCAGACTGTGTCCCGTCTTTATCCTACGCCTATTGTATTACGTAAAGGTGTGGGGCATTATAAGTTTGAATTTTAGAAATGTTCCAAAGCAGGGATCGACGTGACAGTTTCGTCTGCACAGTGTCACCCCCACTGTTCCTGAATGTATATTTTTTTTATTCCGCCTGTAACGGCGAGGAGCTTTTTTGTTTGTTTTTACGTTTGTTTAAGTTTGCCGCCCCCCCCCCCCCCCTAATTGTGAGCTGTACGCTGATGTTTTAGAGGTAACATCACCCAGGTTTCACTCGGCTTCTCCGTCTAGTACTTGTATACATATGCTCGCGGGCTGTGCTATAAAGACGCGGTCATCGATCTACGAAGTTAGCTCCCCTAGGACAAGCTGTGCGAAATAAAGTTTTGCCTCTTTAATTAGGTTTTCTTTTATTTCAGTTGCAGTTTTTTGGAGCGGGTAGTGAGGAGTAGGTGTTCATTGTGATTATTTCCCTATTGGGATCAGTTGTTTGCTCCTTAGAATTTTGAACTCCATTTCCAAAAGATGGCCAATCAACATGCGCTGGCCTAGTCATCTGGTGGTTATAATTTGGGATTTGGGGTTTATTCCTAGGGGGAAGGGCGCCGATAAATGTGTAACATTAACGTTACTATATATATGATAGTCATGCATTATCATCTGTATAGCGGATCTTATTCCAGTTGGGACTACTTTCGATTTATCTTGCTACAAAGGCTTCCCCCAACATCAGCTTATACCAACCCCAACAAAAAAAAACACAAAAAAAAACAAAAAACAACAACATACAAACACAATAGAGTCTTGAACGGTGACTGGGGAAACATGGGGTTTATCCTGGCTGTCCATTTGCATGTACTAAAAAATAGTAAGTGAGTATGATCAGGAAATACCACAATCACAACCCCGTGGTACCGCAAGGAAGAGCCACCCAACCATCACGAAACACCACGAAGACAAATAAAACAAAGCAACCAACTCTCTCTTCCCCATCAAGATGATTGCAGTACTAGAACAGACATAAAGTAACGTAAAAAACATAGAACAACTATCGACACCCACAATGGGAGTAACAATAAACAAAAGTCAACAACAACAGAACCACCGCCTTAGAACGGACAGCAGCCTAAGCCACCGGGGGGCTTAAATGCATTTTACTGGTACCAAATCTTCGCCCTAGATTCTGCTGTTGTTGAAGTACAAGAAATGTTCAGCTCGCATGGAGGCCATCTAACTAATGCAATGTATCATCATGGAGAAACACTCTAACCAAATTAACACACCATGATGAGACAAAGAAAAAGGCTCACGACTCACAGATAGTCAGAGCTTAAGAAAACCTCAAGTTGAGCCACGGTGGGTCCAGCTACAGAAAAGCATCAGGCACCAACCCACCGATTAAAGCTTTACGTCAGAGCCGTCATAGAGTCTGAGGCCTGACCCACCGTCGTGCAATTAAAGAGGAAACCATAGCTTTTAACCGTGATTGGGTTTAAAACTAGGCATGCAGACTGTCGCATGATATCCAAGTTATATCCAACTCTTATATAACGTTTACTATCTTTTTGAATTGATCACTAAAATTAGGTTTTCCAACAATTCGTTTGAATTTATAAACTAAATCACCATAAAATATAGGTTCTGATATGCCTTGTCACTGAAGAGTTTTTAACCCAATGTTGTATTTAACAATTAACTCTGAGTATCTGTGGTAGAATTTATCAAAAATAGTAAGTGAGTATGATCAGGAAATACCACAATCACAAACCGCAGACAACCCTGTGGCACCGCGAGGAAGAGCCGCTCAACCATCACTGGACACCAGGAAGACAAATTAAGCAAAGCAACCAGCTCTCTCTTCAAACACCATCGGAAGGAGAGCTAGGAACATCTCCATCAAGAAAGGGGAAATTTACTATTTCAAAATTAAAATCATCCTGTTTATCATAAATTTTAGAAAAAAAACTATGCCATTTGTTATAGACAAGTTCAAGTCCAAAAACGGAGCTTAAGTATCAGAAGAATTCACCTTATTTAATTGAAGTTCAGTGGGATATATCTGACCTACCATTTGTTCAAAATAAGGATTATCAATATTAAGTAAGTCATCTAAATATCTGGAGGTTGAGTTCAAAGCTTCAATAATATCCAAGTAAGTTTGTTTCGAGAAAAAAATAGTATTTTTGTAGTATGCATGCTATTCTTATATCTCAGCCAACATTGCACGGTGGGTACTCAAAAGATCTATCTCAATGTGACAGCTTTTTTACTCTAAAATGAGATGCCTCTTTTGAGCGCACAAAATACGATTTAAACTAAAAGCTAAAAGAAGAATGTAGAAGCGTAAATGAAGGTAAAGCCAAAATGTTTTAAAAATGTACAGGTAGTCCCATAATATACATGTGCGTTTTAAAATAGAGGAATAACATAAGAGCTCATATGGTTTAATACTGAATTTATTAAACGGGTTGAAGTTTTGCGGCCTGTGACTCTCCTTGGAGTATAAAATAAAAATAAATTTACTTTTTTGGTAAACACGAAATGTATTTACAGGTATCTTGTGGGGTGAAAATATCAGCATTTTCGCTCATGCTACGCACTCGTGAAATATTATACAGTTATTTCATGCCTGTTTGTAGTATAGTCAAAACTATTACTTCGAGGTGCCGTGGACGACCTGATGCACTATTGCACGAGGCCGAAGGCCACGTGCAATAGTGTATCAGGTCGTCCACGGTACCAAGGGGTAATAGTTTGACTATACTACAAACAGGCATGAAATAACTGTTTTATTACCCAACCCATTTGATGAAATTTGATTTGAATGGAGTTGCTGTAGACGATGCAGTTTTGTTGCAAAACGGAAAATTTCACCGAATCTGCTCGATTTTGGTCTCAAAATGTTCCGCTCGATCTAACTAAGAAAACGAGTACCCACACTTTATGTTTCTGACCATAAATTACGGAGTTATTGGAGTTTAAAGTTGCCAATACATGCCTCATTTTCACCATTGCTGCATAACGTCTTCTTTCATAAACGAACCGTACGCGCATCGCCGTCGCGCATGATAATAAGAGCCTGTGTGTTTTTAACAGGGAAGCGGGAAACCAGGCCCATGGTATAGTGCCAGTCTATAGTCATATTTATTGACCGGTGGAATAGTTCAGTGGCTCATGACATAGCAAAAAATAGACAATTACTCCGTATATAGACGGTTGGGTAATAAACTGATTTGTCACCACACTCCATAGAATATATTTGGTATTCGCCTAAAAAGTTTATAGTCTCTATATTTGTGCGATGTTGCTATGGGTGCCATTTCATAACGTCACCAAAATTTGTAAACCACTAGCAGGACATTGACGTCAATAAATGGCGTTATATTTTTCCAAGATACTATCATAATCCGAGACACGTGATTTTCAACAATATTGCATTTTGACATGAATAGACCCAGACGAGCCTGTGCAGCCTTCTTTTAAGCTTGGATACTCTAAATGATGGTTAGTCAGTAGCTAAACAGTCATAGAATATCCAAGCGACAAGCAAAGGCTATGATCAGTCTGCGCGTATGCGCAGGCTGGTCTGAGCCTTTCCTGGTCGCACATACCACATTGTTGGAAATCTCATGCTGTGGCTCATATCATTTTACAAAGATTATTTAAAATATTTGTGATAAATCCTATAATATCTTCTATAATGTATTTCAGATCCTAATATAGTACCGAGCAAAGATGAAATGGAACATCACAGATCATTATCTCTCGATCTGTTTGGTGTATTGGAAGATCTTGGTGCAACAATTGAAAACAGAAATATAATGATGGAGTCTACCATTACAGGCGAAATCTTACGTACAATTACAGTCTCGCCTGGTTCAGTGTATGTATTTGGTAGTTATTATGAAGGCACCTCTACAGAAGGTTTGCTACCAGACTTTGATATAGCTGGAATACTTCCTGACATGCCAGTGATCACTGATATTGCTAACTGTCCAAGTTCTAACAGCTACCTATTGGTGCCTGAGGAGCAACCTGGTTATGTGAGACTACAACTGGTACATAATGGAGCCGTTCAATGGGAGAGGTTTCAAGATTTAGAGTTAGATATGTGTCATCATCTGTCGGTTGACATGAACAATAGGGTGTGTTTGGTCCAAAACTCGGAAGGTTTTATGTCGACAGAAATGCATCGAAAGGAAGGCCCAGCAATCCACATGGACGCTGGAAAAAACTGGTCATCATCAGATACTGTAGTAGCCTTGGCGTGTACAGATTGGCCAGAATGTGCACAGGAATGGTTATCAAGGAAACGCATTCATGGCTGGCCTTCCAAGAAACTGATAAAAAAATGTAACTCTCTGGGATTTATTCTCGTATCCGCCTGTCACCCAGCCAGTGATGAAAAACAATTTCAATGGAGAATATCTTTCTCACACCAGGAGCGTTTACTTGTGACTCAGTTTAACTCTCTACAGCTTAAATGTTACATTCTTCTTAAGATCATTAAGGAAGAGCTCATACAGCAATATATTAAAGAGGACACATTGACATCTTATCACCTCAAAACATGTATGTTATATATTCTTGAAAACACACCAAGTGAACTATGGGTACCTGAAAACTTAGTGGGCTGTGTTATAATGTGCTTACGACAGATTCACTTATGGATCAGAGATGAGAAGATTCCGAACTATTTTATCCCCGGAGAAAATATGCTTGACCGAATTACTAAATTAGAATTGAGGCGAAAACTAGCTGTCAGAATAGACTGGATTTTGAATTGTGCAATACGCGATGTACTTTGTAATCTGCAAACTGACAATATAGGTTACTATTTAATGAGATTTTCAATAAGGAGAAGAGATCCTCTGTTAAGACTATATGTGAGAGTAGATCTCTAAGATCTCCTCTAATATTCACATCGCAAATCCGCCCTTTTATAACTTTCAAATGTGTTTATCAACCATATAGTGAATGTCTCCATTATGATAGAGATTCTAGAATCAGCCAAATGAAGGAAGTACTCGTACACACTATTTCAGATTTAGCTGGAACCACAAGAATAACAATTCATACTGAAGAGGAAACAAGAAGAGCCTTATCATTGATCTTACCCTTTCTTCATCTTAGTCTCGTATCATGTTGGATTGTACAAAGGATAGATAATCCAACAGAAGCTGTACAGTTTATTCTCAAGGACATAGTCTGGTTCCCAGCTAATCCTATTAATTCATCTGCTAAACTAAAGCAGGCATCAGCACTATCAATGCTGGGGTACCAGCAGTTGTCTTTAGATGTTTTATCATCATTTACCGTAAGAGACGAATTATATTTGTGTAGCTGCTATCAACCTGTTGTACCTTATCAAGATATACAATTACTGTTACAAGAAATACAAGACAGCCAAGGTATCACAACAATTGAACTATTGAGAGATTATATCCAACCTTGTGTACATTTCTTTCCACATGAGCAACAGATTACTCCAATTGCTATAAATTACGAGCTGATACGGTCCTTTGTAACACCCTTCAAGCTCTTAGAAAAACACTATAGCAATCCCCAGTGGTATAGATTGGGTGTTGTTGATGGACACTTCCTGCGATGGTTTCTTCTATACCTTAATCGAAGAGATCTTGGACACAATTTTCAAGCCACAAAATATGTCAAGAAGATGATCAGACTTCTGAATTCTAATACTGTATGCCATAGAGAAACGTGTTTGAATCTTCTTGGTTATGTTCACAGAGATAGAGAGGAGATAAACCGTGCTGTACAATGCTTTGACAAGTCTCTTCAGACTAACCCGCTCTGTAACGCAGCTTATTGGCACTTGTGCTTTCTTATCTGTGAAACAATGAACAAACGCTGATTTTAATGATCTCAGCGAGAAATTCGCATAGAGAGATTGTTCTTGCACACCAAATAGTGATCCTGAGAATTTACCCTGGGATAGAAAAACTTATCTTACCTAGGTTGTCACGCAAAGGTTACACATTGGTTGCATATAGTCGTCAAGTGGTGTCATTGTTATGTTAACAACTCGTATATTGGCGTATTCAGGAACATCTTGGAGCTGTTTTAAACATAAAATGTGGTATTTAATAGTAAGTCGTCAAGTGATGTCGTTGTTATGTTAACATCATGTATATTGGCGTATTCAGGAACATCTGGGAGCTGTTATTAAACATAAAATGTGATATTTAACAGTGAGTCGTCAAGTGATGTCATTGTTATGTTAACAGTTCGTATATTGGCGTATTCAGGAATATCTGGAAGCTGTTTTAAACATAAAATGTGATATTTAACAGTGAGTCGTCAAGTGATGTCATTGTTATGTTAACATCACGTATATTGGTGTATTCAGGAACATCTGGGAGCTGTTTTTAAACATAAAATGTGGTTTTAATAGTGAGCAAGAAAAATAGTCTAATATTCTCGTGAGGATTAGATAGAAAATTCCCCTCACGTGATCACCGATTGTCACCACTCAACAAGCCTCGTGATGCCAAATGATGATCCTAGGGTAGTATTTTTCTATCATACCCTCACACTCATAAAAGATTCTTACATGGGCAAAATAGTCTATGATATAGTCTTACACTAGTGTTTTAACACACACACACACACGCACGCACGCACGCACGCACAAACGCGCGCGTGCACGCACACACGCGCGCGCGCACACACAAACGCACGCACGCGGCCTTGTCAGTAAGACTACAATCGTCGAGGTTAATGAAACGTTTGGCGTTTATGTTTGGCCTCGAAATCGTCAGAAAAAAGAGCCATGCAACAGCATTAGATCAGTTTCCATTTTTTCCCAAAATTATACTAAACGCATGTTTGAAACGCCCCTCTTGACGTACCAGGAGGTACTTGAAATATACCGTTTAATAAAGATATTTCCTGCTTCCATGTTTTTACAAGACAAAATTGTTATAAATTCTCGACTAGGACATGCATAACTTATATCAGTAAACGACAGAGTGAATTCAGCATTACACGATGGTTTTATTTTCATGAAACTTCGCAGGTGCGAAAACTTCCGGATTAACAGTATAAATCTTTGCTGCAAGCCTACGTGATAAGTTCTAAACATGCGTAGGAACGTTTGTTGCTCGCCTACGTGATAAGTTCTAAACACTCGTACGTAGGAACATTTGTTGCTCGCCTACATGATAAGTTCTAAACACTCGTAGGAACATTTGATGCTCGCCTACGTGATAAGTTCTAAACACTCTTACGTAGGAACATTTGCTTCTCGCATGCGGGATAAATGCTAAACACTCGTAGGAACATATGTTGCTCGCCTACGTGATAAGTTCTTAACACTCTTACGTAGGAACATTTGCTTTTCGCACGCGGGATAAATGCTAAACACTCGTAGGAACATTTGTTGCTCGCCTACGTGATAAGTTCTAAACATTCGTAGAAACATTTGCTGCTCGCCTACGCGATACAGTTCTGAACACTCGTAGGAACATTTTCTGCTCGCCCACGTGATAAGTTCGTAACACTCGTACGTAGGAACATTTGTTGCTCGCTTACGTGATGAGTTCTAAACACTTGTTGGAACATTTGTTGCTCACCTACGTGATAAGTTCTAAACACTCGTAGGAACATTTATTGCTCGCCTACGTGCTAAGTTCTAAACACTCGTAGGAACATTTGTTGCTCGCTTACGTGATAAGTTCTAAACACTCGTAGGAACATTTGTTGCTCGCCTACGTGATACAGTTCTAAACACTCGTTGGAACATTTGTTGCTCGCCTACGTGATAAAGTTCTAAACACTCGTAGGAACATTTGTTGCTCACCTACGTGATAAGTTCTAAACACTTGTAGGAACATTTTTTGCTCGTCTACGTGATAAATGCTTAACACTCGTAGGAGCATTTATTTGCTCGCCTACGTGATAAGTTCTAAACATTCGTAGGAACATTTGTTGCTCGTCTACGTGATAAGTGCTTAACACTCGTACAAAGGAACATTTGTTGCCCGTCTACATGATAAGTTCTAAACACTCGTACGTAGGAACATTTGCTGCTCGTCCACGTGATAAGTTCTAAACACTCGAAGGAACATGTGTTGCCCGTCTACGTGATAAGTTCTAAACACTCGTACGTAGGAACATTTGCTGCTTGTCTACGTGATAAGTGCTAAACACTCGTAGGAACATTTGTTGCCCGTCTATGTGATAAGTTCTAAACACTTGTACGTAGGAACATTTGTTGCTCGCCTACGTGATAAGTTCTTAACACTCTTACATAGGAACATTTGCTTCTCGCATGCGGAATAAGTGCTAAACACTCGTAGGAACATTTGTTGCTCCCCTACGTGATAAGTTCTAAACATTCGTAGGAACATTTGCTGCTCGCCTACGCGATACAGTTCTGAACACTCGTAGGAACATTTGTTGCTCGCCCATGTGATAAGTTCGTAACACTCGTACGTAGGAACATTTGTTGCTCGCTTACGTGATAAGTTCTAAACACTTGTTGGAACATTTGTTGCTCACCTACGTGATAACTTCTAAACACTCGTAGGAACATTTGTTGCTCGCCTACGTGCTAAGTTCCAAACACTCGTAGGAACATGTGTTGCTCGCTTACGTTATAAGTTCTAAACACTCGTAGGAACATTTGTTGCTCGCCTACCTGATACAGTTCTAAACACTCGTTGGAACATTTGTTGCTCGCCTACGTGATACAGTTCTAAACACGCGTAGGAACATTTGTTGCTCGCCTACGTGATAAGTTCTAAACACTTGTAGGAACATTTGTTGCTCGTCTACGTGATAAATGCTTAACACTCGTAGGAACATTTATTTGCTCACCTACGTGATAAGTTCTAAACATTCATAGGAACATTTATTGCTCGTCTACGTGATAAGTGCTTAACACTCGTACATATGAACATTTGTTGCCCGTCTACGTGATAAGTTCTAAACACTCGTACGTAGGAACATTTGCTGCTCGTCTACGTGATAAGTTCTAAACACTCGTAGGAACATTTGTTGCCCGTCTACCAGATAAGTTCTAAACACTCGTACGTAGGAACATTTGCTGCTCGTCTACGTGATAAGTGCTAAACACTCGTAGGAACATTTGTTGCCCGTCTATGTGATAAGTTCTAAACACTCCTACGTAGGAACCTTTGCTGCTCGTCTACGTGATAAGTTCTAAACACTCGTAGGAACATTTGTTGCCGTGATATGTTCTAAACACTCGTAGGAACAATTGTTGCCCGTCTACGTGATAAGTGCTTAACACTCGTACGTAGGAACATTTGCTGCTCGCCTACGTGATACAGTCCTAAACACTCGTAGGAACATTTTTTGCCCGTCTACGTGATAAGTTCTAAACACTCGTGGGCAGACTATGAACGTATATAAAGACCTGGACCAACATTATGATTTCAAGCTCTACGACAAGCGTCAACATGTCAGTTTAATCAGAGGCTTCTTCGAATACGCGAACCTTAAAATGTGTTTAAGCCCTACAGTAAAATATTTTACTGACCGTTTCCATGGCGGTACTTCTTTTGTGGATCTTTTATGTTTTTGTTCTGTCTTGTGTTTGCTATGTCTTTGTGCGCGTCTGTTTATATGTGCTTTGTGGTCACCTGCTGGGAAAGGGCTGACCTCTCGTTTGTGGTGTCTACTGTGAGTTTGTCACTTTCCCATTGGTATCCTGGGTCAGGTGTGGTACTTGATTGTATCGATTCCTGATCTTTGCACCCTTACTTACTTTAATGCAAATATGGATAAGTCTTTCCCTCTCTACATTACCGTATGTTTCCATCTCTTTGCGGCCAATGCAAGTGGGGCAGCTGGCTTGGTTAGGACCTATATGTTTCAGATAAGTACTAGGGTAAACTATCCAACATGATAACATGACCTAGGATGATACCTGATATGTCAAATAAGTATGACTAGGTACACTGACCAACATGATAACGCGACCTTGGATGATACCTGGGATGTCAGATAAATATGACTAGGTACACTGACCAACATGATAACGCGACCTTGGATGATACCTGAGATGTCAGATAAATATGACTAGGTAAACTGACCAACATGATAACATGACCTGGGATGATACCTGAGATGTCAGATAAATATGACTAGGTATACTTGCCAACATGATAACGCGACCGTGGATGATACCTGAGATGTCAGATAAATGTGACTAGGTACACTGACCAACATGATAACGCGACCTAGGATGATACCTAAGATGTCAGATAAATGTGACTAGGTATACTGACCAACATGATAACATGACCTGGGATGATACCTGAGATGTCAGATAAATATGAATAGGTAAACTGACCAAGATGATAACATGACCTGGGATGATACCTGAGATGTCAGATAAATATGACTAGGTAAACTGACTAACATGATAACATGACCTGGGATGATACCTGAGATGTCAGATAAATATGACTTGGTAAACTGACCAACATGATAACGCGACCTGGGATGATACCTGAGATGTCAGATAAATGTGACTAGGTATACTTGCCAACATGATAACGCGACCGTGGATGATACCTGAGATGTCAGATAAATGTGACTAGGTACACTGACCAACATGATAACGCGACCTAGGATGATACCTAAGATGTCAGATAAATGTGACTAGGTACACTGACCAACATGATAACATGACCTAGGATTATACCTGAGATGTCAGATAAATGTGACTAGGTACACTGACCAACATGATAACGCGACCTAGGATGATACCTGAGATGTCAGATAAATATGACTAGGTATACTGACCAACATGATAAGGCGACCGTGGATGATACCTGAGATGTCAGATAAGTGTGACTAGGTACACTGACCAACATGATAACATGACCTAGGATGATATCTGAGATGTCAGATAAATATGACTAGGTACACTGACCAACATGATAACGCGACCGTGGATGATACCTGAGATGTCAGATAAGTGTGACTAGGTACACTGACAAACATGATAACGCGACCTAGGATGATACCTGAAATGTCAGATAAATATGACTAGGTACATGACCAACATGATAACGCGACCTAGGATGATATCTGAGATGTCAGATAAATATGACTAGGTATACTGACCAACATGATAACGCGACCGTGGATGATACCTGAGATGTCGGATAAGTGTGACTAGGTACACTGACTAACATGATAACATGAACTGGGATGATACCTGAGATGTCAGATAAATATGACTAGGTACACTGACCAACATGATAACGCGACCTAGGATGATATCTGAGATGTCAGATAAATATGACTAGGTACACTGACCAACATGATAACGCGACCTAGGATGATATCTGAGATGTCAGATGAATATGACTAGGTATACTGACCAACATGATAACGCGATACCTGAGATGTCGGATAAGTGTGACTAGGTACACTGACCAACATGATAACGCGACCTAGGATGATACCTGAGATGTCAGATAAATATGATAAGGTATACTTACCAACATGATAACGCGACCTAGGATGATACCTGAGATGTCAGATAAATATGACTAGGTACACTGACCAACATGATAACGCGACCTTGGATGATACCTGAGATGTCAGATAAGGGTGACTAGGTTCACTGACCAGCATGATAACGCGACCTTGGATGATACCTGGGAAGTCTGATAAGTGTGACTAGGTACACTGACCAACATGATAACGCGACCTGTATGATACCTGAGATGTCAGATAAGTGTGACTAGGTATACTGACCAACATGATAACGCGACCTTGGATGATACCTGAGATGTCAGATAAATATGACTATGTAAACTGACCAACATGATAACGCGACCTTGGATGATACCTGAGATGTCAGATAAATGTGACTAGGTATACTGACCAACATGATAACGCGACCTAGGATGATACCTGAGATGTCAGTTTAATGTGTCTAGGTAAACTGACCAACATGATAACGCGACCTTGGATGATACCTGAGATGTCAGATAAATGTGACTAGGTACACTGACCAACATGATAACGCGACCTAGGATGATACCCGGGATGTCAGATAAGTGTGCCTAGGTATACTGACCAACATGATAACGCGACCTTGGATGATACCTGAGATGTCAGATAAGTGTGACTAGGTACACTGACCAACATGATAACGCGACCTAGGATGATACCTGAGATGTCAGATAAGTGTGACTAGGTACACTAACCAACATGATAACGCGACCTTGGATGATACCTGAGATGTCAGATAAATGTGACTAGGTAAACTGACCAACATGATAGCGCGACCTTAGATGATACCTGAGATGTCAGATAAGTGTGACTAGGTTCAACGACCAACATGATAACATGACCTAGGATGATACATGAGATGTCAGATAAGTGTGACTAGGTAAACTGACCAACATGATAACATGACCTAGGATGATACCTGAGATGTCAGATAAGTGTGAATAGGTATACTGACCAACATGATAACGCGACCTAGGATGATACCTGAGATGTCAGATAAGTGTGACTAGGTACACTGACCAACATGATAACGCGACCTAGAATGATACCTGAGATGTCAGATAAGTGTGACTAGGTATACTGACCAACATGATAATGCGACCTAGGATGATACCTGAGATGTCAGATAAGTGTGACTAGGTACACTGACCAACATGATAACGCGACCTTGGATGATACCTGAGATGTCAGATAAATGTGACTAGGTAAACTGACCAACATGATAAAGCGACCTTGGATTATACCTGAGATGTCAGATAAATGTGACTAGGTACACTGACCAACATGATAACGCGACCTAGGATGATACCTGAGATGTCAGATAAGTGTGACTAGGTATACTGACCAACATGATAACGCGACCTAGGATGATACCTGAGATGTCAGATAAGTGTGACTAGGTACACTGACCAACATGATAACGCGACCTTGGATGATACCTGAGATGTCAGATAAATGTGACTAGGTACACTGACCAACATGATAATGGGCCTTGGATGATACCTGAGATGTCAGATAAGTGTGACTAGGTAAACTGACCAACATGATAACGCGACCTAGGATGATACATGAGATGTCAGATAAGTGTGACTAGGTACACTGACCAACATGATAACGCGACCTTAGATGATACCTGAGATGTCAGATAAATGTGACTAGGTACACTGACCAACATGATAACGCGGCCTTGGATGATACCTGAGATTTCAGATAAGTGTTACTAGGTAAACTGACCAACAAAATAACGCGACCTAGGATGATATCTGAGATGTCAGATAAGTGTGACTAGGTACACTGACCAACATGATAACGCGACCTAGGATGATACATGAGATGTCAGATAAGTCTGACTAGGTACACTGACCAACATGATAACGCGACCTTGGATGATACCTGAGATGTCAGATAAGTGTGACTAGGTACACTGACCAACATGATAACGCGACCTGGGATGATACCTGAGATGTCAGATAAATATGACTAGGTAAACTGACCAACATGATAACGCGATCTTGGATGATACCTGAGATGTCAGATAAGTGTGACTAGGTACACTGACCAACATGATAACGCGACCTGGGATGATACCTGAGATGTCAGATAAATATGACTAGGTATACTGACCAACATGATATTGCGACCTAGGATGATACCTGAGATGTCAGATAAATATGACTAGGTATACTGACCAACATGATAACATGACCTAGGATTATACCTGAGATGTCAGATAAATATGACTAGGTAAACTGACCAACATGATAACGCGACCTTGGATGATACCTGAGATGTCAGATAAATATGACTAGGTACACTGACCAACATGATAACGCGACCTAGGATGATACCTGAGATGTCAGATAAGTGTGACTAGGTACACTGACCAACATGATAACATGACCTGGGATGATACCTGAGATGTCAGATAAATGTGACTAGGTACACTGACCAACATGATAACGCGACCTGGGATGATACCTGAGATGTCAGATAAGTGTGACTAGGTACACTGACCAACATGATAACATGACCTAGGATGGTACCTGAGATGTCAGATAAGTGTGACTAGGTACACCGACCAACATGATAACGCGACCTTGGACGATACCTGAGATGTCAGATAAATATGACTAGGTACACTGACCAAAATGATAACGCGACCTTGGATGATACCTGAGATGTCAGATAATAATGACTAGGTACACTGACCAACATGATAACGCGACCTAGGATGATGCTTGAGATGTCAGATAAGTGTGACTAGGTACTGACCAACATGATAACGCGACCTTGGATGATACCTGAGATGTCAGATAAATGTGACTAGGTACACTGACCAACATGATAACGCGACCTTGGATGATACCTGAGATGTCAGATAAATATGACTAGGTAAACTGACCAACATGATAACATGACCTTGGATGATACCTGAGACGTCAGATAAATGTGAGTAGGTAAACTGACCAACATGATAACATGACCCGGGATGATACCTGAGATGTCAGTTAAATTTGACTAGGTATACTTACCAACATTATAACGCGACCTTGGATGATACCTGAGATGTCAGATAAATATGACTAGGTAAACTGACCAACATGATAACATGACCTAGGATGATACCTGAGATGTCAGATAAATATGACTAGGTAAACTGACCAACATGATAACATGACCTAGGATGATACCTGAGATGTCAGATAAATGTGACTAGGTATACTGACCAACATGATAACGCAACCTTGGATGATACCTGAGATGTCCGATAAATGTGACTATGTATACTGACCAACATGATAACATGACCTTGGATGATACCTGAGATGTCAGATAAATGTGACTAGGTAAACTGACCAACATGATAACGCGACCTTGGATGATACCTGAGATGTCAGATAAATGTGACTAGGTAAACTTACCAACATGATAACGCGACCTTGGATGATACCTGAGATGTCAGATAAATATGACTAGGTAAACTGACCAACATGATAACATGACCTAGGATGATACATGAGATGTCAGATAAATATGACTAGGTACACTGACCAACATGATAACATGACCTGGGATGATACCTGAGATGTCAGATAAGTGTGACTAGGTACACCGACCAACATGATAACATGACCTAGGATGATACCTGAGATGTCAGATAAGTGTGACTAGGTACACTGACCAACATGATAACGCGACCTTGGATGATACCTGAGATGTCAGATAAATATGACTAGGTACACTGACCAATATGATAACGCGACCTTGGATGATACCTGAGATGTCAGATAATAATGACTAGGTACACTGGCCAACATGATAACGCGACCTAGGATGATGCTTGAGATGTCAGATAAGTGTGACTAGGTACTGACCAACATGATAACGCGACCTAGGATGATACCTGAGATGTCAGATAGATATGACTAGGTACACTGACCAACATGATAACGCGACCTTGGATGATACCTGAGATGTCAGATAAATATGACTAGGTAAACTGACCAACATGATAACGCGACATTGGATGATACCTGAGATGTCAGATAAATATGACTAGGTACACTGACCAACATGATAACGCGACCTTGGGTGATACCTGAGATGTCAGATAAATGTGACTAGGTACACTGACCAACATGATAACTCGACCTTGGATGATACCTGAGATGTCAGATAAATATGACTAGGTAAACTGACCAACATGATAACGCGACCTTGGATGATACCTGAGATGTCAGATAAATATGACTAGGTACACTGACCAACATGATAACATGACCTGGGATGATACCTGAGATATCAGATAAATGTGACTAGGTACACTGACCAACATGATAACATGACCTGGGATGATAACTGAGATGTCAGATAAATATGACTAGGTAAACTGACCAACATGATAACGCGACCTTGGATGATACCTGAGATGTCAGATAAATATGACTAGGTAAACTGACCAACATGATAACATGACCTTGGATGATACCTGAGATGTCAGATAAATGTGACTAGGTATACTGACCAACATAATAACGCGACCTTGGATGATACCTGAGATGTCAGATAAATATGACTAAGTAAACTGACCAACATGATAACGCGACCTTGGATGATACCTGAGATGTCAGATAAATATGACTAGGTACACTGACCAACATGATAACGCGACCTTGGATGATACCTGAGATTTCAGATAAATGTGACTAGGTAAACTGACCAACATGATAACATGACCTAGGATGATACCTCAGATGTCAGATAAGTGTGCCTAGGTATACTGACCAACATGATAACGCGACCTAGGATGATACCTGAGATGTCAGATAAATGTGACTAGGTACACTGACCAACATGATAACGCGACCTTGGATGATACCTGAGATGTCAGATAAGTGTGACTAGGTAAACTGACCAACATGATTACGCGACCTTGGATGATACCTGAGATGTCAGATTAATGTGACTAGGTACACTGACCAACATGATAACGCGACCTTGGATGATACCTGAGATGTCAAAAGAACAACAACACCAGACAACTGTTATAGGATGTCATTTATACAAATAGTTCCTGCCAATACATTGACCAGTAATGACGTCACTGTTGCTGTGTTTTGCATTAACTTTTCTTTCAAATTCCTACACTCCGCCTCGTGCTCAAATAGCTCCATTGGGTCAGAACGAGTGCTGATGCATGACAAACATACTTTCGTCATTATATTGAGGATCTTACATGAGGTCAGGTGTGGTACTTGATTGTATCGATTCCTGATCTTTGCACCCTTACTTACTTTGCTCGTGTGCTATTGAATTTATTTAACGAATTTGGAAAAAGAGATAAAATGCGAGGCTTGCCAAGCATTTTATATATTTCTGCAACGAGTTGAATAACTCAATAATACCTGGTCACGAAAGTTAGATTATTTTTATCATATTACATAAGACTACTGAAACCTCACTTCTGGCGTAAAAAGTTATAATTTTGTCATTATGTCCGAAACGTTGGAACATGTATGACCGTCATAACGCTTCCAGAAAATCCGTAAACCACTGGATGGTTATCGATTGTATTGCTTAGTATCATCACTCCCAGCCGAAACATCATTATGATATATTGTATTCAGGATTGCCAACAGAATGTTAAAAATTAAATGGATCCAGACCAGGTCCCATCCTTGGTCGAACGTGATCTTGTTCCAAAAGGTTTTTAATAGTTTAGCTAAACGTTTGTATGGTAGAAACATCTAAACGGATACCTTGACAAACCGTGAAGACCCAGATGAAATGTCGCATAATGGGGTATCAGGATCTACACTGTTTGTTATGGTAAAACAATCGGTAAGGATATAAACGTATGATTATTGGGAAATACCGACCTGTGGCTCCTTAAGAAATATACTTGACAGTCCAACCATTATTGTTTTCATTTCTTGTACATTGTATCGTAAAAATATTATACTAGAGGACTTTGAAAACGCATCACGATATTGTGCACTTTTCTTGCAAACCGTATATGCGATTGAAAAGTACTTCGCAGGTTTTAATGTGCAACCCAGAATTGCAATTAATCAGTCGTTAATTTGACTGCATTATCGAGGCGACGCTGCTGATGATGTCATATGGTAACATACAACATCCAACACCTTTTTGCACAGTTAAATGAAGCTTTTTGATTATTTTTATGTTTAAACTGTGGCGTGTATATACCACAACTGCAAAAGAGTTTATCGACTTTATCTAATTACTTCAATATTTCGAAAATAAATGTCAAATTTGAACATCATTTTTTAGCTTTTTTAGAAACATCTCCATAAGTTACCTTTATGCACGCTTTCATTACTGATATTGACTACATACACTGACAGTCATGTGGGGAAGACGTTTTGATGTAAAGCATGGCAGCAGATCTGCTGTTATGTTATCGTGAACGTCTTAAAAATACGTTAACGTCACTTGCACAATACAAAAGACACGTGATACAAGCGTAATTTATGCATAATCTGTCATTTGTTTATGCCCTTAGCCTCTTCTAACAAAACCTGACGTAAAACAATCGAAACTTTGAAAGGCCCAAGACGTTGAATTTTATTACCAGACTACAGTAATCAGGATGGGTGGGGTATGTCGGAATCTTTAAAGGGGTGTAGTTTTGAGCATACCGAACCGACAATTTCTTTTGAATCGTTCAATGATGAATGTGCAATCGTGAAAGAAGCAAATGACGCAAATCGGTTGAGTCAGGAATCAAATCTAACGAGTGTTAACTTGCAGCTGAATTTGTGCCCTTCAAAATCGACCACCTCTGTCTTAAAACGGATACTTTTTCAGTACCTTAGAGTTAATATCCATCCATGAATTTTTTATGACACACTACAAGCTGGTCAGACTATGATATGCAATAACATGATCTCGCTGACATTCTCAGGGTTTGTCGAGATACTTTAGGATTTAATCTGGGTGATGCGTTTTCAAAGTCCTTAAGTATAGTTCCACGTGTTACTAACGATCGTAGCTGGCGACAATTTAGGATTTATATAAAGTTTCATTTGGTGCCACACATACATAGCAACTTATTAGTGTCCGATCCAATGATTCAGTAGAAAGTAGCATTCCATTGAGCTTTTAAAATAAGTGAGGAGGCAAAGATCAGGAATCGATACAATCAAGTACCACACCTGACCAAGTACACCATATTGAAAAGTGACAAAAAGACAAGACACTCATACACAAGAGAGCCAACAGGCCAGGCATTTCCCAACAGGTCACCACAGGGCTACAATAAACATACATCACAGAAGGCAACGACACACTCAATAAAGATCACCAAAGGATGCACCGTTCTGGAACATTTAGTCATAAAACCGTTTTTGTTTGTTTGATTTGATTCTTTACGTTCCATCAACGTTATAAAGGGACATGTATTTCTGGGTTGAACCAGTACTAAGCTAGGATTAATGTTCTTGCTCAAGGACACAACGCAGTGACGCCGCTGAGGCTCGAACCTGCGGCCCCTCGGTCTCGAGTCAAGCACACTACCACTAAGCCACTGCGCTTCCTAATAAAAAAAATAGTGGAGGGCTTAAAGTTGTTTCACGGTACCAGCCTCCAATACGGTACTTCTATTTTTATCTTCTTTCTTTATCTTCTTCATTTGTATATGTCTTTGCCATACTATCTTGTCTATGTCTTGCAATTTTTTGGTCACCTGCTGGGAAAAGGCTGACCTCTTGTCTCTCCTTTAAGTGACGTTTTGTTGTGTTTTGTTGTGTTTTAACACTACCTCATATTGTGTCCTGGGTCGTGTGTGATACTTGATTGTATCGTTTTCCTATTATTTGCATTCTTCCTTTCTTTAGACACTTTTTCTCAATAAACATGGAGAGTCGTTTCATCTAAATTCTATGAAATAAGTTTAAAACATAAAATACCCCTCCGAAAAAAACAACATGATAAACTTCTATTTGGTCCTCGAAGCGAGAAACCCTGTTTTCGGGATTTGCGAAAAACAAAGGCGCAGACCAGCCTGCGTACATGTATCAGCGCAGCCTGATCAGCACCCTTTTACTCGCCTTTTGGAAAGCATCATATCTAGACTTGCTAACGGTAGAGTTTCCAATTTCTAGCTCTTCAATGTAGTTAAGGAGACTGGTTCGAGTCTCGCTTAGTCGGAACCCCACAAAGACAGTCGCGACGTTGTTCATTTTTCGCTGAATAAACAGCTACGGCTCTTGACTAAACCATTCACTAGAAATAATTGCTACTTCTCTATCTACTATATTATAATAATTGTTTTATCTAGCATAACGGAATTTGTCTGATTCTTGGAATGTTGAAAATTTTGGAGTTGCTGATATTAAAATGAAATGTACATTGAATAATGTCCTGTATTCATGTTCTTGCTAGCAATGAATTTTTTATTAACCTATTCAAGCCTGTCGTCCTTTTTATGGGACATCAGCAAACAGTACATAACCAGATCAAACCCCGAAGAACGCGGTGTCTGATCAGCTTCTCCACTGTTTACTTACAAGATATTCAAATACGATTTAAAAAAGGTTGCAACTACCACCCAACCCCCATATAATCGCAAATGTACTGGTCAAATTGATAGGTTGATCTTTTGAAAAGAGGAAGTAATAAAATGATATAATGCTAGATTTTCATATTATCTATATATTCCGGTAGGACTATAAAACACTTGCTATTTCTCTATCTACTGTATTATAATATAATGTTTTATCTAGCAGAACTGATTTTGTCTGATTCTTGGATTTTCTTTAAGGTGTGGAGTTACTTATATTAAAAAGAAATTACATGGTAGAATGTCCTGTATCTATTTTCTTGCTAATAGTGAATTCTTTAGTAGCCCATTTAAGCAAATCGTCTAACTAAGAGGAACATATTAGTGAAGTTTCATGAAAATCGACCAAAGGGTTCAGGAGATATGGAGCGGACACGAAAGTGTTACGGACGGACTGACAGACGAATGGAATTCCTGTAACCCTCTTTGGCTTCGCGGCGGGGGATTTAAAATTGCTATTGGTTTCAGATGGATGCATTGTGCTCAATTTAATCCCAACTTGCATCATTATTCTATATAGTGCACCGTTGGGCAATTGATTGGATTTAATTTTTAGATATACACATGAAAATTTAAGTACCTTCGAAAATTGAACTAATTTGTGGACAGATTTCGCACATACTACATTGTTGCAAATCTCATGTGGTGGCTTATGTAAACATGGACAAATCAGACGCAATTAACTTGTGTTTTTAAACAGCTTAACTAATCAATTTCGCAAAAGTAAGTGTACAATGATATAGGCTATTTTAAGATAAAAACTGATAACTTCTATTTTTGATAAATTATATTTCGGTAATCATGATATCTGTTTGACACACGATTGTCCATAACCCGTTTTGATAATTGGGCCTCGTCGCTAGGAAAAGGTTTCTTCACGTTTCTGACAAAGCGAGTTACAACTCAGTCTTCTCAGCTACGGAGACTAGCAAGAAAATTAAGATCTCACCTGTAGCGAGATTACAAAATGATACTTTCCAAAAGTGAAAAACAAAGGCGCAGACCAGCCTGCGCAGATGGTCTGTGCATGCGTTGTTCGCAAACCCCCGAAGATAGGTTGTCTCGCTACGAGGCCCAATTATAACCTTTTATGTATAAACAACGGACAACGACTACATGAAATGTAAAAATATAATATATATATATATATATATATATATATATATATATATATATATATATATATATATATATATATATATATATATATATATATATATATATAAAATAATATATGATCCGTTTTACCAGATTGTTTAAAAGATATGATATACATGCATGCTGAACATTGCCAAAATAACTGTATAATATTTCCACCAGATACAGCGTTAAGTATCGCATTTAAAAAATGTGGTATACATGTATGCTGAACATTACCAAAATAACTGTATAGTATTTACACCAGCTACATCGTTAAGTATTGCATTTAAAACGTATATGAGTACGACCAAGATATGCTCAAGTCAAAGACTCCAAGTGGAGTTTTCGTGTTAGGTTTTCAACCGTCATGCATTTGTTATTGTTCATCGTGGGTTAACCTTTTTAATTGACATCGCTTAAAACAATTGTCCAAATTAAACCTAATCCAAAAGCAAAGTTCGTCACATAATGCTCTCTAATATAATTGCACAAAATGGATTTGCTCCCATTCAGCAAAATGGCCACCAGAGCTAAATGTAACTAAAATTGTCAGATAATCTGGTCATTCTCCGCTGCAGTGCTTTTTATGCTGTAAAAATCAATCTTAATCAAGGGCAATAACTCTTATAAATTTGTGAAAAATGACAGGTAACAATCCTAATCTAGATCTAGCCAATTTAAATGCATATATACATGTACATCCTTGAGAAACATGACAGCTATAGATCTTGTCCGTTTGAAAACATATAACACAATTGGTCAAGTTCTTACCAATTTATTCTGAAAATTTTGAGCGGACTTAAGTGCTGACATAAATTGATCGTCGAATAAGCAATAATTAACAGGTAACCATCAAGGACCATAACTATGTTACAACTGTGCCAAATGTAATGCGTAAGTCCTAACGTAGATCTTGTCGCTTTCAGTGAATAGTAAAATTGCGAAATTCTATCAATTTATTCACATGATATTGAGCGGAACGAACGAAATTTTTACATCAACCAAGGTCAAATTTGCGAATAATGACAGGTTACATTCCCAGCCAAGATCTTGTGAATACCAAAGCACATGTGGTCAAATTATATCAACACGTTCTTTAGGTATTGAGCGGAAACGATATTCTGAATGAAAATCTGACATCAGTCAAGGACCGTAACTCTGTTACAATTGTGCGAAAGATAATGTGTAACAATTCCAATCTTGAACTTGTCACTATCAATGCACATACACAATTTGTCAAAATTCTATTCATTAGGTCTCAAGATATTAAGCACGGTATCTAACTGATTACGGACAGAATGACGGACAACACAAATCCAGTGTAGCACCACCTTTTCAACGCAAGGCTATAAATGCAAAATAATTCTTTAAACGACATATTGTCTCCCGAAGCACCATACCAAGTTTAAAATAAGTTCGCATGAATGTTTCCCACACTGTCATCTACTAAAACTCCATAGACAGATCCAGAGGGGGACAGGGGGTCCGGATCCCCCCCTGAAAAATCACAAAAATATAGGGTTTCTTAGCAACACTGGTCCGGATCTCCTGACAAATTACAAAGCTACCAAGCCAGCATTAATTGTCGGGCCATTATCGACACGCCAGCGAAACGCCTTAAATGGCGTTTCACTGGCGGGTCGATTATGGCCCGCTTATAATAGTGTATGTTTGGATCTTCTCCTCTCTTATAAGACGTTGTCAAAGTTGTGGTTCTAAACAAGTATTCTTCATACAGTAACGTCTTGACTGGGGCTGGCTTTCCTTTGAATATTATAACCCAAGACTAGAGATATATTTTCTGATGCATTGTAAACCTTCTGCAGATCCTACGTTACCAAAGTGTATGCATCCTGTTAAATTTACTAGTAAAATGCCCCAAATTACAGTAGATTTCGCCAGGTGCATGTAATCCTTAATTCCAAAATGAGTATTCCAAAATGGACGCCTCCGTGCGAGTTAAACATGTTTTTGTGTTTCAACATTAACGGTGTCTAGAGCGAAGATTAACCGCCAGAAAATGCATTTAAGCGCCCCTTCTACCGACACCCAGTGACAAATGCTGCATTCCGTTCTTAGTCGGTGGTTCTATTGTTGTTGATTCATTGTGTAATGTTCCTCCCATTTGTTGATGGGGTTCCGTGTTGGTCCTTGTTGTCATGTATGCATTACTTAGTGGCCTTTTTTAGGTTTGCAATCATCTTTACGAAACATAATTAAAAGTTCAACATGTTACATTAAATGTGGACCGATGCAGTACTTTATGGTCAAATACATCATTGTGATATACAGAACCAACGAACCTTTTTTTTATTTTAATAAGTTCGAATCGTTAGTTTTATATTCCTGAAAGTTCAATACTTAAATTAAGTCTTCCTTAACTTTAAGGAGCCATATAATAAAGTAAAATACATATAATCAAGTAAAATAGCCAAATCATGGCAACATATATTAAGTAACTGAAATATCATGCAAGCTTAAGAAACGTTTTTTGACCAACGTTCTGCTGAAAATGCTTCATAATGCAAATACTCAAATGTGTTGACAAGTCATGCAGTGAATGTTATTGCTCTGTAATTAACGTGTAAATTGTAAATTGTATAATGTATTTTATATGACATATTGACAATAAGATATAAATAACAAAAACAAACTTTAAGGAGCCATTGGAATCTTAGGCACAGATGTCTTGTGACTATAAAAGTTATGTGGTCCTTCCTCCCAGTGCTGTTTGTTGGTTTGCATTTAGTGTTTGTGGTATTTCAATGTGGATAGGAACCCATAAAATATACATTTTAGGTGATCTTGTTACCTTTGTTAGAAACGTGAAAAATGCCCTAAAAATTGTACATTTGTTTTATCCCAATAGCTTTTTCTTTAACTAGCTTCATAAAACTATAACCTTTTTCTCGTAACCTCTCAATTTTATCTCTCACTAATAAATTCTTTATCTTCCCGAACTTTGCTCGGGACACTTAGTCACGAGGGTAAAGTAGTACAGTGTATATAAACACAAGATATAGAAAGGCGACTTCATTGTCTTCACCTCTGATATTTATTGCTGGTGTTACTTAAGAGCAATGTAAATACTCTAACTAGACTGGATATATTTCCAGAGTTTCTATTTGTTCCATAAGCTAATTAATATGTCATTTTATTGGTTGTTCTTCTAAGCAGCTACATCATAGAGAAATATTAAAAATGGCGGAACCATTCTGTAATGAGAAATTTCGTTGCCTTTTTTTCTTCAAAACGATTGTGAGTGTCGTATAGAGAATTACAACGCCAGCCGCCCCCCGTCTCGATTATTTTTTGAGGTATAAGATCTTAACCTTTCTTCATAGGAAAAACTTGATAAATTGTCAATTATTCACGGTATGTATTGAACAGGAAGACATCTGCGTATGTATGGTTTTAAAATTATTCGCACAAAGACGGTGTCTCCTACTCTCACTATGACGCATATGACGGTCCTCTTTACACTAAGACGGTCTCACCTTACTCTGACTAAGACGATTTCCCTCTTACTCTCACTAAGACATTCTCCACTTACTCTCACTAAGCAAGTCTCCTCTTACTCTCAATATGATATCTCCTCTTACTTTTATTAAGATGGACTTCTTTTACCCTAACTAAGACGGTTTTCTCCTTGCTCTCACTAAGACGGTCTCCTCTTACTCCCACTAAGACGGTCTCATCTTACTCTGACTAAGACGTTTTTTCTCCTTGCTCTCACTAAGACGGTCTCTTCTTACTCTCACTAAGACAGTCTCCTCTTACTCTCACTAAGACAGTCTCCTCTTACTCTCACTAAGTCAGTCTCCTTTTACTCTCACTAAGTCAGTATCCTCTTAATCTCACTAAGTCAGTCTCCTCTTACTCTCACTAGGTCAGCCTCTTCTTACTCTACATAATACAGTATCCTCTTACTCTCACTAAAACGGTCTCTTCGTACTCTCACTATGACAGTTTTTCTTACTCTCACTAAGACAGTCTCCTCTTACTCTGTCCAAGACGGTTTTCCCATTACTCTCACTATGACAGTCTCCTCTTGCTCTCACTAGGACAGTCTCCTCTTACTCTAAGACGGTTTTCCAATTACTCTCACTATGACAGTCTCCTCTTGCTCTCACTAAGACAGTCTCCTCTTACTCTGTCTAAGACGGTTTTCCCATTACTCTCACTATGACAGCCTCCTCTTACTCTCACTAAGACAGTCTCCTCTTACTCTGTCTAATACGGTTTTCCCATTACTCTCACTATTACAGTCTCCTCTTGCTCTCACTAAGACGGTCTCTTCTTACTCTCACTATGACAGTCTCCACGTACTCTCACTAAGACAGTCTCCTCTTACTCTGACTAAGACGGTTTTCCCATTACTCTCACTATGACAGTCTCCTCTTGCTCTCATTATGACAGTCTCCTCTTACTTTCACTATGACAGTTTCCTCTTACTCTCACTTAGACAGTTTCTCCTTTCTCTCACAAAGGCAGTCTCCTCTTTCTCTTACTATGACAGTTTCCACTAACATTCACTAAGACGGTCTTACCTTACTCTGACTAAGACGGGTTTCACTAAGACACTCTCCTCTTACTCTCACTATGACGCCCCCTTACTCTACATAATACAGTATCCTCTTACTCTCTCTAAGACGGTCCTTCGTACTCTCAATATGACAGTTTTTCTTTCTCTCACTAATACAGTCTCCTCTTACTCTAAGACGGTTTTCCCATTATTCTCACTATGACAGTCTCTTCTTACTCTACATAATACAGTATCCTCTTACTATCTCTAAGACGGTCTCTTCGTACTCTCAATATGACAGTTTTTTCTTACTCTCACTAATACAGTCTCCTCTTACTCTAAGACGGTTTTCCAATTATTCTCACTATGACAGTCTCCTCTTACTCTCACTATGACAGTCTCCTCTTACTTTCACTATGACAGTCTCCTCTTACTCTCACAAAGACAGTCTCCTCTTACTCTCACTAAGTCAGTATCCTCTTACTCTCACTTAGCCAGTCTCTTCTTACTCTCACTAGGTCAGTCTCTTCTAACTTTACATAATACAGTATCCTCTTACTCTCACTTAGACGGTCTCTTCGTTCTCTAACTATGACAGTTTTTCTTACTCTCACTAAGACAGTCTCCTCTTACTCTGACTAAGACGGTTTTCCCATTATTCTCACTATGACAGTCTCCTCTTGCTCTCATTATGACAGTCACCCCTTACTTTTACTATGACAGTCTCCTCTTACTCTCACTATGACAGTATTCCCTTACTCTCACTAAGTCAGTCTCTTCTTACTCTCACAAGGTCAGTCTCCTCTTACTCTACATAATACAGTATCCTCTTACTCTCACTAAGACAGACTCTTTGTACTTGTTGCTGTGATGTTCCCGATAATGGATATGGCAAACAAAATAATAAGAAACTCCAATGATAAGTTTCACAAATTCTTCATAAGTTAAATCCCTGCACAGTGAAACAATAACTCCGTCTGAAAATGACAGAAATATATAGCGACTCTACTCGAAACTCCTTAGTAACTAACGCCAAAAATCTACGTCACGCTAACGTTACGCAATTACGTTAATTGCGTAACGTTAACGTTACGTTAAGCTCATTAATTCAGACAAGAGATGAACCTTTCATCCAAGACAGTTCGTACAGAAGAAGAACCTCACATCCATTCTTCCCCTCCGGAAATGTTTTACATTTTGATTAAACTAGTTCCCAACAAACTAAAGTTAACTCTTCTCAATGAAAATCAATAGGAAACTTGAAAACATGAATCAAGTTTGAAGTACCCTGACGTTTGATAAATGCAACGACATTTAATTAATAAACTAAGGTTTCTCTCTTGTATGAATTTACAAATAGTTTGCTTATCATTTTCATTATAATTAGTTCATATTTAGTTCCTTTTTTTCAAGTTCCTCTTTTAGTCCTACATCTCTCCTTCTAAATGACACAGCTTCGATATTAGTCTTATCAAGGTACCCTGCCCGACCTGGACTTTAACAACGCGAACTTGTCCGTCGTCTCCTGGATAGCTCTCTATGACTCTTCCCATAGGCCAGCTTCACCGTGGTGTGTCTGGCGAATTGATTGGAACCTCCTCGCCCATCTGAATGTTTCGTCTTTTCCGGTGCCACTTTTTTTTCGCGCACTTAGTCCTGGCAACCACTCCCAAAGCCATCTATGCCAAAAATTTCAAGCCAGCTCTTGAACATGTCTCCATCGTTTCGGGGGACTGAATTGTGTTTCGTCCACAGATGTAGGTGCAAAGTTACCCCCAATCTGACCATGTAAAAAATGATTTGGGGTAAGCGGAACATCATCTATGTGGCATGCTGACTGGTATGTTAATGGTCGCGAGTTAATCAACCCTTCAGCGCCGATGATGGTCGTCATGAACTCCTCGTCGTTGACATCAGCCTGTCCCAGGATAGCCTTTATCGCCTTTTTCGCTGATTTCACCATCGATTCGTGAGACCCTCCAAAGTTTGGCGCTAATGGCGGATTGAAATGCCACTTTATTCCCTTGTTCGCAAGTGATTGTTCTATCTTGTGACTCTCTTCTTGCGCAAGTAGTGCCTGCAGTTCTCTGTCAGCGCCTATGAAGTTGGTCCCATTGTCAGAATAAACCTCATCTGCCAGACCTCTCCGACTTGCCATTCTGTAGAAAGTGTTGAGAAATGAGTCCATGGAAAGACTGTAAGCTATTTCTAAATTTACATCTCTGTTGGCCAGACACGTAAACAAACATAGATATCGTTTTTCACGTCGTTTTCTTCTCCCCTATATGGTAAAAAAGGACCTCCAAAATCCACTGATGTCCTGGTGAAGGCCCTCATCGATGTTTGGTCTCTCGCCAATGGCAATGGAGCCACAATTTGCTGCCCGACTTTAGCTTTCCGATGGCGACACTCGGCACATTCTCGCTCCTACTCTTGAATAGCTTCTCGTGCTGATATAATCCAATAGCGGGCCGATAATATCGCTAATGTTTGGTTGGTCCCAAATGCGTGATTTCCTTTCTCATGTGCATCTTTTATAATCAACTTTGTGACCCAACTTTTACGTGGTAAGATCACTGGATGTCGAACATCATAGGAAATGAATTGTGCGTTTGTAAGTCGTCCATTTGAACGAATAAGCCCATCATCGTCGAGTTGTGGCTTCAAAGCTAGTAGTTTGCTATTCGATGACAATGGTCCTCTGCTAAGCAACGCATTCCATTCATCTTGGAATTCACACCTCTGTGCCTGTTTAACTAGCTTAATTTCGGATTTCTTAAGTTCATCAGCCTTCAACTCACCAGTCATCAGAAATGCCGAGTTCTTCTTGCAATTTTCAATAAACCGATTGACCCAAGCTACTGTTCGTCGTAACTTCAACCAACTGGAATAGTGAGTTGGATCCAATGGATAATCCTGTCTGTCTGTCAATGCAACAAATGTACGGCGCATGCTGTGATCCATCTCAGGTGCTGGATGAGTTGATTTCATTCATTGTGCTGCAGAATGTTTGATTTCAGCATCTCCCACGGGAGTGTCAAAGTCTTTATTTTGGGGCCATGCATCTTCTGATTCTCGCAGGAATAAAGGTCTGCTCCACCATGAATTACACAATGCCAGATCAGTTGCATGCATTCCTCTACTTAGCATGTCCGCGGGATTTGCTTTTGTAGGGACATACCGCCACTGAGTTGGTTGAGTATTTCTTTGCATTTCTCCGTCTCTTTTTGCAACAAAAGGCTTGAAATCATGGCTTCAGCCTCTGACCCACCATAAAACATTAACGCTTTCTCACCAGAAAGTAACTTTGTCCATGTTTACGCCGAGTACGTCTGTAATTCTCGTGGTACATGTAAGTCACACTCCCACTACTGCGCCCATCAATTCAAGTCTGGGAATGCTTGTTGCAATGTTCGGTGAAGCTCCTGTTTTTGCTGCAACAATGTTTGTAGAGTAAGTTCCATCGCTATTTTAGCATCTTGCGAAGATAACAGCCCCATACGCATTTTCAGATGCATCTACAAAGGTATGCAGCGACCTAGTATCCGCAATTGTGCCTTCATACCATAGACATCTTGGAACCTGGATCTTTTGTAGTTGTAGCAATTCAGAGAACCACTCACGTGCAGAAGTTGTTAGCGGTTCGGTAAGCTCGTCTTCCCAGTCTATGCCAGCTGTCCATATATCTTGTAGCAACATTTTTGCACGCACTATGTAAGGAGACAGAAAACATTTTTGATCAAAGAGACTTGCGATTTTCTCCAAAAAATTCCTCTTTGTATATGGCAGGTCCTCCTCTGGAACGTTTTCTCTAAATGTGAAGACGTCTGTATCTGCACGCCACCATACCCTGAGAGTTTTGGCACACAGTCCAAAGCGACATCTGCCTTCCGTTCCTCGAGTGTTATTTCGCCTCATACTTCAGATGAGTTTGACAGCCATTTCCGAGCATGCATTCCGGCTTTTGACAGTAAAGCTGACAGTTGGTGATAAAGCTGAATTCCTTGTACTGCAGACTGTATGGAGTCCATGGAATCGTCCATAGATATGTCGTTGCTTATCATTCTAGACGACGAACCTTGGTACCAAATTTCGGTTGAGACATTGGAAAAATGACCAACTGAATAGATATACGAATTATCTCATTTGCATTTTCATGAATATTAGTGAGAACATACAGGATAAGAGAAAAATCTTCGAAAAGTTAAGGGGATATACCTACAAAATTACCTCTACATCAGCTGCTAATTACCTTATACTACAAGAATTGATACCAGATGAAAGTTAAGACATAACCAAGAGACCAAAAGGATAAAAAATATACTAATTATCTAATTTGAATATTTAAGGATATTAATACCATACAAAACAAAAAAGTTTATTTCGTAATGGAGGCCACCGGCCCATAATACAAAACAGTCATAATACAATATTGACGATAAGTGGTAAACTAGAAATTAGTTATTTATCTTACTAAATTAGATTAGGAAAAATATTGTTCAAACTTGTCTCACGAAAAAGTGTATTCATGGTTTTAACTCACAACAGGTCATCCACACTGGTCGCCCAAAGATATTGTACTTTCAAAGATAGATGAGAATTGTTGTAAACAAACAGTGGCGAGTTTACTTTGATTTTAGGCGTACAGGTAGTCTCAGTTTACAGTTATATTGAATCTACCACAGATTACTGCATATGTGCGTGGCAGCGAATAGTCATGCTTTACCTATTTATAAGAAAAATAGAACTGCCTCATTACTATGCATCTTTGAAACAACAATATGTGGTCAAACAATGTAGTTCAGTGTAGGAGCAATCCTATTCTGGTCCGCATCGTTTGCCCCCGCTATTATCAGTCAATAGTGCCAGCAAATGTGTGTAGCAGACGACATGAGCAAATAACATTTTCAGCTGCATTTATTTTTTCTTTTTTTTTTCTTTTTTTCAAGCGCCTTCGGATCAACATATGTTGTGGTGCGCGAAAGAACCCTCTCATTTGAGCACCACGACACATGTCTGCATATCAATTGATGCGTATTTAATTGACGCCAGTTTGGACACGCGACAGACGCTTGCCCCGCACATAATAAATCCTCAAATCAGGTTGCTAAACCCATCGCCAATGAAATACTGTCCAATGTGTATTCTTATACAGCTGTCCATACAGGTGATGTAAACGTTTCATATGGGCGGAACAAGGACTGTCACATTGACTATATTTGGCGAGTGCATTTGAACTGGTTTTAAAGAAAATGCACACTTCGCACGAGGCTAACCTAATTATTTTTGGGTCAGCGGATTTAGAGTTATTTTTAATTTAACAGCGAGATTTATAGTTATTCACTGTGCTTTCGATTACTAATACTTGTGTTCATAAAATTGTGTTTCCTTTGTACTGGATATTTAAATGCTGTGACCATCGTCTTGATATGATAGGTAAGTAAAACGTGGTTGCCTTTCACTGTTATCGGAAGAAATATGGAGGGACGGAGTTGCCATCACAGTAATTCTGTCACCCCTATACCTCCCCAACAGGCGCTTTTTGAATTTTGTGTATTAAGGGTTTTAGGTTTGCTTATATTTATTCATGCGAACAGGCATCTGTAGACTATCAGAAGCTTAAAATTAGGACATACAGTCATGCACCATCTACACCCTGTTGCATTTTCCCCACGCAATGTCATAATGATTGTGCAATGTGCATCAGGTAACCTCGATTTTGAGTGGACACTTAGAACAGAAAATCTCACTGAGATCTCCCCTTCTGTGCAGCCAAGCAAATATACTGTTTCAAGTGGTGGAAGAAATCTCGTTTGGAGCCGTGTTAGTCTGGCTCCAGTCTATCATCACTACCATATATTGATTTCCTAAATTCAAAAGCACTGACCAGGAATGCATAATGATGTAGAACTTTTGAACACTTATATTTGCCTTCCACTGAGGCTTAAAGTACATATTTCGTAGGTTATCATACATTAGACATAGCATAAAGAAATAAAATTCATCTTCTACGACGTAGACATTTCTCTGCAGACAAAATTGACAAAATCTATATTCCCGTTCTACATTTGTATGTCTTCCCTTCTCAATTGCTAGATTGTAACTGGAACACCGAAAATTTGCCAAGGTTTTTCTACATATGCAACTAAGGTCAATTGATTAATATTTTTCTACATCAAGTTGTGACTTAAAATGCTAATAATGCAATGCTTTTGGTGAATCGTTTATTTGACTATGCCAATTCTGGAGAGAAATGTCTTTTAAACGTCTTGTAAATATATTTAAGAAATTACGCACATTGCCTACACCATCGGCCATCCAAGCATGGCCAAATCCATTCTGAAACAATAGTGATTTTACGTGAGTTGTCCACGTAACTTTACCATTATCTGTTAACGATTTAAGCATTAAATAACACTGTCGAGGATATCTATTGTTTGGCATTTGTGTTAGTTTAAGCCAGTATTTAATAACCTGCGTCATATAGAAAATAGCCATAGGAAATCTAACACATTCCCCTAATGCAAAGGTATCATTGGTATTTTGTTTTTAACCTGTATAGTATTTGCAAAATTTGGTTTGTACTTTTTTGTTTTTTTTCGCTGAATTTATAGCCCCATATCTCAGAGCCATAGCATGCTATGGGCTTCACCATTGTATCAAATAATTTAACAGCATCTACTGGCTGAAAGTAACCAAAAATTTTCTGCTAACGTTAAACACTGGATATAGCTTTTTTAGCTTGCATTTGTAGTGCCAACAGGTTTCCCACACCCTTAATCATTAATGTGTTGTATGCAAAATAGTCAGGTGACTCCACTAGTAGTTAATCAGCCAATCGGTTCGCTCAGACCCATGCTAGAGCAAGATATGTAAATGAGCAGGTCACGGGGTCTATGCATGCTTTGTTGTGGCTGAAAGAGAGAGAGCGCGCCACATGGCATTCAACAGCTAGAGCTTGAGTAGAGAACACCTATTACAGACAATACACAGTATACCGGTAGTGAAGACTTGGTTGGGACTGGTGAGACGAAGTGGCTAACGACCCTACTGATTCTGAATACAGCCTTATACAAGTCAACAAGACACTCTCGGAAATTATAGTGAGTATCTGTATTTGTGGCATTTCACCCAAGCCCTGGCCTGTTTGCACAGATAGCAGGATAAATAACGGCTTGTAAAACCACTTGGACCCCGTTTTTTGGTAGAAATAAGCAATATTGGCCAGTTAAATACATGTGAAATGCAGTCCCTCTGTGCCTGAACGCAAATTTGCCATTTTCAAAGAAAATAGGTCGCGTGCACATGGCTCGAGCGCATGCAAAAGGCGCCATTTTGTTTAACCAATAGTGATTCATTTGGTCACGCCCACAAAAGCTTTGCTCGCAGACGAGTGTATTTTTCATATTTTTTTGTTTGTTTCCCCTTGGAAATGCATTGCTGGAATTAGCGCATTTGTCCATTTATTTGCTCACGAAGTGCAGCCGGTCTCAGTCTGAGGAAAAATTTAGCATTTTTTCGGAAAAAGATAAATTTCACCGACTCAGCAGGCAAAGAGTCAATTTTTGTGTGTATTCCAATCAGGCATGCGCTATATTTGGTAGCCAATCAAAAAGCTGCATTATCTACTTCCGCCTCGTGACGAATTGTAAATAACACTCGCAATCGAGTGTGTTTTGTTAGGAAAAATTTAGCATACAATGGCGGAAATTTTTTTTTGAGATTTTAAACTGCAGTCGGTTTATTTGTCGTTTGTTTTGATTAACCCTTTGTCAGGCTACCTGTAACAGTAATTTTACGGCCGCAATCGGCTATTTTGTTTATAAATTTCCTGGTAAAAACGATCACTAAAATTTTTGCGAATTGCATCACTCATTTTTTTTCTCGTATTTCTGCAAAGCAAAGAAACGAAGAGCAAGCAATATAATTTTTTTTTCTCCTTGCACTATACAATGAAGAATAAAGTTATCTTGTATACTTGTGTTTAGTTGTTAGCCTTTGTGTTCTATTGACTGTATTCTGCTTGACATTTCACGCAGCTGTGAATTGTCTGCTGTAAACATTCTAAAAATCCAAAAATCAGCTGATTCTTCACGCAACTGTGATTTTTCTGCTAAAGTTTCAAAAAATTCACTACCAGAAACATTTTGTTGGAAAGTTAATAGACTGATACTTCACGCAACTGTGAATGGTCAGCTGTAAACCTTCTGAACAGCTTGTAATCTTCAATATTGTATGTATAACGCAGCAGTTATATTTGTAAATATCCAGAGTATCATTACAAGCTACATGAACCAATATTAAAGGGGTACTACGTCCATTACCAAAATGTCAATTCAAATTAATTTTGCGGAGGAGGAAGAGCTACGAGAATTGCCAGGTGTAGGGTCAAGAGTAGCGAAGAACATACTAAGATTTAGGCAGGATAATTTCCCTATAACTCCTTCAAATATCTATGATATTCCGAGATTGAAGACGTCAAAGAAATTCCTGCAGCTTATTGACTTCACGGCAGTTCACAGAGATTCAGGCGAGCCTATACATGTTGATGTCCGCAGCCGGACTAACTATTATCCACAGGAATCTTTTGTACAGACCCTTTCCCAATTTATTGATGATAATCAGCCAAATAAAAAGTATAGTAGCAATCCACAACCAATGTCCTGGCCTGTTTTGTCACCTGTACGAGTACATACACAGCCTTCACCGCAGCTGGTGGACTTTTCATCACCTCATCATGTCGGTTATCAAATGACAGCCCAACAGCAATCAACTGCAAATTATCAACCGACAGCTCAACCAACCACATATCAACCGACAGCTCAACCAACAATGTATCAATCGACAGCTCAACCAACAATGTATCAACCAACAGCTCAACCGGCAGCTCAGTATCAATCGACTGCATATCAACCAGCAGCTCAATACCAACCAACAGCTCAATATCAACAGGCAGCTCAACCGACAGCATCATACCCACCAGCAGCTCAACCAACAAATCAATATCAGCAAAGACAGAAATCTGCTAGTAGGAACTCAGCTGATAGTAAGCCACCAGTATTGCCCAAGAATTTAGAATTTGATGGGAAGACTAACTGGACATTGTTTAAGCAAAAATTTGAAAGTTATGCATCAGCGGCAGGTTGGAATGATGAGAAGAAGATGGACATGTTGATATGGGGACTCAAGGGAAAAGCAGCTGATTTTTATGTTCTGCTTAATAACATGAATGAGGACTTGACATACAAACATCTAATGTCAGAGTTTGGAAAGAGATTTAAGAGGGAAGAACTTCCAGAAACCCTTCAAGCCCGTTTCCAAAATGAGTGTCAAGAAGAAGGTGAAGCTTTACGTGACTGGGCTGACAGGATTTTGACTTTGGCAGCTAAAGCGTATAAGGATTTACCAGAAACCTGGATTAGAAGACATGCCATAATACGGTTTTGCATGGGATGTTTGGATCGGGAAGCTGGACAGCATGCCTGCATACAGCAGCCAAAAACATTTGATGAAGCCATGGATAAAATAGAATGGTTTAGATGTATTACCAAGACAATAAAATCTAAGAGTGTGCCCTCTAAATCTAGTAAATCTGATTCTTCGGTTAATGCATACCAGTGTAAAACATACGGCTACTATGAAACAAATTCCAGTGAGGATGAAGATGATGAGGAGGAGGATTATGTACTACTTAGGAAGGTTAACACCAGATGGAAGAATAGCCCCCCTTCAATTCGGAAGAGAGATACAGGAGCTTTTGCCAAGAGTCAGCCTTCGCCAACTGAGAACCCGCAATCGGGTGCACAAGAAAATGCAATAGCAGAAATGGCAAAACAGATGTCTAAAATGTCAACAGAAATATCAGCTCTGGGCAGTAAATTTTCCGACCTCAACTCAGGGTTAACGAAGATGCTTCAGGAAATTTCTCATTCTAGAAGTTTGTCACCAAGAAGGTATAATTGCTTCACTTGTTGTAGTCATCTTCATTTTGCAAAAGATTGTCCCTGGAAATTATCAAGAAGTCCAGAAGAGAAGACTTTGAGATTTCAAGATGTGCAGCCAAAAGGCAACGGGACGAAGAGCAAGGCCGGGTCCTCGCCCCAGTAGAGAATGGCCAGGAGCCTAGGCAGTCTCCGCAGCTGAAGACCAAGAACATTCATATAAAACAGCAGAATGTTAAACAGTCTCCGCAGCCGGGGTCTGTGCAGTCAGAGACCAAGATCCATCAGATTAAGGAGATGCCCAAACAAGATTTGCAGTTTGCACAGTCTGGGAACGTACAGAACGGACATCGGTCGGATAATAACATGAATCAACCGCAACTGGTTGATAGTTCATGCCAAGACAACTCTGTAACTACTTCACAAGATTTGCAGTTTGCACAGTCTGGGAACGTACTGAACGGACATCGGTCGGATAATAACATGAATCAACCGCAACTGGTTGATAGTTTATGCCAAGACAACTCTGTAACTACTTCACAAGATTTGCAGTTTGCACAGCCTGGGAGCGTACAGAATGGACATCAGCCAGATAACAATAAAAATCAACCGCAACTGGTTGATAGTTCATGCCAAGACAACTCTGTAGCTATGTCACAAGATTTGCAGTTTGCACAGTCTGGGAACGTACAGAACGGACATCGGTCGGATAATAACATGAATCAACTGCAACTGGTTGATAGTTCATGCCAAGACAACTCTGTAACTGTTTCACAAGATTTGCAGTTTGCACAGCCTAGGAACATACAGAACGGACATCGGTTGGATAATAACATGAATCAACCGCAACTGGTTGAAAGTTCGTGCCAAGACAACTCTGTTGCTACTTCACAAGATTTGCAGTTTGCACAGTATGGGAAAGTACAGAATGAATATCAGCCAGATAATAATAAAAATCAACCGCAACTGGTTGATAGTTCATGCAAAGACAGCTCTATTGCTACTTCTCTAGAATTTGCAGTCTCCACAGTCTGGGAACGTACGGAATCAACATCGGTCAGATAATAGCAAATATCAACCGCAGCGGGTCGATACTTCATGCCTGGACAATTCTGGGGATGTCACTTCAGAGCAAGAAACTATCATTACCATAAACAATGTGAAGTCCTGTGCAGTATACCATGTGCCAGTTCAGGTACAAGATCAGCATTTGGAAGCAGTGATAGATACATCGGCAGAATCTACAATACTTTCAGATAAAATCTACAATAAGTTGGACCCCAAACCAAGAGTGTTGTCAAAAATGAAATTTCATATGGCCGGAAGAAATCTCACTGTCAATGGATTCAAGATAGGTCCAGTGAATATGAGAATTGGCTCTACCATGTACAGAGAAATAATTCATGTGGCTCCAATAGAAGATGACATGTTACTTGGCATTGATTTTCTTATGCAACAGAAAATGAAGATAGACATTGGGACAAATCTAATGACTTTAGGAAAAGACACCATATCCATTCACTTCGGAAGAGAACACGTACAGAATATACACAGTATACCGGTAGTGAAGACTTGGTTGGGACTGGTGAGACGAAGTGGCTAACGATCCTACTGATCCTGAATACAGCCTTATACCAGTCAACAAGACACTCTCGGAAATTATAGTGAGTATCTGTAATTGTGGCATTTCACCCAAGCCCTGGCCCGTTTGCACAATAATGGCGACGAAGATGGGATGAACCAAGGAGAACCAAGGGTCTCACGGGTGAAAATTGCAAAGAGGAAGGTTATTCCCTCTAATTCTGTAGCCATGGTGACTTGTAAACTGAATGAGAATATGCCAGACTTTACTATTGAGCCCGAGTCAGATTCAAAATTTGTGGTTCCAAGATCAGCACACCGTAGCACAACCAAACCGTCCCTGTATGTAGCTAATGTTACAGATAACTTCATGGTATTAAAGAAAGGACAAATCATTGGCCAAGCAATTGAGGTGGATGTGGTACCTGAAACAGAAAACGGCGATACAGAATCTTCTGCTGAGCCCATCCAGAGAGAATCACATGTAAGAAAAACTGAGACTAGAAGACCTGATGAGCAGTCTAAACAAGATGAGGACCCGTATGCAGACGTACCGGAGCACCTCATAGACATGTTAAAGCCGTCAGAAAATGAGCTAACAAAAGAAGAGTTCAGACAACTTAAAGAGGTGATTTGTCATTTTTCTGATGTGTTTGCTTCACATATATATGACCTAGGAAACTTCCAGGAAATTGAACATACAATAAATACAGGAGATGCAAAACCAATAAAACATAGAATGAGAAGAACACCAGTTCAATTTGCCGGGGAGGAGGAAAAGGAACTCAGTAAAATGTTGGAGGCAGGTGAAGTTCAACCCTCTATATCAGAATGGGCGTCCGCACCAGTTCTAGTGAGAAAAAGAGATGGTACTGTGAGATTTTGCATAGACTATCGTGCATTAAATAATGCAACCGTTAAGGATGTTTATCCACTCCCATTGGTTGAAGATTGTGTGGACACCTTATCAGACAATATCTGGTTCTCAAGGCTAGATGCAATATGGGGTTATTGGCAAGTGAATCTCCGGGAAGAGGACAGGAGGAAAACGGCCTTCATAACCAAGTACGGATTGTACGAATTTGTGAAAATGCCATTTGGTCTTTGCAACAGTCCTTCGACGTTTTCCAGGGTGATAAATCTGGTATTGAGAGGTCTAAATTGGAAAACTGCATTAGCTTTCCTTGACGACATAGTCATTTTAGGAAAAAACTTCCAGGATCATTTGGAAAATCTGGTGGAAGCACTAAACCGTTTTAGACAGTATGGCCTCAAGTTAAAGCCGAAAAAATGTACATTCTGTTTAAAGAAAGTGGAATTTCTAGGCAGAATAGTGGGGGAGAACTCTATAGAAATTTCTGAGAAGGACATTGAAGCTGTTAATGAATGGCCGACCCCCAAAAACACCAAAGATGTGGAAAGATTTTTAGGCCTGGCAAACTATCATAGGTCATTTATGCAGAACTTTGCAGAGTTGGCAGTACCTTTATATGGAATTACAGGAAAAAAGGCTTTCCACTGGGGTACAGAACAAGAAGAGGCTTTTAGAATTTTGAAGTATAAATTGGTCACACCACCTGTGTTGACAATTCCCAATGCTCGGGATGAATTCATACTGGATACTGATGCTTCAAACACCGCAGTCAGTGGAGAGCTTTTGCAGATTCAGGATGGGGAAGAAAGGGTTATCGCTTATGCCAGTTACGCCTTAACTCCTGAGCAGAGACGCTACTGCACTACTCGTCTGGAGCTCCTAGCAATTGTGAGATTGACACGTCAATTCCGACATCATCTGTTGGGGAAACCGTTCACGATCAGAACCGATCACAATAGCTTGACCTGGTTGTTGAGATTTAAGGAGCCCCAAGGACAATTGGCTCGGTGGATTGAAGAGCTAAGTCAGTACAACATGGTGCTGAAGCACAGAAAAGGGAGCCTTCATGCAAATGCAGATGGATTATCGAGAACTGGTGAGGTATGGGGCAGCCATTATGTTCATGGAATTGACCTCAAGGATCTTCCCTGTGGAGGGTGCTCTTACTGCACCAGAGCCCATACTCAGTGGTCCAGTTTTATTGAGGATATAGATGACGTCATTCCAATTGCAAATTGTCAGAAAGCTTCTTTAGCCGCAGCAGGTGAGGGAAGTGACTCTGAGGCATCCCGCATCTGGGATCCAGGAGGGGTGACAGAAGACGGTGAGACGCCAACATTGGAGACAGTGATTCAGCAGAGCCAAGTTGGGTGTCTCATTTTACAAGTAAATACTATAAGTGGTAGTGGAACTATTAATAGGGTGGTAGACCTCAGTGATAAGACAGGAAGTTGCTGGGGATTATCAATGGATGAAATTAGACAAGAGCAGAATAAGGATAGAGATCTTAAACCGATTTTAAATTGGCTCAACAGTCAGACGCAGCCGTCTGAAGGAGAATTATTCTTACAGAGCCCTGCAGTGAAATTCTACTGGATTAATCAGGAACGCTTGGTTGTACGCAATGATATCTTATTCTTCAAAGCTAAGGACAGTGACCAGGACAGACTTATTCTTCCTGAGGGTTTAAAAGAGACAGCTTTTCGACTGCATCATGATATTCCGTCTGCTGGTCATCAGGGAATCAAAAGAACTAAGTTCAGAATTAAGGAGAGATTCTTTTGGTATAGTATGGGGAAATTTCTCATTCTAGAAGTTTGTCACCAAGAAGGTATAATTGCTTCACTTGTTGTAGTCATCTTCATTTTGCAAAAGATTGTCCCTGGAAATTATCAAGAAGTCCAGAAGAGAAGACTTTGAGATTTCAAGATGTGCAGCCAAAAGGCAACGGGACGAAGAGCAAGGCCGGGTCCTCGCCCCAGTAGAGAATGGCCAGGAGCCTAGGCAGTCTCCGCAGCTGAAGACCAAGAACATTCATATAAAACAGCAGAATGTTAAACAGTCTCCGCAGCCGGGGTCTGTGCAGTCAGAGACCAAGATCCATCAGATTAAGGAGATGCCCAAACAAGATTTGCAGTTTGCACAGTCTGGGAACGTACAGAACGGACATCGGTCGGATAATAACATGAATCAACCGCAACTGGTTGATAGTTCATGCCAAGACAACTCTGTAACTACTTCACAAGATTTGCAGTTTGCACAGTCTGGGAACGTACTGAACGGACATCGGTCGGATAATAACATGAATCAACCGCAACTGGTTGATAGTTTATGCCAAGACAACTCTGTAACTACTTCACAAGATTTGCAGTTTGCACAGCCTGGGAGCGTACAGAATGGACATCAGCCAGATAACAATAAAAATCAACCGCAACTGGTTGATAGTTCATGCCAAGACAACTCTGTAGCTATGTCACAAGATTTGCAGTTTGCACAGTCTGGGAACGTACAGAACGGACATCGGTCGGATAATAACATGAATCAACCGCAACTGGTTGATAGTTCATGCCAAGACAACTCTGTAACTGTTTCACAAGATTTGCAGTTTGCACAGCCTAGGAACATACAGAACGGACATCGGTTGGATAATAACATGAATCAACCGCAACTGGTTGAAAGTTCGTGCCAAGACAACTCTGTTGCTACTTCACAAGATTTGCAGTTTGCACAGTATGGGAAAGTACAGAATGAATATCAGCCAGATAATAATAAAAATCAACCGCAACTGGTTGATAGTTCATGCAAAGACAGCTCTATTGCTACTTCTCTAGAATTTGCAGTCTCCACAGTCTGGGAACGTACGGAATCAACATCGGTCAGATAATAGCAAATATCAACCGCAGCGGGTCGATACTTCATGCCTGGACAATTCTGGGGATGTCACTTCAGAGCAAGAAACTATCATTACCATAAACAATGTGAAGTCCTGTGCAGTATACCATGTGCCAGTTCAGGTACAAGATCAGCATTTGGAAGCAGTGATAGATACATCGGCAGAATCTACAATACTTTCAGATAAAATCTACAATAAGTTGGACCCCAAACCAAGAGTGTTGTCAAAAATGAAATTTCATATGGCCGGAAGAAATCTCACTGTCAATGGATTCAAGATAGGTCCAGTGAATATGAGAATTGGCTCTACCATGTACAGAGAAATAATTCATGTGGCTCCAATAGAAGATGACATGTTACTTGGCATTGATTTTCTTATGCAACAGAAAATGAAGATAGACATTGGGACAAATCTAATGACTTTAGGAAAAGACACCATATCCATTCACTTCGGAAGAGAATACGTACAGAATATACACAGTATACCGGTAGTGAAGACTTGGTTGGGACTGGTGAGACGAAGTGGCTAACGATCCTACTGATCCTGAATACAGCCTTATACCAGTCAACAAGACACTCTCGGAAATTATAGTGAGTATCTGTAATTGTGGCATTTCACCCAAGCCCTGGCCCGTTTGCACAATAATGGCGACGAAGATGGGATGAACCAAGGAGAACCAAGGGTCTCACGGGTGAAAATTGCAAAGAGGAAGGTTATTCCCTCTAATTCTGTAGCCATGGTGACTTGTAAACTGAATGAGAATATGCCAGACTTTACTATTGAGCCCGAGTCAGATTCAAAATTTGTGGTTCCAAGATCAGCACACCGTAGCACAACCAAACCGTCCCTGTATGTAGCTAATGTTACAGATAACTTCATGGTATTAAAGAAAGGACAAATCATTGGCCAAGCAATTGAGGCGGATGTGGTACCTGAAACAGAAAACGGCGATACAGAATCTTCTGCTGAGCCCATCCAGAGAGAATCACATGTAAGAAAAACTGAGACTAGAAGACCTGATGAGCAGTCTAAACAAGATGAGGACCCGTATGCAGACGTACCGGAGCACCTCATAGACATGTTAAAGCCGTCAGAAAATGAGCTAACAAAAGAAGAGTTCAGACAACTTAAAGAGGTGATTTGTCATTTTTCTGATGTGTTTGCTTCACATATATATGACCTAGGAAACTTCCAGGAAATTGAACATACAATAAATACAGGAGATGCAAAACCAATAAAACATAGAATGAGAAGAACACCAGTTCAATTTGCCGGGGAGGAGGAAAAGGAACTCAGTAAAATGTTGGAGGCAGGTGAAGTTCAACCCTCTATATCAGAATGGGCGTCCGCACCAGTTCTAGTGAGAAAAAGAGATGGTACTGTGAGATTTTGCATAGACTATCGTGCATTAAATAATGCAACCGTTAAGGATGTTTATCCACTCCCATTGGTTGAAGATTGTGTGGACACCTTATCAGACAATATCTGGTTCTCAAGGCTAGATGCAATATGGGGTTATTGGCAAGTGAATCTCCGGGAAGAGGACAGGAGGAAAACGGCCTTCATAACCAAGTACGGATTGTACGAATTTGTGAAAATGCCATTTGGTCTTTGCAACAGTCCTTCGACGTTTTCCAGGGTGATAAATCTGGTATTGAGAGGTCTAAATTGGAAAACTGCATTAGCTTTCCTTGACGACATAGTCATTTTAGGAAAAAACTTCCAGGATCATTTGGAAAATCTGGTGGAAGCACTAAACCGTTTTAGACAGTATGGCCTCAAGTTAAAGCCGAAAAAATGTACATTCTGTTTAAAGAAAGTGGAATTTCTAGGCAGAATAGTGGGGGAGAACTCTATAGAAATTTCTGAGAAGGACATTGAAGCTGTTAATGAATGGCCGACCCCCAAAAACACCAAAGATGTGGAAAGATTTTTAGGCCTGGCAAACTATCATAGGTCATTTATGCAGAACTTTGCAGAGTTGGCAGTACCTTTATATGGAATTACAGGAAAAAAGGCTTTCCACTGGGGTACAGAACAAGAAGAGGCTTTTAGAATTTTGAAGTATAAATTGGTCACACCACCTGTGTTGACAATTCCCAATGCTCGGGATGAATTCATACTGGATACTGATGCTTCAAACACCGCAGTCAGTGGAGAGCTTTTGCAGATTCAGGATGGGGAAGAAAGGGTTATCGCTTATGCCAGTTACGCCTTAACTCCTGAGCAGAGACGCAACTGCACTACTCGTCTGGAGCTCCTAGCAATTGTGAGATTGACACGTCAATTCCGACATCATCTGTTGGGGAAACCGTTCACGATCAGAACCGATCACAATAGCTTGACCTGGTTGTTGAGATTTAAGGAGCCCCAAGGACAATTGGCTCGGTGGATTGAAGAGCTAAGTCAGTACAACATGGTGCTGAAGCACAGAAAAGGGAGCCTTCATGCAAATGCAGATGGATTATCGAGAACTGGTGAGGTATGGGGCAGCCATTATGTTCATGGAATTGACCTCAAGGATCTTCCCTGTGGAGGGTGCTCTTACTGCACCAGAGCCCATACTCAGTGGTCCAGTTTTATTGAGGATATAGATGACGTCATTCCAATTGCAAATTGTCAGAAAGCTTCTTTAGCCGCAGCAGGTGAGGGAAGTGACTCTGAGGCATCCCGCATCTGGGATCCAGGAGGGGTGACAGAAGACGGTGAGACGCCAACATTGGAGACAGTGATTCAGCAGAGCCAAGTTGGGTGTCTCATTTTACAAGTAAATACTATAAGTGGTAGTGGAACTATTAATAGGGTGGTAGACCTCAGTGATAAGACAGGAAGTTGCTGGGGATTATCAATGGATGAAATTAGACAAGAGCAGAATAAGGATAGAGATCTTAAACCGATTTTAAATTGGCTCAACAGTCAGACGCAGCCGTCTGAAGGAGAATTATTCTTACAGAGCCCTGCAGTGAAATTCTACTGGATTAATCAGGAACGCTTGGTTGTACGCAATGATATCTTATTCTTCAAAGCTAAGGACAGTGACCAGGACAGACTTATTCTTCCTGAGGGTTTAAAAGAGACAGCTTTTCGACTGCATCATGATATTCCGTCTGCTGGTCATCAGGGAATCAAAAGAACTAAGTTCAGAATTAAGGAGAGATTCTTTTGGTATAGTATGGGGAAAGATATAGAAATGTATGTTGCTTCCTGTGAGATGTGCAATCAGCGCAAGAAACCAACGCGCCACAATAGATACCAGTTAGTTCCCTATCATGCAGGTATACCAATGGAGAGGGTCCATATGGACTTTGTTGGACCATTACCAAGAACTAAACAGGGGAATGAGCATATATTGATGATGGTTGACCAGTTTACAAAATGGGTGGAGATTATACCACTACCATCACAAAAGGCCGAAGTGACAGCCCAAGCAGCTGTGAACTCATTCTTTTCTAGATTTGGAGTCCCTCTGAATATATTCACAGATCAAGGAAGGAACTTTGAAAGTGGACTATTCTCAGCTCTTTGCAGCATACTTCAAATCCACAAGACCCGGACTACAGCATATAGGCCCTCGTCAAACGGTCAAAGTGAGCGTTATAATAGAACGCTAATGGATGCAGTACGCTGTTTTGTGGGAAAAAGACAGAATGACTGGGATGTATATATTCCACAGTTGGAAGGAGCCATCAGAGCAACAGTAAATAGGAGCACAGGTCAAACTCCCAACTTTATGATGTTTGGAAGGGAGATTAACATTCCAGCAGATCTGATGTTTGCGTCTGTGATGACAGAAGAAAGTGTGTTGGTGAATGAATATATTCAAAAATTAGTCGTATCATTAAAGGAAAGTCACCAAATTGCTCGGAAAAAACTCAAGGAGACCCAAAAACGCATGAAAAAGAACTATGACTTGAGAATACTGGAGAAAACCTATGAAACAGGTGATAAGGTGTCCGTACAAGGAGAAGCAGTATCTCAAGGGACATGCAAGAAAATAGCACCGCCTTGGAAAGGTCCAGGGATTATCATCGAAAAAATTACCCCGTATTTGTTTAGAATACAGATTAGGAATAAAGTGATGTTAGTCAACCATGACAAAATCAAATTGTGTAGGGATAGACAACTTCCTGCTTGGTTGCTTAATTTCCAAATTCCAGATAGCTTAGCTAGCATGGGAGATGTACAGGACACGGACAAGCACTGCATTTGTAAACAACCGTGGGGGGGGGCCAATTTATGATACAGTGTGACTATTGCGATATCTGGTTTCACGGTTCATGTGTTAATGTAGCTCCATCCGATGCTCTGGATATCGACAAATATAAGTGCCCGGGCTGTACAGGGCCTACCGGACTGACACTTTGATTGGTTGTATTTTTCAGGTCATGGCTACAGCATACGACAGAATGGTCAAATTGTTCAAGTATAGGAAGGAGATAGATGAGGCCACTGCAGCTGGTGACCTCCTGGATCCCAAAGAACTGATGATGGGGCTTTATGCACATGTCATTTGTGGCCAAGATCTTAAGAATGTCATCAAGATGCAGGCTGACATTGCCAAACGCCGTGATAACAGGAAGTGGCTCAGTACTGCAGCAAGAGAGGCAGCAATGTTTGTGGAGGAAACCTTCTTGGACTCCAGCTGGGTGGATGAAAATCTGTATATGGTGAGGAGGGTGTCCAAGAAGACCAAGAGGTGGACAGGGGCCACAAAATGCACAACTGATATACGGAAAAGAGAGGACCCATCAGTTGAGACCATTTCAGAAGATGCCGCAGCCGGATCTTCAGCTGAGTTTTCAGGTACCGCAGCTGGTACAGAGCCTGTGGTGGACGCTTCCTTGATCACCGTGACAGTAGATAATCTTCCTGTTATTAGATCTGTGGAGATGTCGGTCTCATCGTCGGAGCAAGTGAGGAGGATGTACCGAACAGACAGTGGTCATTTGAAAGAAGCATTTCAATGACCGAGTCACAGCCAGGACCTATTCAGGAGTGTGTTGAAATTCCCTCCCGCAGTCGGGAGACGAGGTCTACGCCAAATAAAGTGGAGGGACACGGAGACTCTGTCTTGAAACCCCCCCCGCAGTCGGGAGGTAAGATATCACTCTGCCAGGTCACCGGAACGTTCTACTCACAGGAGACAGCAACACGAGCAAGCCTCAGGATCTTCCCGCAATCGGGAAAGATCACTGCATCAGGGTACAGAACAGGAACGACCTAGCCGCCGTGAGAATAGACAGGAAAAGTCTTCGTCACCCTTCCGCAGTCGGAGGGGAGAAATTAAAGAATCTTCAAGACGCCCTGCCCAAGTTGGAAGTCGTTCGCAGAAGAGGTCAAGGTCACCAGTTCCAGAAGAGGAGCCAGAAAGAGGAGTTAAGACGATGGTGTTTTGGTCCTCAAGGCCTGAAACAGCCCCAGCTAGTCTGCGGCAAGGTAAGAGGAAGCTGGTACCATGTAGTATACCTGGATGCGGAGAGGAGGTCTTCAACATGAAGAAGCACATTGAACAAGATCATGCGCCAGCGGTGTTTGATTACTATCAACACCCCAGTATGGAACTAACCCGCAGTCGGGTTCAGTGTCTGGTGCAGATGGTTCAGGCAATCTTTGGGGAGTCTGCAATCCTTCAGGACATGGTGGATTATATTAACAACCGGAGATCCATTGCTCCTGGTTGGTTTGTGACCGCGGAACAGCAAGCAGCTATGGTGGATATGTGCCAGGCATCTGGATGGGAAAAACCAGACGAGTTTTCCCTGGATCCTGTGAACAGTGCAGCTGCTCTCATGCACTGGAGATGTTTGGGTGTTTTCGCAGCCGAGATATCCAGACAACAAATGGAGCAGCTGAGGCTGAGTTATCCTGCCTGTGAGCCACGGAGAGGTCAGACGAGCACAGTGGCTACAGATTATGCCCTGCAGTGAGGACAAATCCAATTCAGGGAGTAACTTCAGCTGAATGTCCACCAGAAGGAAGTGGTGTATGTCCCGCAGCCGGGTCCTTCCTATAGAGATGCCTCAGGTGGTAGTTTCCCACAGCCGGGAAATTCAAGTGATGCTTTGACTGGTACTTTCCCGCAGCCGGGAAATTCATCGCGTGACGAGAGCCCATATCAACAGACTGCTTCTTTGGTACCTACTGTCGTGATACCTATGTATGACAGCCACTTTCATCTAGATAGGTTATCTACTACAGTAGGGGAACAACTGTGTAGTTTAAATGACATCTGCCGGGTATGCCCTCTCCCAGAATTTGAAAATCATACCTTGAAGCTGACGGGCGCCACAGCATCCTTCTGTGACAGAGAGACTTTGCCGAGGCCTGAAGACATTGCCTCCCTCGTTAGATCAGGATTCAAAGTAATGGTGGGAGCTCACCCAAAGGTCATTTTGTCTCCGGAAGAGAGGTGGAGAGTGAAGAGTTTGGTTCAACTCTCAGATGTGAGCGGTCTTAGTGAAGTGAGGCTGGACCATACCACCTGACCCGATTTATGGCACAGACAGGAAAGGCAGTTGAAGGACTTGGTGACAGGTTTAGAACCATCCAAAGTTCTAACCCTTCACGTTAGAGGGATGAACAGCGATGCGACAGGTGTCGAAGCCTTAATGAGGTGCCTGGATATCCTTAGCCCAATCTCCCCTGGAAGTAGAAGAGTCCAGTTGCATTGTTTCACTGGTGCGAAGGAAGTTGTTGAGGAGTGGCTGGAGAGCTTTCCATATACGTATTTTAGTTTCACTAATATGGTTAGCCGGTTTACCACCAGACAGACGCGGGCCCTTCGCGCAGTTCCCAGGGATAGACTTCTTTTGGAGACAGATGCTCCATACTTTGTACCGAGAGGTAGGAACTTGGGGTCTCCATCATGGCTCTATCCTGCCACAGAGGCAATAGCTCGAGTGTTGGAGGATGTGTCCCCAGAGGAAGTACTGGAGCTGACTGAGACGAACGCCCAAATACTCTTCCACTGAATGGCTAACGGTCAATCCAGGATAGACCGCAGCTGGTCTTGAGGACCGCAGCTGGTCCAGAATAGACCGCAACTGGTCTAGTGAAAATTGAAACTAGTCACTCAAAGAGAACCGCAGTTCGGGTCTATGTTCCAGAAGGCATACAAGAGCAAGAAGGGATTGTGGAAATGTCAGAGATTGATAGACAGCTCCGAATAGACCGCAGCTGGTCTAGAGAGGGCCGTAGTCGGTCTAGGAAGAAAAAACACATTTGTTTTTATTATTAATGAATTAATCAATCTGTAACGGAACACATCTGCTCCACAAGGGACCACATCAGGATCTGCTCCACAAAGGACCTGCTCCACAAAGGACCACATCTGCTCCACAAAGGACCGCATTGGCTCTACAAAGGACCACATCAGCTCTGCAAAGAACAACATCTGGTCTACAAAGGACCGCATCTGGTCTACAAAGGACCGCAACTGGTCTGCAAAGGACCGCAACTGGTCCACAGAGAACCGCAACTGGTCTTCAAAGGACTGCAGCTGACTCATAGAAGATTAAACAACTGTCACCAGGTTGGCTGTGAGTTCCAACTCCTATGTTCCATACATACAGCAACATTCAAACAATAAAAGTGGAAGGAGTGTAGTGCCAACAGGTTTCCCACACCCTTAATCATAAATGTGTTGTATGCAAAATAGTCAGGTGACTCCACTAGTAGTTAATCAGCCAATCGGTTCGCTCAGACCCATGCTAGAGCAAGATATGTAAATGAGCAGGTCACGGGGTCTATGCATGCTTTGCTGTGGCTGAAAGAGAGAGAGCGCGCCACATGGCATTCAACAGCTAGAGCTTGAGTAGAGAACACCTATTACAGACAATACACAGTATACTGGTAGTGAAGACTTGGTTGGGACTGGTGAGACGAAGTGGCTAACGACCCTACTGATCCTGAATACAGCCTTATACAAGTCAACAAGACACTCTCGGAAATTATAGTGAGTATCTGTAATTGTAGCATTTCACCCAAGCCCTGGCCCGTTTGCACAATACATTGCTAACGATTCGTTAGATTAAGACCATATTAGTTTTGTTGTAAAATAAAGACCTAGATATTTGTATATGGAGACAATTTCTATTTCTGTACCTTGATACAGCCATTTTTCTGTTTGCTTAACGATACCACCATTCCTGAAAACCATGATTTTTGTTTTTTTCAAATTTATTTCCATGCCGACCGATTTACAAAATTTTCCAATTAGGTCTACCATTTTTTGTAGACATATTACGGTATCAGAGAAACATGAAACGTCATCAGCAAACATTAAAGCCAGAATATCCTCAATATCATTGGTAATAAAGATACCTCTATTATTACACTCTGTCCTAAGGTAAGCAACTAAATCATTTATAAACAGACAAAATACGATTGGAGAACTGATACAACCCTGCATTGTCCCTATAGTGCATCTAAAAAATTCGCTTAGACTATTCTCTATTTTTACACAAGATTTGAGTTGTTTGTACATAGACTGAAACACTTTAAGAAACTTACTATTTTCAGGTATACCTTTCCTTTTTAAAGAATCCCACATTTTCTCGTGCTGTATACTGTCAAAAGCACGTTTGAAATCAACAAATAGACAGTAAAATCTACCCTTTGATCTACAAATGTACTTTTGAATCATAGCATGTAGGGAAAAATGCTATCTATAGTGGAGAAGCCCCTGCGGAATCCAGCCTGCGATTCATCTAATACATTGTTCTCTTCCGCCCATTTTTGTACTCTAGCTGTTAAAATGCCATTGAATATCTTACTGATACTGTTCATAAGAGATATACCCCTATAATTTTGAGGTTCCCGGTTCGAACCACTTTTGAAAATAGTACAAATGATACTTTCACACCAGTCCGCAGGAACATCTCCTTTATCATATACATCATTGAACAAAGTTTTCAAAAATGGCAAAAATCTGGCCCAGTGTAGACTTAAACATTTCAATTACTATACCGTCTGGTCCTGGTGACTTACCAGGATTCATAGATTTTATGCTACTTATGATTTCGTCATCAGTTATAGGGCTATCTAGGTCGCTAGCATCACGATTTTGAACTATTTCCTGTAGCAGAGTATCATTTTTGCTTCCTGCATTTGTATTCAATAAATTTTCAAAATAATCTATCCATTGCTCTGGTGCTATTTGATTTTCTGGATTCGAATTTTTATTACACTTTTGTTTAATTAATCTCCAGTATTCTTTTGGATTTTTACATGCATTTGACAATTCAGATCGCTTTTGCTTTTCACAATGTAACCGTTTCGACTTACATAATGCCTTAAAACGGGACTTAGCCCTTTTATAGCGCTCGAAGTCACGCTGATGATTTGTTCTACGAAATTGTTTTAGAGATGAGTATTTTTCTGCTTTCGCCGACTGGCAGTCTGCATCCCACCATGGTGGTTGGTCTCTACGTCGCTTTTGTTGTCTATTTACACATGCTATATTTTTACCAGCATTTATATATATATTAATAAACTTGGGTAAAAAATTCACAATTGGTACATTAGCTCTGGAAATTTTTGTTTTTAGTTCAGCAAACAGTGTAGTAGAACTGTAAATAAACTGATCTTTTAAATTTTCTTTCCATTTAAATTTCCGCCAGGCATTACCCTTCATATTCAAATTAGTGTTTTGAATGCCTTGTCCTGGACAAGTTAAATTTTTCCTACTAATTAATGGAAAATGATCAGAAAAATCTTCGCATCCCACCTTAAAGTATGTAAAAGAGTCAAAAAACGACGTTGAGGCCACCATATAATCTACTACGCTTCTCCCTGCGTTTGCTACACAGGTTATTTCCCCTTTTACATCTTCGAACAATTCAAAACATGGATATTATACATACAGCATAGGTCCAAAAGTGAAATACCAAATCGATTTTGCGTCTCATTTTTTGACGCTCTGCTCATTTCAAAGGGGTCGGTAGGATACTCAGTTTCACCAAAAATATACTCTAAATCGTCATGGGGTATAAAGTCTTGCAATTTCCCTATTCTAGCGTTTAGGTCGCCGGCCACAAAGAGCTCTGCCCTTTGGTGTTCGGAGACTGTTTCTAGAATTTTTTCGTTTAACAATATTACGCCATTGTCCTCGTCTGTATATATTGGCGAATTTTCTGGAGCAATATATGTAAAAATTAAAATTAAATCATCTTTTCTGTCAAAGACAGCAGCATCAAGCATTAATACAACACATTCGTTAAATTTTGCAAATATACGTTTAATACCTTTTGTTTGCATGACCCAGTCTTTGACGAACACTGAGATCCCCCCCAGACCCCCTGGGTGCGGTTCGCTTCTTTTTTCGCATAGAATTGAAAGTTTCATATCCTGGCAAGAAATTTATGAAATCGCTTTCATGTTCCTGCAAAGTTTCATTGAAAGCAACAACATCAAAGCGATTGCAGAAATTCTTGAGGCTAGAATCATCTCGATATTTTTTCAACCCTTGAATATTTTGTGAGCAGATATTTAAGTCTACCTGACCAGTAACATCACTGTGTGAAACACCAAGACCTTGACCAAAAACCTATTGTGACAGCATCGGCCTGCCAAGTTCTTCATTAAATATATAGCTTTGACCCTATTGAAAACAAGAAATAAGTGGATATTGGTAGAAACATTAAGGTGGTATACCTACAAAATTACCTGTATGTCTACTACTAACTACCTTAGACTACAAAACGCGGAACAAAGAATAAATTGAGACAATGCATTTTGACCTATATGATTAAATTTATGAATAATCTAATTTAAATATCAATGAATATTAATATTAACATAAGGAATAAGAGAAAACTGGTAGAAAAATTTAGGTGGGATACATACAAAATTACCTGTCCGCCAATTGCTAACTATCCTAGAGTAAAAAAAACTGGTACCCAATTAAAGTTGAGACATAGCCATTTGACCAAAATATTTAAATAAACGAATAATTTAATTTGAATATTCATGAATATTAATGGCAAAATAAGAAATAAGAGAAAATTGGTAGAAAAATTAAGACGATATTATACCCACAAAATGTCCTATACGTCTGCTGTTTACTAGACTATAAAACTTGGTACCAAATTAAAGTTTCGACTTTGCCTTTTAACCAAAATTATAAAATATGTGAATTATCAAATTTAAATATTCATGAATATTAATGTAAACATAAGATATAAGACCAAATTGGTAAAAATATTAAGGGGATATACCTACAAGTTTACCTCTACTCCAGCTGCTAACTATTATAGACTATAGGATTGCTACCCAATAAAAGTTGAGACAAAGCCATTTGACTAAAATGATTAAATATACTAATTATCTAATTTAAATATTCATGAATATTACTGTATACATAAGAAATAAGACAACATTTGTAGAAAAATTAAGGGGGTATACCTACAAAATGTCCTAAACGGCTGCTGCTTACTAGCCTAGACTACAAACTTAGAACCAAATAAAAGTTTAGACATTTCCATTTGACCAAAATGATTATACATGCGATTTATCTAATTTAAATATTCATGACTATTAATGTAAACATAGGACATACGACAAATTTGGTAGAAAAATAAAGGTGATACACCTTGAAATGTATCAGGACGCTAGCTGCTAACTATCATATCTTACTATACCTGGTACCAAATAAAAGATTAGAAATAGCCATTTGATCATAATGATGAAATATACGAATTTTCTAATTACAATATTTATGAATATTAATGAAAGCATATCAAATAAGAGAAAATTGGTAGAAAAATTAAGGTGGTATACCTTCAAAATTATCTATATATCTACTGTAAACTATCTTAGATTGCAAAACTTGGTACCAAATTAAAGTTGAGGCATTGTATTTTGACCAAAAAGATTAAATATGCGAATAATCTAATTTGAATATTCATGAATATTAATGTAAACATTACCATTAAGAGAAAATTGGTTGAAAAATGAAGGTGGTATACCTACAAAATGTCCTATACATCTGCTATTAATTAGACTAGACTATAACACTTGGTATCAAATATAAGTTGAAAATTTGCTTTTTAACCAAAATTATTAAATATGCGAATTATCTAATCTAAATATTCATGAATATTAATGTAAACATAAGAAATAAGACCAAATTGGTAGAAATATTAAGGGGGTATATCTACAAAATTTACCTGTACTCCAGCTGCTAACTATCTTAGACTATAAAAATTGGTACCCAATAAAAGATGAGACAACACCATTAAATATACGAATTATCTAATTTAGATATTCATGAATATTAATGTAAACATAAGAGTCAAGACAAAAGTGGTAAAAAAATTAAGGTGGTATATTTACAAAATTACCAGGACGCTATCTGCTAACTATCCTATCTTACAAAACTTGGTACCAAATAAAAGTTGAGACATAGTCATTTGATCAAAATGATATTATGAATGTTCATTAATATGAATGAAAGCATAAGAAATAAGAGAAAAATTGGTAGAAAAATTAAGAGGGTATACCTACAAAGTTACCCATATGTCCGCTGCCAACTATCGTAGACTGCAAAACTTGGTATTGGTATCCTGGGTCAGGTGTGGTACTTGATTGTATCGATTCCTGATCTTTGCAACCTTACTTACTTTGGTACCAAATTCAAGTTGAGACATTGCGTTTACATCAAAATGATTAAGTGTACGAATTATCTAATTTGAATATTGATGAGTATTAATGAACACTTTAGAAATAAAAAGAAATTGGTAGAAAATAAAGGTAATTTACGTTCAAAATAACCACTAAATCAGGTGCTATATATATATGATTAACTTCAAAACTAGGTACTAAATAACAGTCGAGACATTTTCATTTGATGATAATGATAAAATATACAAATAATCTAATTTGAATATCCATAAATACTAATGTAAACATAAGAAATAAAACAAAATTGGTATAATAATTAAGACGGTACCCCTATCAAATTACCTCTACGCCAGCTGCTTACTATCATAGACTACAAAACTTGGTACCAAACTAAAGTGGAGATACAGGTATGCAATCCTATGATTTGATGTATTCGAAATATCTAATTTTCATATTCACGAATATTAAAGCATACGTAAAAAGAATTAGTCTAAAATAGTAGAAAACTAAAGTGGTTTGACATACAAAATAACCTTTATTTCCGCTGCAATATATCATAGACTACCAAACATTGAGATATAGCTCGATGACCCAATGATGAATATACAAATGATCTCATTTGCATACTTACGAATATATAAGAAACATTAAAAAAAACAATAACACAGAAAGATACAAATTAGTTCTAGGCTTTAATTTGAGAACAAGCTTAGAAAATAAGGATACCTAGCAACTAACAAATGCGTAATTTTGTAAGTTCACCCCTTTATTTTTCCAAAATGTTCTCTTATTTCTAATATTTTGATCAATATTTATGTTTGGGAATGTTAGAAAATTTGTAAAATGTAGAATTAGGCAAAATGCAGTGCATTGGCATTATTTGGTACCAAGAGTGGTTGCCTAAAATAATTCGCAGCTGCGCTGAAGTAAATTTTGTGGGTACATCCTTTTATTTTTTTACGATTTCCTAATGTATTCATTAATTTTCATGAATATGGAAATTTGATAATAAGCATATTTTACCGCTGAATGAAGCTGCTATGTCTTACCTTTGATTTCTTTTATCGAGTTAGTACTTATGAATGATTTTTCTGCTGAGATATAAATAATTTGTAGGGATATACGAAACTGTTTTGAAGCGCATTATTTGTTGCATTATTTGTTGCCATGGAAACCACGCAATTTCACATAGCTCAAATGGAATTATTTCCAGGGCAATACTTTTACTTATTGAAGGTGGTCCAACAAAACAATTTGATGCCCATGAGAAGTAAGTAAGGGTGCAAAGATCAGGAATCTTTTCATTCATAGCACTATTTTGAACTAGTTTCAAGCTTTTAAAGTCATAAACGAGAAATGAGTTTTGAGAATCAAGTTTCTTTGATCTAACTGTTGTCATATTGTCCATTCTTCCTAGCAATACCCACAAAATGTATTACATTATCTATATATCAAAAGTAAAATCATTTAAATTCCTTAGTACCCAATTGTCGAATAAGACCAGCCTGGTATAGACATTTATCTTCAATTGAAGACTAGTTTCATCTTTTAGGACGATGCGGTAAATTTTCTCACTGCGCCTAATAGTATATCAAGTATATTGGTGAAATGCACGAAAACAGAGTATTTTTCACATGGGGGTAGTAACTTTGCAAGCAATTTTCAGAGCCGTCAAGCATGTCAGAATGCTGTTAATCATGTTTTTGAAAAGCAAATTTATATTTTTCTTAGAATTACTCAAGTTTTATGGGTTTTTTTTTTTACTAAAAATAACGGTATTATTAGAAACGATATCAAGGAATTTGTTCTATTTTATAGGGCAGTAAGAGTTATCCCTCATTAATTATATCTGCAAGTGAAGAAATTAGCCAAATTTGATTTGAAAATAAATAAAAGTTAAATTGATTTTAGAAATTATAATAATTTACAAAAAAATAATGTTTTTAAACTGCAAAAAAACGTTCGAAAAATCGTACTTCACAATTCCCTTTTTGCAAGGAAAGAGTTATCTCCCCATTTTAGATATGACGCTACCAATTTTCGAACGTACGACCCAATCAAAATTAAAGTAGATGCATTTAGTTTTGATTTGAGACCGGTTTCATCTTTTATGACGATGAGGTAAGATTTCTCAAAAAGTAAGCCTTATATGAAATTCAGCAACGCGCCTATTGATCCCATTTCAGACCGTTTATTTTTTCATTGATTATGTAAAAACTCAGATGAGACATAAATTAGTAACTTTTCGTTCATGTCTTCACTGTCTCCAGTATGTATGTAAGAGCAGAGTATTTGAGCTGCGACATGATATTTCCAACAATGTGGTATATGCACATGAGTCTATTCATGCCAAAATGCCACATTGTTTGGGCACATTATATATAAAAGCTAAGTATTCATTGATGACTATCATTGTTATTACCAATGCTGTTTTAATGTAAGCTGAACATCGCCTGAGTTTACACTTGTCCAAATGCTACATTGCTAGTAATCTCATGTTTTGGGCTTTTCATCCTAGCGTCATTAGTGTTGCCATAGATTCACTTCATATTTGCTTGTATGTACTAGCTCCTCATTTTGTTATTTTTATTTATAGCCTGAGTGTATCAAATAAACTAAACTTGGAAACTTGGCTCAATTATATGCAATAGATAAATATTCATTGATGACTATCAATTTTGTTGCCTGGTGGTGACATGGTGCTTGCGTTCGTTATGTAAAAAGACTAGCACAATGTTGGGTGATCAAGACACTTTAGTACTGGTTCAAACCTATAGTTTGAACATGTCTGAAAATTGTTGTTGGTGACGTAGAACGTCAAAATAATGCTATGCCATCATCCAAAATATGTTAGTATTGCAAGCTTGTCTTTATATAAGGCTACAATAAAGTAGACATGTATGTGTTTTGAGATTAGTTCATTGTGAAGAACATTTTTGAAAACGAAACAAAATGTAATGGTATCCTGGGTCAGGTGTGGTACTTGATTGTATCGATTCCTGATCTTTGCACCCTTACTTACTTTTATTCAGGACTAATGTAGAGCATGATCCACGTCGAGAGAGAATCCACGACCGGTGTGGCATACAAACCCCGTAATGTACACTTAATATTAGAACGAGTGATAAGAATGCTGGTCTTAATTTGAGACTAATGTCTCCTTTTCACCTTAATCAATTTAACTGATCTGATGAGTACATGTAGAACAGGGTATAATTGTACTTTTTGATCGCTATAAAGGCGGCAACTTTAACATTCATATCTGGGCGTGGTTCGGCTATTTCATCTGTAAAGGAAAGGAAATCTTGTTTTATATTAATTTTGTACATGTATTTGGTACATGTAATTTTGCTTGAACCGTTCATCAAACTCGTGACCGTATATACACTGAATACACATTTATAAGCACACGGAAAGCGCCAATCACAACAAGTCATTTGCTTTTGTCGTCTGCATAAAAGTGTTGAAACCTCTTTGATAAACAGTGTAGATCCAGATCAAACTGCCCCTGGGAGCAGTCTGATCTGGGGTCTACACTGTTTGCCTTTATACTTACGTAATTCAATAAACAACATTTTAAGGGTTAAATAATGTTTTTGTCTGATCTGAGGCGTTATGGGGCAAGATGATTCGATTAATTGCACCTCATTTTCAGCGTTTTATCTTTGTCTAAAGTAGACAAGTCCTAATTAATCAATCACGAGATGCAGCCTTTACAGTAACCAAAACGTTCTATAATATAAAGAATTAAATTTGTTATTTGACATATACAGTTCAGTCAGGCATATCTTTACTACGTGTAAATTACCTCAATTTCTGACTGTCCTGTACATGGGTGACGGGAGAGAAGTCCGCTCAATTCAATGTTCACAAGTGTATTCCGCTGTCATTTTTTTGCAAACTGGGATTTCAGGAAAAGGGCGGGCAGAAATCCGCTTAACTCAATGTTTGCAAGTGACTTCCATTGTCATATATTTTGCTAACCATTTGAACCTAGATCAGGACTTATGTTTAGTCAGGCCTGATCGGGATCCGAACGGCTTGGCACCTAACGGAGTTTTGAATATGAAATGATAGTTACGTTTTTTCCTCAAACATGTGACACTGTTTACAATGAAGGCATTTAGCCGTGAAATTATTGACAAAAGAGCGATTACATTTCAATACTTCCTGGTTAAGTTCAACAAACTGACCTAGTTTCCCAATGTAGATTTGATTCTAGTTTTAAGCGTTATTTAAGAGCGACGATAATTTTACATGTAGATTTGATTCTAGTTTTAAGCGTTATTTAAGAGCGACGATAATTGTACATGTTAGCAGATTGGATATGGCATCTTGATCTCAGTTTTCCATAAACTAATATTTAATGTAATTGGTTGTGTCGTGAAGCTGCTCCTATCACAAGAGAGTCTGTTATATTCAATGGAGTGTATTTTGTAAAGATATAAAAGATATTCAAAATGGCGGATTCTCGCTTAGCTTTCGGTAAGTTATGTTGATTGTTCTGTATTTTCAAAAGATAATATGTCCCCCACTGAGATTTACTTCGTCAAGGGGAATTTCGCCTCAAATGTTTTTTGTAGTATAAGGTTTGATAGATTATTTCTGCGTAGTCATGAAAAGTAAAGAGCAGAAATGGCAAAACATTCATATTGTCACATGAGTGATTGTGAAATTTTGCAATGGGCTAATTTAGGAAAAAGTCTTGTGCTTGTGTCTTGATATTTTGTATGAAGCATTGTCAATTGGGCCTCTACCAAGTTTGTTTGAATTACGCCACTGGGGTTAAAACGGCCCCGCCTCGCCAAGGGTCATACCTACTTGAGTTTGTACAGTGCGAGAAGGGGTGTTAGTATAGTTAAAAGAAAACAATCGGGGGAGGTACTAACAAATGAAGGTAGACACATGCATCACCTGGCTCACAGCATTGCTAAACTGTGCAAGGGTGGAAAGAAACGGTGTGTTAGAAAAGAAGGCGTTTGAAAGTATAAAATTTATAGGAAAGTATGTGAACCTGTAATAGTCTTTGCGAGTTTAAATCTGTCTGTAGGCCAGTGAGTGGATATGTCTTGATAATCTGGTATTTAGAACAAAGTAACGCGATGCTGGGAGCTAAAAGCCAGATATTACCTTGTACATCATGGTGAGCCTGCTACAAATGCAACATTAATTCAAGGCGGGGGGGGGGTCAGTTAGTGGATATGTCTTGATACCCTGGCATTTCGAACATGGTATCGCGATGCTGGGATAGCTAAAAGTTGGAGATTACCTTGTACATCATGATGAGCCTGCTACAAATGCAACATTGGTTCTAGGTGGGGGGGGGGGGGTCAGTGAGTGGATATGTCTTGATACTCTGGTATTTCGAACAAGGTAACGTGATGCTGGGATAGCTAAAAGTCGGATATTACCTTGTACATCATGATGAGCCTGCTACAAATGCAACATTGGTTCTAGGTGGGGGGGGGGGGTCAGTGAGTGGATATGTCTTGATACTCTGGTATTTTGCACAAGGTATCACGATGCTGGGATAGCTAAAAGTCGGATATTACCTTGTACATCATGATGAGCCTGCTACAAATGCAACATTGGTTCTAGGTGGGGGGTCAGTGAGTGGATATGCCTTGATACTCTGGTATTTCGAACAAGGTAGCGCAATGCTGAGATAGCTAAAAGTCAGATATTACCTTGTACATCATGATGAGCCTGCTACAAATGCAACATTGGTTCTAGGTGGGGGGTCAGTGAGTGGATATGCCTTGATACTCTGGTATTTCGAACAAGGTAGCGCAATGCTGGGATGGCTGAAAGTCGGATATTACCTTGTACATCATGATGAGCCTGCTACAAATGCAACATTAATTCTAGGTGGGGGGGGGGGTCAGTGAGTGGGTATGTCTTGATACTCTGGTATTTCGAACATGGTAACGCGATGCTGGGATAGCTAAAAGTTGGATATTACCTTGTACATCATGATGAGCCTGCTACAAATGCAACATTGGTTCTAGGTGGGGGTCAGTGAGTGGATATGCCTTGATACTCTGGTATTTCGAACAAGGTAGCGCAATGCTGGGATGGCTGAAAGTCGGATATTACCTTGTACATCATGATGAGCCTGCTACAAATGCAACATTAATTCTAGGTGGGGGGGGTCAGTGAGTGGGTATGTCTTGATACTCTGGTATTTCGAACAAGGTATCACGATGCTGGGATAGCTAAAAGTCGGATATTACCTTATACATCATCATAAGCCTGCTACAAATGCAACATTGGTTCTAGCTGGGGGGGGGGGGGTCAGTGAGTGGATATGCCTTGATACTCTGGTATTTCGAACAAGGTAACGCGATGCTGGGACAGCTAAAAGTCGGATATTACCTTGTACATCATTATGAGCCTGCTTCAAATGCAACATTGGTTCTAGGTGTGGGGTCAAGGGTGGAAAGAAACGGTGTGTTAGAAAAGAAGGCGTTCGAAAGTATAAAATTCATCGGAAAGTATGTGAACCTGTAAAAGTCTTTGCGAGTTTAAATCTGTCTGTAGGCCAGTGAGTGTATATGCCTTGATACTCTGGTATTTCGAACAAGGTAGCGCGATGCTGGGATAGCTAAAAGCCGGATATTACCTTGTACATCATGATGAGCCTGCTACAAATGCAACATTAATTCCAGGCAGGGGGGTCAGTTAGAAGATATGTCTTGATACCCTGGTATTTCGAACATGGTAACGCGATGCTGGGATAGCTAAAAGTTGGATATTACCTTGTACATCATGATGAGCCTGTTACAAATGAAGCATTGGTTCTAGGGGAGCAGTTTCAGGATTTTCAACATAGCTTTGGCATTGAAGGTGTATCTATAGTCTCTGGTAGCTCACCTTGTAGGGTCTTTTTTTCTTAATTTGTTATTTACATAGGCTTACATAGGGACAATTTACATTCATCTTTTCGCAGCAGCAACCAGGCAAATGTACAAGTAGAAATCTCGAAAATAAGCATTCTTTATTATTGGTCTTACCCCACAATGACAACGATTTGGGATCGATTTTGTAGACAGTGACTGAGGGTCTTCTTAAAGCAATCAGTAGATGAGAAAAGCAAACCGCGTGGAAGGGACAGAGGAATTCGCATAACAAAATGTTTTAAACTAGAACCCAGGTTGAAAAAACCCACTCTGGTGATCACATGTTTTTCATAGGCTAATGTGATGAAAACCACAATATATTTTTGTCTGAAATCATTAGGCATACAAGCTTGATATTTCGTATTATCCTTTAAGCTACCATAGTAACCAGTCGGTTCAAAATTGGCCCTGGGACTGAAAAGTTACAACACATATGAAGAATCACTATTGCACAACGTATAAATATCTGCGCCTGACTATTATACGTAGATAGCATTCTTTGTTAACCAAACAATATAATATCCACTATCTTGAAACCCTATCGCATCAAATACAAATGTACACGTACACATGACACATTAAAGTGTAAAATATGCACGTTTAATATTGATCGCCTATGAAGTTATCAATTCTTTACACAAGCACTAGCATCTATCTGGAGGGACTAAAGAACCAAAAATAATAAGTGTGTATGATCAGGAAATACCACAATCATAAACTGCAAATCTGTGTTCGTGACTTCATCTACGTCCCCTACTTAGTATGAGCGAGTAGCAAATGCTCTGGTAGGTCTGTGCAGATTCGCAAGTTAGTCTTATTATTGACGATGCGATAAGTACATATAAATCACTTGCAGGTACCCGCTCATATATACTGAGACCAAGTTCTAATTGGTCACCTTACATTTTTATGCTAGTTCAGAAAGTAAAAAAAAAAAGAATATAAAAAATACGTTTTTTATAAATACAGCTAGACTTTGCCGTGATTCTGCAAGTTGTTTCATTTAAACATGAATTGTACTTCTTACACAGACGAACTCAGAGAAAAGGTACCATAATTTTAAAAAGTCACGCTTTTTCTGCGATATAAAATGTTACACAGAGATGTTATCAACTAATGTTTTTGTGCCTTTGAAGATGTTACTGACTACCGCGAATTAAGAAGAATATAAAATCAAAATTTTTGTTTGATATGACTCTTCGATTTTTTCTACATAATAACAAGAGACAAACACAATAATAGAAATTCAACTTAAAGCTTGCAATTAACATACAAAATTCGCACTGCTCTGACCGCTTTATTATCAGCTATACAGCAACGACATTTACAGCGACTATTCATTATTACTAGACCCCACCGTTCTAATTTGAGAGTTGAAAAGAAATAACATAATGCCATCAAATTGATCTTTAAACGTTTTCATTGAAACTATTTAAACTTAATAAAGTTTATACCTCTGATTCCGAAGCCACGTTTTTAGACTTGTAAAAGATTACATATTGTGATAATTCCACTAAAAGATATAGAAATATTCTTCGAAAAGATTACATATTGTGATAATTCCACTAAAAGATATAGAAATATTCTTAGGCATGAATTAGAATTAAAGTGGATACAATTATTACAAACACCACATACACTTGGTTTTAATGATAATAGTTACCATGAGGGTAACATTTCTAGATTTTCTGATTTTGCTGTTTTTTCTCTTTTAGATATACGTAAACGCAATAACCGATCTCATGGTAAACGCAAAAATGGAAATTTAAAAAACGCAAAAATTAACATGTTTTAACTCTTTCAGAATTATGTATCATCTTAAAACATTCTGGCAGACATATGGCCCTTTCGCGGTTAGTATCTCTTTCTATATCTTCACTTCGTAATTTGGATATTGAGGCTAATAAATTCTATGATAGAGCTCATCGAATTTATGATGCAGCAATTCTTACCCGCTGTTACACTCAACATGCTCTTCAGCCATTCATAGACTCCGAAATTAATCATATTAGGCATTTTATCAAAATTCGATTTGTCAACAAGGGGAGTGAATTCATTAACTTACCCAGTATATTTAAAGATAAATCTGTTATCTCTTCTATTCCTACTTATTTTGAAGATAAGGAATCCCCTATCATTTGTTATAAGTATAATAAACCTGTTCGTAGTACTGTTTTTAACTATAACAAATTAGTAACAGAACTTGATATCGAAAATTCTATTCTGGACTCTTGAGATTGTAAAGACTCTAAGTATTGCTATCAACCCGCTGGTCATATAGTCACAGGGGATTTAAAAATCATAACTGATTCAAGAATTCGGTCTATTATATGTAAGGGACCTAAATATAGGTTCCCTGTGCCAATAGACTTCAAATCATGTCATGAGGAAATTGCAGGTGCCTTACAAGAATTTTGTAATCGCTGGTGTAAACGAAAGCATGTTGAGTCTAATGCCTTAAATAGTTGGAAACTAAATATTTTTAAAGTTATTCATGGTAGAATTTCATTTTATTACAATAATTTAGATCTTCTACCACCTAAACCTAAATTCACTTTTAGACACTTGAAGAAAGGGATACAAGAATTACATAGGAAGTTTGTTTTGGCCCTGGCAGATAAGGCTGCTAACAATGTTGTGGTCATTTGAAAAAGATACTATATTAGCACCCTAAAGCAAGAACTTAGCACTGCAAAAACATATGAGCATAACAGGCTTGTTGAGACGTCTATCGTCGATAGGCATCTATGCCATATGGCAGATAAGTTTGGGTTGTTTGCTGATGAGGATCATAGCAGGCTTCCTACGTTATACTGGTTACCTAAACTTCATAAACGGCCCTATGCATCGCGTTTTATTGCTAATTCTAGTGCATGTACAGCTACTGAGCTGTCTATTCTTTTGACTTCTTGCCTCACTGCGATTAAAAAACACGTCATTAAATATTGCACATTTGTTTGTTTGATTTGATTATTTACGTCCCATCAACAATCTTTCAGTTATATTAGGACGAGTCTTCCTTGGTTGAACCAGTACTAAGCTAGGATAAATATTGCACAACTGTTTATGAAAAAAATGGTAAAAATTTATTTTCGTTTATTAAAAGTTCAGGTGAAACTCGTAATAAATTGATGTCTAGAGGTTTTCTAGCATCTGGTCTACATATGGTTTCTCTACTCTCTATACTACATTGCCTCATAATCTAATCAAAGAAAAACTAACTGAATTAATTGAACAAACATTTAACAGAGAGGGCTCACTTTATTTGGCTTGTAATGATAAAAATGCCTTTTTTTACTTCTGAACAACCTAAAAGATATAAATTGTGGTCATGCCAGAAAATGTGTGATGCGCTCCATTATCTTTTGGACAATATATTTATAAGATTTGGCTCGAAATTATATAGACAAATTTTAGGTATTCCAATGGATGAGAGAGACTTTATGTTGTCTCTGTCTGACAATAATCCAACTGATATAATTAAAGCTTTTAACTCAAGACTGTCCCACCTTAAGGTGGTCCAATCTTGCTCTCACTAAGACAGTCCCACCTTACTCTCACTAAGACAGTCCCACCTCACTCTCACTAAGACAGTCCCACCTTTTTCCCACTTGCGTGGTCCCAGCTTACTCTCACTAAGACTGTCCCACCCTTACTCTCACTAAGACTTTCCCACCTTTCTCACACTTATATAGTCACACCTTACTCTCACTAAGAAAGTCCCACCTTAATTTCACTAAGATTTTCCCACCTTTCTCACACGTATATGGTTACACCTTACTCCCACTAGGAAAGTCCCACCTCACTCTCACTAAGACATTCCCACCTTTCGCTCACTAAGGTGGTCCCACCTTACTCCCACTAAGAATGTCCCATCTTATTCTCTCTTAGACAGGCCAACCTCACTCTCACTAAGACTGTCCCACCTTACTCCCACTAAGACAGTCCCACCTTACTCTCACTAAGACTTTCCCACCTTTCTCTCACTAAGGTGGCCCCACCTTACTCTCACAAAGACAGTCCCACCTTACTCTCACTAAGACAGTCCCATCTCACTCTCACTAAGACTGTCCCACCTTACTCTCACTAAGACTTTCCCACCTTAGTCTTACTTAAGACTTATGGTGAGCTATTGTGATCGGTGGATATCCGTCTTCAGTCATGCGTCGTGTGTCGTCAACATTTGCCTCAAAGGACATCTGCTCCTATAATATTGGCTGGATTTTGACCAAGCTTGGCAGGAATGATCCTTGTATGGCCCTCTTTTATCATTGCTCATGTGGGTTTTGTTCAGTGCATATCTAGGTCACACAGGCTTAAAAAGATTTTCAAAATGAAATCTTCAAAATTCTTCTTGTGCTGAATGTAGCATCATCAATTGGACCTATAGCAAGATTGTTCGAATTATGACTCTGGGGCCAAAAACGGGTCTGTCCCGGGGGTCCCTTGTTGTACATAGTCTTATATAGGGAAAACACGAAAAATCTTCTCTGCAACCACAACGCCCGCCACGATGGTCACTTGTTTTTACAAAGGCTTAGATAGGGAAAACATGAAAAAATCTTCTCTGAAAACAAAAGCCTAGAGCCTTGATAATTGGTATTTAGAATAACCTAGTAGACTTCACCAAGTTTGTTTAAATAATACCCCTGGGGCCAACAATGATCCCGCCATGGGGTCACATGTTTTACATAGACTTATACAGGGAAAACATACATAATCTTTTTCTCTGAAACCACAAGGCCTAGAGTCTTTATATTTGGTATGTAGCATCACCTAGTGCACCTCTACCAAGTTTGTTTAAGTTATGCTCTAGGGCTGAAAATGGACCCTCCCTGGGGTCACATGTTTTAAATATTCTTATATAGGGAAACACGAAAAACATTTCTTCTCTGCAACCACAAGGCCTAGAGCATTTATATTTGGCCAGAATGTAGCATCACCTAGTGAACTTCTACCAAGTTTGTTCAAATTATGTCCTGGGGCTACAAATGGGTCTGCACTGGGGCTCACATGGTTTACATAGTCTTATATAGGGAAAATGCGATTAGAAGTTCTTCTCTGCAACCACAAGCCCTAGAGCCTTGATATTTGTATGTACCGTCATCTAGTGGAGCTCTGCTATACGAGAGGGGATATGACCTGTCTGTGATAGGTCTGTCTGACAGCCTTTGGTTACCGTGAAACAAATTAAAGCCCTCCAGTAATGTTCATACTGACCGTTCCAAGGCGTTGCTTCTTTTGCTGGATCTTATTTTTGTTTTCTGTGTATCATGCCTGTCTTTGTCATACTATCTTGTCTGTTTCTTGCAGCCTTGTGGTCACCTGCTTGGAAAGGGCTAATTTCTCGGCTCTATTGTATGTGATGGTTTCTTCTCTTTTTGTCACTTACCTATATGGTGGTCTTTGTTGGGTGTATATCGTTTCCTAATACAAATATACTGAACTACTAAAGAAACCTGACACGTTTTACTTGCCTCAAATTCGTAAATAACAAATTATAGAGCTAAGCCGATATGCTTAGTTCAATAACAAGACATTAGAAAGTATTCTTCGAAAAAAATATATTTATCAAATATTGAACATGACGCCACGACACCCAAAACACCGTTTTTATCACTTTTGCCTCGGGAATGTATGTCTAGATATTTTTTTAAAAACTGTTTTCATGTATGCAATAACGATTCAAGTACAGACAAAAGTGCATTTTAAAAATTTGCAATTTCTTGCTGTGACGTATGGTATGGGGTTTTTAAAGTTTGCTTTTGACGTTGTCTAAACGGCAGTGTTTTTTTCCTTTGTTTAAGCAATTTCTAGAAACTGAAATTACTTGGAGTCAACCAGTCATTTTAAGAGAATGCATTTTCAAAAATCAGAACTTATGTTTCACGTCACTTTAAATGGTTAAAGCGGAATAAACCAAGTTCAAAGTCTATTAAGGAATAACGTAAACTATGGATAATAGCCGTTTTTCTTTGTCAACGTATGTCGCCGTTTAGTGTGTGCTGTCTACTTTGTTATAGTGCCAATTGGCTACACTTTACTTTAATCGCGTATGAATTTCAAGCTTTGCAGTATACACATATCAGCATGTCATTCTAACGCTTGACGTCGCTAAATGGACGTAGGTGGCAGCTCCGGAGTTCAAAAGGACTGAATCATTAACAAAATGCATTCAAAATATCATACAAAGTGAAAAAGTTGATAAAATAGCAGTGCTTTTTAAAGCTCATAAAACGCTGAAAAAAATGTGACGTTAAGAAAATGAAAATAGGCTTTTGGGTTGAACAACGGGTGTATGCTTTATTTGAATGCCAAGAAGATGTCAATGAAAAAACAAAGAATCACACTAAAGCGGTTTCTGGTGATTGCGTGATTTCTTTGTTCTTGCGAAAATTGATTTTAGGGTTTACGTGACGTTTTGATAGCTGACGTCTGAAATTAGTTCATCTTTTCAAATAATCTCAGTGCATCTTAGTCTACCTTTGTTCAGCTTTACGCAATGGAAAGACAAGTGTGCATCGTATTCATTTACTACCAAAAAAGTTGACACACAGTATGTGTCAGGTATCTTTAGTAGTTAAGTATATTTGCCTTCTTCCTTACTTTTGCCCCTAGTTAATCAATTAGGCGAGTTAGCTGCAACATTAATACATGGTCTGTGCACGTTTTTACTTTTTCCCCACATTTGTAATAATAAACTCTCATCAGAGTGTGCAAATTCCTGTAAATGCGTATCATATTTGAAGGCTTGTTACTTGGGGGAGTTCTTATCCTCGTAGATGTCGAGAACTGGCTTGATGCTGCTTGAATGTGCAATGGCTATATAAAAAATAAATGAAAAGAAAAAAAATAGTCCGATGGTACGCTAAACTTTCACTACTAGCCGCCTAAACGCAGCTGAAAAGTTGTTTATTGACCAGAGTCTCTCGACACAGGTGTGCAGAACGACCCTGAGCGTGGGTTTCTCCTAAAATAAAACCAACAATACGATTTGTAAACGAGTCCGGGACATTTTGGCCCAAAGCAAGCTTGGCATTTAATCGGTACATAAATTCGACCCCTCATAATTCGGTGCCGTTGATGAAAAAAAAAAGCTTTTAAGATAACATTTAGTGCGTATGAGTATATACATTTTTCTACACGTCTGGTCTACACACTTGGACACGCTCGAGAAATGCGCCTGCCGGTTTTGCATCGAATTATCGATATATTGAATCTTTTCAGGCGCGGACCCAGAAAGTTTTGTCAGAGGGGATCCAACTCTGCAACACTGACAATATATTTTTTCAGGGGAGAGAGGATCCAAATACCACTAAAAGCGGGCCAACATCGGCCCGCTAGCAAAACGCCATTTAATAGCTCGTTAGCTTTGAGAATTACAGGGAGTCCGGACCCCCTGTCCCCCCTCTGGATCCGCGCAGCGCATGATGTTTAACACCCAACTTATATTGGGGAAGGAGTAAGTGCGGGGGTCTCGGTAATTCAGAAAACTTTGAATCCCTTACAAAGAAGAAGGAAGGTTCCATCGGTTAAGAAAGTGTTTAAATGCTTTTTATGACGACTCCAGTGGGAAGAAAACAAAATTTACTAGTCAAGAGGTAAGAGGGCCTGGATAGGTAGTGTTTACCAACCCTTATTTTGGGAAATTGACAAACAGTGCTGATCCAGATTAGACGCAACATGGTACGCCGTCTGATCAGGGTCGCCACAGTTTGCTAAACACAATGTTCTATTAAAGCTGCATAGTCTGTAACTTTTGATCTTCTAATTTTAAAAATAATGTTTTTTTCTTTCAAGAACACAGTAAAAATACTCAAATTCAGGTAAACATTTTACCATTTTCGTAAATCCTAATAAGTTATTACTATCAAAACAACTGCATTTATGTTAAAATTCAACGGTCTAGAATTATTGGAGGGACGCAAATAATTACCAACAAGAGAAAAAAACACCTATTTGATAAGATAATTCACTTTTCCATGCAGTTTTCAGCTGTTCTGAACATTTTGATTGTGAAAACATAGCTTAATTCTACTTTTACAAATGATTTAAAAAGAAAATAAAAATTTTCGAAAAATATTCATAGTTACAGAGTATGCAGCTTTAAGATTTAAATAGACATGACAAATACCGCCCAACAGCGGATGTGGACTGGTCCAATTCAAGACATTTCATTAGGCATAAATGGGAGATAAGAGACGTGTTGTATCCTAACAAAAAGTTTATGATTTAACGTCCCAGTCAGCAGCTACGAGCATATCGGGACGGTCAGTTCACCTGACAAAGCTTGAACAAGCGGCAACAAGTACTTCGTGCACATACTTTTGGCTTTTCCAGACTGCAACCCTTCTTGAATGAATCAACGGAATGGTGGAGAATAACCGTAGAAATTAATTTATTTCATGATCAATCTTCACAAAAGTATCGGACCGGGCCGGGATCAAACTAACTGACCCCTTGATCTGCAGTCAGACACGCATCTGTAGTTAATGTACCGACTGCGCTAGACTAGCCACTAGTCTGATAAATTCTTTTTTGATAATTTTATTTTAGAACAATTATTTCTTTATTCTCTTCCTTTCCTCTTTGATAGCAAAATTTGTGATTAGGTGAGGATAGAATGATGTCAAAGAGAGATGAGACTAGCTATATGAAATCAAATTATACTGAATTAAAAGTAAAGTAAAATTGACAAAAACATCAAGGTCTTGGAGCTAGACTACCGACTGCGGTTAACGGCCTGGTATTAACAAATATGTAAAGATCACAAGCGATGGCTGCTGGTAATATCTATAAGCAGTTTGGATGCAGATCAGGTTGTAAAATGTCAGACTCTGGATCTAAACTGCTTGAAACTAGGTGAGCCTTGTATCTACATTAAGGAATGGCTAATAGTGGAGCGGGAAATGTCTGTTTTTTGAGACCATCATGCACTTCCGGATACAAGCATGAGACTTTCAGAGTATGTTCTTCAAACCTTTCTTGTAAATATTTTCTCGTTAGCCATCTTAAATTTTTTCCATTTTCAAGATGGCTAACGGAAATTTCAAGATGGCTGCCAAATTCATGTGTTAAGCAGAGCGGAGAGTGACAAAAGAAAGCACATGCAGAAATAAGCATGAAACTTGGTAAGAATATTCACGAGCATGAATAATTTGAGTATTTATCATAAGCCAATCGAAATTGGCCTATTTTCAAGATGCGGTACTAAAATCCAAGATGGCCGCCACTAAAATGTCAGATCAGGAAATGAAGATTTTACATGATACAACGCAATTAAAAACATCTAAAATTGTATAATTGGGTAAAATAATATTGGTTACCTTGAATCAGCTCTATCTGATTATTAAAGAATTAGTTTTAAAAGGGACGGAAATGATGGGGGGGGGGGGGTAAGTAAAACTGACTAAAATGCAGTGTTGTCGTCAAACAATGGTAAAAATGCAAATAGATGTCGTTTGCTTATTTGCTCTACGATCACATTATTAGCTATGAATTATGTAAGTACTATAAAAGCAATAAACAGGAACTGGAGCCAATCAAAAGCCACATCTCGCTCTTAAACCCAAAATAAAATAATAATTAAAAAATACAAATAGACCAGTATACAATGAGAACAAATGGCCAATCTAGTGTGCAGCTATTTCTCAAAAGGTGGTCACTCAGCAACCCAAACATAACTTAAGGTATAATTAACAAACATTAGACGAATAATCACCAAAATGCTACACCAAAACAATTACTTATTATAATCAATGTCGGTAAGCTTAAATGGTCAGATGAAATAAGGGGGATCTTTAAAGGAAATGAGAATAAATTGAATAAAATTAGATCTTTGTCGAATAACTATATTATCAAGTAAAATCATAAAAAAGGAATACTGGACAATGCATATTGCTTGGTACTATGTTATAAAAGGGGCAAAGATCAGGAATCAATACAATCAAGTACCACACCTGACCCAGGATACTACATGGAAAAGTGGCAAATACACAATTTAATATCACAAAGGAGAGCCAAGTGGTCAGCCCTTTCCCAGCAGGTGACCACAAGGCCCTGCTATAAGTAGCACTTCCAATTAGTTTCCCCTTGTTGACTGGTCACAATAGCTCAAGTGGTAGAGCGTCCGTTTCCAGAGCTGGAGGTCGTAGGTTGAAAAAAACAGCCATGTCACACTAAAATGGTTCAAAAAGGAACCAATTGCTACAATGCTTGGTTCTGAGCACAATAAGACATGCGATGGATTTTCTTATCTCACTCATTACTAACAAAACTAACATTTTGAAATAACTACTTAACTAAAAACAACAACAAAATTTGCTTCCCAGTACTTGGTTCACCGAATCCCATAAGGTGTCTCCCTTGGTGGTTGAGATGTATCGATAGATAGAAAGATTTGTGTTTTTTTGAATGCTGAATAATGAAGCTCCAGTTGCATCGGGTGGTTACCTATAGTGGGAATCATGTTTACTGTCGTCGCCTGTTAAACTAACGGTACCAGGAGCCAACTCACTACAGTAAACAAGAAACGGATTATAGCTGTCGTGGGGCTATGATTATGATCAATATTATCAAGATTATACTTTAGTGTTTAACTCCCTTTGAAGAAAGGATGAGCTAACTTCTCCCTTTTCCATAAATGGTGATCTCAATAGATTCATTTTTGAGGACCCTCAAAATGCATATTCCGTACTGGTGAAGGGCGTGTATTGAAGTTTTCTGGCAAACGGCAGCAGCCCAACATATATAGCACCTACCTACTTACCTTAACCTGGGTTTCAACCTACGACCTCCAGTTCCAGAAGCGGATGCCCTACAACTTGAGCTATCGTGACAAGTCAAGAAGGGGGCCTAATTTTGGGAAGTGCTATTTATAGTAGGTCCTCCCGCGATGAAGAATGTTCCATCACCACAAGAGGAATGTGTGAATGTAAAGCCTGCATACTTCAAGCATACTCTTTAAGAACCCACTGCACTGGTTATCATGGTATTCTTCCTTTGAAACCTGTCTCTGTCAGAACAAGAAAATTTCAGTACCTTGAATATGTCATTGTAACTTATAATCTAGACGATTGTGTTATACATGTAGTAAGATGAGCTGCATACCATGCCTTAAACATTGAGCATTGCAATTATAGCCTGTCATATCTGCCTCCAAATTGATCAGACGCAGGTATAGCACCATCTGAGACTGAAGAGTCATGTATTATTGCCTCTAGTGTCACAAAAACATGGCTTACACAAACAGTGGCATCAACCTTTCCTGGTATATTTATCAAACTTTGCAGTATACATGTTTGCAATATCAGTGAGATATTACTGTTGACTTAGAAACAGGTAGAGCCCATGCTCGATAAGAGTAGAGTTACGTAGTTGGTCACATTATGGTACTTTATTCACCTCATTGGACAAATATGGGTTTTTTTCTTTCATACTTCTAACTGTGAATCTGTTTTGTCACCCTACTCGTATTGAGCACGGACTATAGTGGACAAGCAAAGAAGTAGCAAATCCATCCACAGCGTATGTTTAGGAGTCAAATATTGACTTATGAGCTTCTTATAATGATGCTTTAACGTTCTTTACTATTCTTATCGCCATCATATAATATTACTTGTATTGTTAATTTTTATCATTTTTTATTATCTCAATTAATGATAGGCCTAAATGAATACAAGTGTGTTTCTTTTTTCATGCTACAAAAAATAGGGTAGGTAGGTAGGCTCTAATATAATAATTATTCTACTGACTGTTTTTTTTTAAAATAGTGCATATTGAGTCTGAGTGAACAAACTTTGATGTATTATAAAAAGTCCTAAATGAAGTAACTACACTATTTTAAGCTCAAAACCTTTATATGGTAGTAAATTCAGGAAATTATTTTATTTAGTAACGTTTAACACAGAAAACCACTTCAAAATTTCCAATATGCCTACAGGTTTTAGTTTTTCCCCCTAAAGGCCATTTTAATGTTTTAATAGGATAGGTAGGAGAACAGCAACCGCACTATGTTCCTTTAAGTCTTATCATTAATACAAAATACATCGTACCACACAGTATGCAGTGTCCAGTATTACAATCATGTTTTACTTGGAAGATATAGTAGTTCAAAAAGGGGAGAATTTTATTCAATTTATTTGTATTTTACCCAAATGACCCCCATTTATACTATCTGACCATTATATCTTACCTATAATAATTATGATAGGTAAAACTAATTCATAGTTTATAATAGGAGTGTACCTCAGACAAGCAAATTGACATCTAGTTGCATTTCTACCATTGTTTGATGGCAAAACCGCATTTTTAGTCAATTTTGCTTAATTTTCCCCCATTTTGGCCACATTTTACCCATATCCTTACATAATATTTGCTAACTTCAAGAAAATCTATACCCTTTTAGGATGCATTTCATCCAATAATACCATTTTAGATGTTATTTTATTTCTTTGTATGATGTAAAATCTTCATTTCACGAGTTTACGTTTATTGTGGCGACCATCTTGGATTTTAGCGCCGCCATCTTGAAAATTGACCAATTTTGATTGGCTAACGAGAAAAATTCCAATAACTCATGCTAATGAACATTTCTACAAAGTTTCATGCTTGTATCCGGATGTGCATGATTATTGTCATTTCCCGCTCCACTATAATACGGGAATGATGTTAGATAGTTTTGCCGGACCCCATCTTGATCGACCTGATTGAACAGTGCAAAGCCAGGTCATATGCATCAACGGGCGACAGTCGATCTATGTCTTCACTGTGTGCGTTTCACCAGTTTATGTGTTTGTACATTCCCGTTTAAGGACATTTTGTTAGTAGCGAAAACACACGACTAAAAACGTGTTACGTGCTGAGGAACAGGTGTTTCACTTACAGCTTTCAAATCGACAAGAAAACATTTGCAGCTGATTACTGATAATAAATAGTTAATTTATTGTTACAAAACGCTTGCATTTAGTGACGACACGTCTTTCAGAAGATTAAAGAAACCAAGTGTTTGGCATGCTCAATGCGGGGTCTACGGTAACTGATATCGCGCATCATTTTGGCTGCTCTTGACAGACTATTCATAATCTTATGAACCGGTACAACAGTACTGGGTCTTTAAGGGTTCGTGCAAGACCTGGTCGCGCACGTTTGACAATGTTACGTCATTATCGCGTTAACACGTTAACTCACCCATGAAATCGTTTTAACCAGCAACCATTATTGATCGACGCTTAGGGGGTTTGTACACAAGAGATAATTAATCATTTCATGTAAAAATAACGGACCTGGCATTTTCCAGCATGCCACACAAAGCTTAAATAACCACACAGTCCATGCTCAAATAGCGTCAACGTCTTGCCTTGGCCTGCTTCATCCCCACTTATGAACCCCATAGAACACGTATAGGATTAATTGGGTTGGAGGACCAGGTCGAATCATCAAATGGATGCGATAAGTGACCCCAATATGTACTTCTCTGAGCATGGCATACGTATCCATAACGTGCTCATACACCGTGACGTAAATTTAATGCGGCGACGTGTTTTGCTAAGCATTCGTAAAAATGGACGTCATACTGGTTACATGTACAGTCAACCCTCTTTATAATTTTCCAAGCTATATTTGACGTTAAAGTGACTTTGCTGATATAAAGAAATTCTGACCATTACCAGATTTCAACATAATAATCATTTGGTAAAAGAAAAAATTGTACAAATGAATTATTTTAATGCTATTATTCCAAATGTATACATCAGTTTAATTTCATATTGCATCACGATGCACAAAGCTTCCCACTTATCAAGTGAGACAGAAACCTGTTCATGCCAAAAGACCTTGTTCTGATCACAAAATTGTCCAACACATTGTAACAATTCTGTTATAATGAATTTATTTTCAATAGAAATTATATACATGTTCCCAGAACTTACTGTTGGTGTCGCTAAGTGAATATTCTGTTATAAAGAGGGATTTCAATGGAAACAGATCCGTTCCCAGCAACTTTATGTCGGTTATTGAATTTTATGTTATAACGAGTGACGTTATAAAGAGTTTTGACTGTAATGATGATCTTTTTAACATCAATTAAAGCACGCAGTCAGTAATTTCTTTTTTTCCAAATGCTGTGTGATGGTTTTAATATTTCTTAGAAATTTTCATTTTGACCCCTCTGAACTAAATTATTCATAAAAATTATGTAATTCCTGATTTTCATCCAGTATTTTTTTCCGAGACATCAATAAGGTATGGAAGATTCGATGACCGAAAAGATCCACCCCGAAAATTAATTTATCATCAAAATATATACTTTTGAATACTATGTAAAGTTTTCATTTTAGGTCAGTGCATTTTGGTACACATGGGTATACTGACAGGGTAAAAAACTAAGTTATTCTTTTGTACAGAGGATATGGGCTTCATTAAAAATAAGGGCGTCACCCGAAAATAAGTTTTAGTTACGCGGTGTACATTTAATTCCACAAGCTTAGTGCCGTTCTTCTAAGTTCAATTTAAAGCTGTTAACGGGGCTCACTTAAAACCGGGAAACACATTAATGTTTGACATTGACACTATATATGGCGTTATATTTTTCCAAGACACGATCATTATCTGTAACACGTGTTTTCCAACAATATGGCATTTTGACATGAATAGACTCAGATGGGCCTGTGTAGCCTTTTTAAAGTTTAGAAACTCCAAATGATGTTTAATCAGTAACTAGACAGTCATAGAATATCCAAGCGACAAGCAAAGGCTCTAATCAGCCTGCGCGTATGCGCAGGCTGGTCTGAGCCTTTGCTGGTCGCACATACCACATTGTTGGAAATCTCATGCTGTGGCTCATATCATTTTACAAAGATTATTTAAAATATTTATGATAAATCCCATAATCTCTTCTTTAATTTATTTCAGATCCTAATATAGTACCTAGCAAACACGAAATGGAACATCACAGATCTTTATCTCTCGACCTGTTTAATATTATGGAAGATCTTGGCGTCACAATTGAAACTAGAAATATAACGACGGAGGCTGCCATTTCAAAAGAAATCTTAGGTACAATTGCACTCGCGCCTTCTTCCGTGTATGTATTTGGTAGTTATTATGAAGGCACCTCTACAGAAGGTTTGCGACCAGACATTGATGAAGCTGTAATACCTCCTGACATGCCAGTGATCACTGATATTGCTAACTATCCAAGTCCTAACAGCTACCTTTTGGTGTCCGATAAGCAACCTGGATATGTAAGACTACAACTAGTACATAATGGGGACGTTCAATGGGAGAGGTGTCCAGAATTAGAGTTAGATATGTTTCATCATCTGTCGGTTGACATGAACAATAGGGTGTGTTTGGTCCAAAACTCGGAAGGTTTGATGCGGACAGAAATGTATCGAAAGGAAGGCCCAGCAATCCACTTTGACGCTCTAAAAAACGTGCCATCATCAGATACTGTAGTAGCCTTGTCGTGTACAGATTGGCCAGAATGTGCACAGGAATGGTTATCAAGGAGACGTTTTCATGGCCGGCCTTCAAAGGAATTGATAAAACAATGTAAATCTTTGGGATTTATTGTCGTATCCGCCTGTCACCCAGCCAGTGATGAAAAACAATTTCAATGGAAAACATCTTTCTCACACCAGGAGCGTTTACTTGTGACTCAGTTTAACTCTGTACAGCTTAAATGTTACGTTCTTCTTAAGATCATTAAGAAAGAGCTCATAAAGCAATATATTAAAGAGGACACATTGACATCTTATCACCTCAAAACATGTATGTTATATATTCTGGAAAACACACCAAGTGAACTATGGGTACTTGAAAACTTAGTGGGCTGTCTTATAATGTGCTTACGACAGATTCGCTTATGGATCAGAGATGAGAAGATTCCAAATTATTTTATCCCCGGAGAAAATATGCTTGACCGAATTACTAAACCAGAATTGAGGCGAAAACTAGCTGTCAGAATAGACTGTATTTTGAACTGTAAAATCCATCATGTTCTTTGTAAACTGCAAATTGGCGAAATAGGTGACCGTTTAATGAGATTACCAGAAAGGCAAATAGATCCCCTGTTAAGTCAGATATGGAGAGTAAGATCTCTTACAGATCTTCTTATGGGCATGGGGGATAAACTCAATGCCATACGTTTCATGCGTGTTTATCAACCATATATCGGATGCCTCCTTTATGATAGAGATTCTAGATTCAAACTTATGAATAAAGCGCTCGTACAGCGTATTTTAGATTTAGTTGAAACCAGAAGAATAACAATTCACACTGAAGAAGAAACAAGAAGAGCCTTATTGCTGATCTTACCCTTTCTTTATCTTAGTCTCTTTTCATGTGAAATTGTACAAAGGATAGATAAACCAACAGAAGCTGTAAAGTATATTCTCATGGACAACAGCTGGTTCCTAGTTGATCCTATTTATTCATCTGCTAAGCTAAAGCAGGCATCTGCATTATCAATGCTGGGGTACCAACAGAAGTCTTTAGATGTTTTATCATCATTTACCGCAAGAGACAAATTATATTTGTGTAACTGCTATGATCCTGTTGTACATGATCAAGATATACAATTACTGTTACAAGCAACACAAGACAGACATGATATCACAGCAATTGAACTATTGCGAGATTATAGCCAACATTTCTTTCCACATGAGCAACAAATTACTCCAGTTGCTTTAAATTACGAGATGATAAGGATCTATGTGACATCCCTCAAGCTCTTACAAAAGCACTATACCCGTTGGTATAGATGGGGTGCTGTCGATGGACAATTCCTGCGATGGTTTCTTCTATACCTTAATCGAAAAGATCTTAGACACAATTCTCAAGCCACAAAATATGTCAAGAAGATGATCAGACTGCTGAATTCTAAGACTGTATGTCATAGAGAAACGTGTTTAAATCTGCTTGGTTATATCCACAGAGATAGAGGGGAGATAACCCGTGCTGTACAATAATTTGACAAGTCTCTTCAGACTAACCCCCACTGTAACGCAGCTTTCTGGCACTTGTGCTTTCTTATCTGTGAAACAATGAACAAACGCTAATTTTAGAGATCTCAGCAAGAAATTCGCATAGAGGGATTGTTCTTGCACACCAGATAGTATCTCAGCAAGAAATTCGCATAGAGAGATTGTTCTTGCACACCAGATAGTGAAACCTGAGAATTTACCCTGGGATAGAAAAACTTATCTTACCTAGGTTGTCACGCAAAGGTTGCACATTGGTTGCATATAGTTGTCAAGTGATGTCATTGTTATGTTAACATCTCGTATATTGGCGTATTCAGGAACATCAGGGAGCTGTTTTAAACATAAAATGTGGTATTTAACAGTAAGTCGTCAAGTGATGTCATTGTCATGTTAACAGCTCGTATATTGGCGTATTCAGGGACATCTGGGAGCTGTTTTAAACATAAAATGTGGTATTTAACAGTAAGTCGTCAAGTGATGTCAATGTTATGTTAACAGCTCGTATATTGGCGTATTCAGGGACATCTGGGAGCTGTTTTAAACATAAAATGTGGTAATTAACAGTAAGTCGTCATGTGATGTCAATGTTATGTTAACAGCTCGTATATTGGCGTATTCAGGGACATCTGGGAGCTGTTTTAAACATAAAATGTGGTATTTAACAGTAAGTCGTCAAGTGATGTCGTTGTTATGTTAACATCTCGTATATTGGCGTATTCAGGAACATCTGGGGTTTGTTTTAAACATAAGATGTGGTGTTAATAGTGAGCAAGAAAAAGAGTCTAATATTCTCGTGAGGATAAGATAGAAAATTCCCCTCACGTGATCACCGATTGGTACCACTCGACAAGCCTCATGATGCCAAACAGTGATCCTAGGGTAGTATTTTTCTATCATAACCTCACACTCATAAAAGATTCTTACATGGGCAAAATAGTCTATGATATAGTCTTACACTCGTGTTTTAACACACACACGCACGCGCGCGCACACACGCACGCACGCACATGACCTTGTCAGTAAGACAACAATCGAGGTTAATGAAACGGTTGACGATTTGTGTTTGGCCTCGAAATCGTCAAAGAAAAGAGGCACGCAACAGCATTAGATCAGTTTCCATTTTTTCCCAAAATTATACTAAAAGTATGTTTGAAACGCCCCTCTTGACGTACCCAGAGGTACTTGAAATATACCGTTTAGTAAAGATTTTTCCTGCTTCCATGTTTTTTAAAAGACATAGTTGCCATGTTAAAAATTCTCGACTAGGGCATGCATTACTTATATCAGTAAACGACAGAGTGATTTCAGCATTACACGATGGTTTTATTTTCATCCTCGCAGGTGCGAAAACTTCCAGATTTACAGTATTAATCTTCGCTGCAAGCCTGCGTGATAAGTTCAAACCACTCATAGGAACGTTTGTTGTTCGCCTACGTGATAAGTTCTAAACACTCGTAGGAACAGTTGTTGCTCGCTCCACGTGATAAGTTCTAAACACTCGTAGGAACATTTGTTGCTCGCCTACGTGATAAGCTCTAAACACTGGTAGGAACATTTGTTGTTCGCCTACGTGATAAGTTCTAAACACTCGTAGGAACATTTGTTGCTCGCTCCACGTGATAAGTTCTAAACACTCGTAGGAACATTTGTTGCCTGTCTACGTGATAAGTGCTTAACACTCGTAGGAACATTTGCTACTCGCATGCGTGATACGTGCTTAACACTCGTAGGAACATTTGTTGCCCGCCTACGTGATACAGTTCTTAACACTCGTAGGAACAGTTGCTGCTCGTCTACGTGATAGAATTCTAAACACTCGTAGGAACATTTGTTGCTCGTCTACGTGATAATTTCAAAACACTCGTAGGAACATTTGTTTCTCGCCTACGTGATAAGTTCTAAAAATTCGTAGGAACATTTGTTGCTCGCCTACGTGATACAATTCTAAACACTCGTAGGAACATTTGTTGCTCGTCTACGTGATAATTTCAAAACACTTGTAGGAACATTTGTTTCTCGCCTACGTGATAAGTGCTTAACACTCGTAGGAATATGTTTTGTTTGCCTACGTGATACAGTTCAAAACATTCGTAGGAACATTTGTTTCTCGCCTACGAGATAAGTACTTAACACTCGTAGGAACATTTGTTTCTCGCCTACGTGATAAGTGCTTAACACTCGTAGGAACATTTGTTTCTCGCCTACGTGATAAGTGCTTAACACTCGTAGGAACATTTGTTTCTCGCCTACGTGATAAGTGCTTAACACTCGTAGGAACATTTGTTTCTCGCCTACGTGATAAGTGCTTAACATTCGTAGGAACATTTGTTTCTCGCCTACGTGATAAGTGCTTAACACTCGTAGGACATTTGTTTCTCGCCTACGTGATAAGTGCTTAACACTCGTAGGAACATTTGTTGCTCGCCTACGTGATACAGTTCTAAACACTCGTAGGAACATTTGCTACTCGCATGCGTGATAAGTGCTAAACACTCATAGGAACATTTGTTGCCCGCCTACGTTATAAGTGCTTAACACTCGTGGGAACATTTGTTGCTCATGCGCAAACTGTGAACGTATATAAAGACTTGGACCAACATTATGATCTCAAGCTCTACGACAAGCGTCAACATGTCAGTTTAATCAGAGGCTTCTTCGAATACGCGAACCTTAAAATGTGTTAATGCAAATATGGATAAGTCTTTCCCTCCTTACATTACCGTATGTTTCCATCTCATTGCGGCCAATACAAGTGGGGCAGCTGTCTTGGTTAGGACCTATATGTTTCAGATAAGTATGACTAGATAAACTGATCAACATTATAACATGACCTAGGATGTCAAATAAGTATGACTAGGTGATAACGCGACCTTGGATTATACCTGAGATGTCAGATAAATGTGACTAGGTAAACTGACCAACATGATAACATGACCTGGGATGATACATGTGATGTCAGATAAGTATGACTAGGGACACTGACCGACATGATAACATGACCTAGGATGATACATGAGATGTCAGATAAGTGTGACTAGGGACACTGACCGACATGATAACATGACCTAGGATGATACATAAGATGTCAGATAAATATGACTAGGTACACTGACCAACATGATAACGCGACCTAGGATAATACCTTAGGTGCCAGATAAGTGTGACTAGGTACACTGACCGACATGTTAACATGACCTAGGATGATACCTGAGAAGTCAGATAAGTGTGACTAGGGACACTGACCGACATGATAACATGACCTAGGATGATACATAAGATGTCAGATAAATATGACTAGGTACACTGACCAACATGATAACGCGACCTAGGATGATACCTGAGATGTCAGATAAGTGTGACTAGGTACACTGACCAACATGATAACATGACCTAGGATGATACATGAGATGTCAGATTAGTGTGACTAGGGACACTGACCGACATGATAACATGACTTAGGATGATACATAAGATGTCAGATAAATATGACTAGGTACACTGACCAACATGATAACGCGACCTAGGATGATACCTGAGATGTCAGATAAGTGTGACTAGGTACACTGACCAACATGATAACATGACCTAGGATGATACCTGAGATGTCAGATAAGTGTGACTAGGTACACTGACCGACATGATAGCATGTCCTAGGATGATACCTGAGATGTCAGATAAATGTGACTAGGTACACTGACCAACATAATAACGCGACCTAGGATGATACCTGAGATGTCAGATAAGTGTGACTAGGTACACTGACCGACATGTCAACATGACCTAGGATGATACCTGAGATGTCAGATAAGTGTGACTAGGTACACTGACCGACATGATAACATGACCTAGGATGATACCTGAGATGTCAGATAAATGTGACTAGGTAAACTGACCGACATGATAACATGGCCTAGGATGATACCTGAGATGTCAGATAATTGTGACAAGGTACACTGACCGACATGATAACATGACCTAGGATGATACCTGAGATGTCAGATAAATATGACTAGGTACACTGACCAACATGATAATATGACCTGGGATGATACCTGAGATGTGAGATAAGTGTGACTAGGTAAACTAACCAACATGATAACATGACCTAGGATGATACCTGAGATGTCAGATAAATATTTTGTGGATCTTTTATGTTTTTGTTCTGCCTTGTGTTTGCTATGTTTTGTGCGCGTCTGTTTGTATGTGCTTCGTGGTCACCTGCTGGGAAAGGGCTGACCTCTTGGCTCTCGTTTGTGGTGTCTTCTGTGAGTTTGTCACTTTCCCATTGGTATCCTGGGTCAGGTGTGGTGCTTGATTGTATCGATTCCTGATCTTTGCAACCTTACTTACTTGGATGATACCTGAGATGTCAGATAAGTGTAACTAGGTACACTGACGAACATGATAACATGACCTAGGATGATACCTGAGATGTCAGATAAATGTGACTAGGTCAACTGACCAACATGATAACATGACCTGGGATGATACCTGAGATGTCAGATAAGTGTGACTAGGTAAACTGACCAACATGATAACATGACCTAGGATGATACCTCAGATGTTAGATAAGTGTGACAAGGTACACTGACCGACATGATAACATGACCTAGGATGATACCTGAGATGTCAGATAAATATGACTAGGTACACTGACCAACATGATAACATGACCTAGGATGATACCTATGATGTCAGATAAGTGGGACTAGGTAAACTAACCAACATGACAACATGACCTAGGATGATACCTGAGATGTCAGATAAATATGACTAGGTAAACTGACCAACATGATAACATGACCTAAGATGATACCTGAGATGTCAGATAAATGTGACTAGGTACACTGACCAACATGATAACGCGACCTGGGATGATACCTGAGATGTCAGATAAATATGACTAGGTTAACTGACCAACATGATAACGCGACCTTGGATGATATCTGGGATATCAGATAAATGTGACTAGGTTAACTGACCAACATGATAACGCGACCTTGGATGATACCTGAGATGTCAGATAAGTGTGACTAGGTAAACTGACCAACATGATAACGCGACCTTGGATGATACCTGAGATGTCAGATAAGTGTGACTAGGTAAACTGACCAACATGATAACACGACCTAGGATGATACCTGAGATGTCAGATAAGTGTGACTAGGTAAACTGACCAACATGATAACGCGACCTTGGATGATACCTGAGATGTCAGATAAGTGTGACTAGGTAAACTGACCAACATGATAACGCGACCTTGGATGATACCTGAGATGTCAGATAAATGTGTCTAGGTAAACTGACCAACATGATAACATGACCTAGGATGATACCTGAGATGTCAGATAAATGTGACTAGGTACACTGACCAACATAATTACGCGACCTTGGATGATACCTGAGATGTCAGATAATGTGACTAGGTACACTGACCAACATGATAACGCGACCGTGGATGATACCTGAGGTGTCAGATAAATGTGACTAGGTACACTGACCAACATGATAACGCGACCTTGGATGATACCTGAGATGTCAGATAAATGTGACTAGGTAAACTGACCAACATGATAACGCGACCTAGGATGATACCTGAGATGTAAGATAAATGTGACTAGGTAAACTGACCAACATGATAACGCGACCTAGGATGATACCTGAGATGTCAGATAAATATGACTAGGTATACTGACCAACATGATAACATGACCTAGGATGATACCTGAGATGTCAGATAAGTGTGACTAGGTACACTGACCAACATGATAACGCGACCTTGGATGATACCTGAGATGTCAGATAAATGTGACTAGGTAAACTGACCAACATGATAACGCGACCTTGGATGATACCTGAGATGTCAGATAAGTGTGACTAGGTACACTGACCAACATGATAACGCGACCTTGGATGATACCTGAGATGTCAGATAAGTGTGACTAGGTATACTGACCAACATGATAACGCGACCTGGGATGATACCTCAGATGTCAGATAAGTGTGACTAGGTATACTGACCAACATGATAACATGACCTAGGATGATACCTGAGATGTCAGATAAATGTGACTAGGTAAACTGACCAACATGATAACGCGACCTTGGATGATACCTGAGATGTCAGATAAGTGTGACTAGGTACACTGACCAACATGATAACGCGACCTAGGATGATACCTGAGATGTCAGATAAGTGTGACTAGGTAAACTGACCAACATGATAACATGACCTTGGATGATACCTGAGATGTCAGATAATGTAACTAGGTACACTGACCAACATGATAACGCGACCTTGGATAATACCTGAGATGTCATATAAATGTGACTAGGTACACTGACCAACATGATAATGCGACCTAGGATAATACCTTAGATGTCAGATAAATATGACTAGGTACACTGACCAACATGATAACGCGACCTTGGATGATACATGAGATGTCAGATAAGTGTGACTAGGTACACTGGCCAACATGATAACATGACCTAGGATGATACCTGAGATGTCAGATAAGTGTGACTAGATACACTGACCGACATGATAACATGACCTAGGATGATACCTGAGATGTCAGATAAGTGTGACTAGGTACACTGACCAACATGATAACGCGACCTAGGATGATACCTGAGATGTCAGATAAATGTGACTAGGTATACTGACCAACATGATAACGCGACCTTGGATGATACCTGAGATGTCAGATAAGTGTGACTAGGTACACTGACCAACATGATAACGCGACCTTGGATGATACCTGAGATGTCAGATAAGTGTGACTAGGTATACTGACCAACATGATAACGCGACCTGGGATGATACCTGAGATGTCAGATAAGTGTGACTAGGTATACTGACCAACATGATAACATGACCTAGGATGATACCTGAGATGTCAGATAAATGTGCCTAGGTAAACTGACCAACATGATAACGCGACCTTGGATGATACCTCAGATGTCAGATAAGTGTGACTAGGTACACTGACCAACATGATAACGCGACCTTGGATGATACCTAAGATGTCAGATAAGTTTGACTAGGTATACTGACCAACATGATAACGCGACCTGGGATGATACCTGAGATGTCAGATAAGTGTGACTAGGTATACTGACCAACATGATAACATGACCTAGGATGATACCTGAGATGTCAGATAAATGTGACTAGGTATAGTGACCAACATGATAACATGACCTGGGATGATACCTGAGATGTCAGATAAGTGTGACTAGGTAAACTGACCAACATGATAACATGACCTAGGATGATACCTCAGATGTCAGATAAGTGTGACAAGGTACACTGACCGACATGATAACATGACCTAGGATGATACCTGAGATGTCAGATAAATGTGTCTAGGTAAACTGACCAACATGATAACATGACCTAGGATGATACCTGAGATGTCAGATAAATGTGACTAGGTACACTGACCAACATAATTACGCGACCTTGGATGATACCTGAGATGTCAGATAATGTGACTAGGTACACTGACCAACATGATAACGCGACCGTGGATGATACCTGAGGTGTCAGATAAATGTGACTAGGTACACTGACCAACATGATAACGCGACCTTGGATGATACCTGAGATGTCAGATAAATGTGACTAGGTAAACTGACCAACATGATAACGCGACCTAGGATGATACCTGAGATGTAAGATAAATGTGACTAGGTACACTGACCAACATGATAACGCGACCTAGGATGATACCTGAGATGCCAGATAAATGTGACTAGGTACACTGACCAACATGATAACGCGACCTTGGATGATACCTGAGATGTCAGATAAATGTGACTAGGTAAACTGACCAACATGATAACGCGACCTTGGATGATACCTGAGATGTCATATAAGTGTGACTAGGTACACTGACCAACATGATAACGCGACCTTGGATGATACCTGAGATGTCAGATAAGTGTGACTAGGTATACTGACCAACATGATAACGCGACCTGGGATGATACCTCAGATGTCAGATAAGTGTGACTAGGTATACTGACCAACATGATAACATGACCTAGGATGATACCTGAGATGTCAGATAAATGTGACTAGGTAAACTGACCAACATGATAACGCGACCTTGGATGATACCTGAGATGTCAGATAAGTGTGACTAGGTACACTGACCAACATGATAACGCGACCTAGGATGATACCTGAGATGTCAGATAAGTGTGACTAGGTAAACTGACCAACATGATAACATGACCTTGGATGATACCTGAGATGTCAGATAATGTGACTAGGTACACTGACCAACATGATAACGCGACCTTGGATAATACCTGAGATGTCATATAAATGTGACTAGGTACACTGACCAACATGATAATGCGACCTAGGATAATACCTTAGATGTCAGATAAATATGACTAGGTACACTGACCAACATGATAACGCGACCTTGGATGATACATGAGATGTCAGATAAGTGTGACTAGGTACACTGGCCAACATGATAACATGACCTAGGATGATACCTGAGATGTCAGATAAGTGTGACTAGATACACTGACCGACATGATAACATGACCTAGGATGATACCTGAGATGTCAGATAAGTGTGACTAGGTACACTGACCAACATGATAACGCGACCTAGGATGATACCTGAGATGTCAGATAAATGTGACTAGGTATACTGACCAACATGATAACGCGACCTTGGATGATACCTGAGATGTCAGATAAGTGTGACTAGGTACACTGACCAACATGATAACGCGACCTTGGATGATACCTGAGATGTCAGATAAGTGTGACTAGGTATACTGACCAACATGATAACGCGACCTGGGATGATACCTGAGATGTCAGATAAGTGTGACTAGGTATACTGACCAACATGATAACATGACCTAGGATGATACCTGAGATGTCAGATAAATGTGCCTAGGTAAACTGACCAACATGATAACGCGACCTTGGATGATACCTCAGATGTCAGATAAGTGTGACTAGGTACACTGACCAACATGATAACGCGACCTTGGATGATACCTGAGATGTCAGATAAGTTTGACTAGGTATACTGACCAACATGATAACGCGACCTGGGATGATACCTGAGATGTCAGATAAGTGTGACTAGGTATACTGACCAACATGATAACATGACCTAGGATGATACCTGAGATGTCAGATAAATGTGACTAGGTAAAGTGACCAACATGATAACATGACCTGGGATGATACCTGAGATGTCAGATAAGTGTGACTAGGTAAACTGACCAACATGATAACATGACCTAGGATGATACCTCAGATGTCAGATAAGTGTGACAAGGTACACTGACCGACATGATAACATGACCTAGGATGATACCTGAGATGTCAGATAAATATGACTAGGTACACTGACCAACATGATAACATGACCTGGGATGATACCTGAGATGTCAGATAAGTGTGACTACGTAAACTAACCAACATTATAACATGACCTAGGATGATACCTGAGATGTCAGATAAATATGACTAGGTAAACTGACCAACATGATAACATGACCTAAGATGATACCTGAGATGTCAGATAAATGTGACTAGGTACACTGACCAACATGATAACGCGACCTGGGATGATACCTGAGATGTCAGATAAATATGACTAGGTTAACTGACCAACATGATAACGCGACCTTGGATGATATCTGAGATATCAGATAAATGTGACTAGGTTAACTGACCAACATGATAACGCGACCTTGGATGATACCTGAGATGTCAGATAAATGTGACTAGGTAAACTGACCAACATGATAACGCGACCTTGGATGATACCTGAGATGTCAGATAAGTTTGACTAGGTAAACTGACCAACATGATAACACGACCTAGGATGATACCTGAGATGTCAGATAAGTGTGACTAGGTAAACTGACCAACATGATAACACGACCTTGGATGATACCTGAGATGTCAGATAAGTGTGACTAGGTACACTGACCAACATATTAACGCGACCTTGGATGATACCTGAGATGTCAGATAAATGTGACTAGGTAAACAGACCAACATGATAACATGACCTAGGATGATACCTGAGATGTCAGATAAATGTGACTAGGTAAACTGACCAACATGATAACATGACCTAGGATGATACCTGAGATGTCAGATAAATGTGACTAGGTAAACTGACCAACATGATAACGCGACCTAGGATGATACCTGAGATGTCAGATAAGTGTGACTAGGTAAACTGACCAACATGATAACATGACCTAGGATGATACCTGAGATGTCAGATAAATGTGACTAGGTACACTGACCAACATGATAACGCGACCTTGGATGATACCTGAGATGTCAGATAATGTGACTAGGTACACTGACCAACATGATAACGCGACCTTGGATAATAACTGAGATGTCATATAAATGTGACTAGGTACACTGACCAACATGATAACGCGACCTAGGATAATACCTGAGATGTCAAATAAATATGACTAGGTACACTGACCAACATGATAACGCGACCTTGGATGATACATGAGATTTCAGATAAGTGTGACTAGGTACACTGGCCAACATGATAACATGACCTAGGATGATACCTGAGATGTCAGATAAGTGTCACTAGGTACACTGACCAACATGATAACGCGACCTAGGATGATACCTGAGATGTCAGATAAATGTGACTAGGTATACTGACCAACATGATAACTCGACCTTGGATGATACCTGAGATGTCAGATAAATGTGACTAGGTAAACTGACCAACATGATAACGCGACCTTGGATGATACCTGAGATGTCAGATAAGTGTGACTAGGTACACTGACCAACATGATAACGCGACCTTGGATGATACCTGAGATGTCAGATAAGTGTGACTAGGTATACTGACCAACATGATAACGCGACCTGGGATGATACCTGAGATGTCAGATAAGTGTGACTAGGTATACTGACCAACTTGATTACATGACCTAGGATGATACCTGAGATGTCAGATAAATGTGACTAGATAAACTGACCAACATGATAACGCGACCTTGGATGATACCTGAGATGTCAGATAAGTGTGACTAGGTACACTGACCAACATGATAACGCGACCTTGGATGATACCTGAGATGTCAGATAAGTTTGACTAGGTATACTGACCAACATGATAACGCGACCTGGGATGATACCTGAGATGTCAGATAAGTGTGACTAGGTATACTGACCAACATGATAACATGACCTAGGATGATACCTGAGATGTCAGATAAATGTGACTAGGTAAACTGACCAACATGATAACATGACCTGGGATGATACCTGAGATGTCAGATAAGTGTGACTAGGTAAACTGACCAACAGGATAACATGACCTAGGATGATGCCTCAGATGTCAGATAAGTGTGACAAGGTACACTGACCGACATGATAACATGACCTAGGATGATACCTGAGATGTCAGATAAATATGACTAGGTACACTGACCAACATGATAACATGACCTGGGATGATACCTGAGATGTCAGATAAGTGTGACTACGTAAACTAACCAACATGATAACATGACCTAGGATGATACCTGAGATGTCAGATAAATATGACTAGGTAAACTGACCAACATGATAACATGACCTAAGATGATACCTGAGATGTCAGATAAATGTGACTAGGTACACTGACCAACATGATAACGCGACCTGGGATGATACCTGAGATGTCAGATAAATATGACTAGGTTAACTGACCAACATGATAACGCGACCTTGGATGATATCTGAGATATCAGATAAATGTGACTAGGTTAACTGACCAACATGATAACGCGACCTTGGATGATACCTGAGATGTCAGATAAGTGTGACTAGGTTAACTGACCAACATGATAACGCGACCTTGGATGATACCTGAGATGTCAGATAAGTGTGACTAGGTAAACTGACCAACATGATAACACGACCTAGGATGATACCTGAGATGTCAGATAAGTGTGACTAGGTAAACTGACCAACATGATAACGCGACCTTGGATGATACCTGAGATGTCAGATAAGTGTGACTAGGTAAACTGACCAACATGATAACGCGACCTTGGATGATACCTGAGATGTCAGATAAATGTGTCTAGGTAAACTGACCAACATGATAACATGACCTAGGATGATACCTGAGATGTCAGATAAATGTGACTAGGTACACTGACCAACATAATTACGCGACCGTGGATGATACCTGAGGTGTCAGATAAATGTGACTAGGTACACTGACCAACATGATAACGCGACCTTGGATGATACCTGAGATGTCAGATAAATGTGACTAGGTAAACTGACCAACATGATAACATGACCTAGGATGATACCTGAGATGTCAGATAAATGTGACTAGGTACACTGACCAACATGATAACGCGACCTTGGATGATACCTGAGATGTCAGATAATGTGACTAGGTACACTGACCAACATGATAACGCGACCTTGGATAATACCTGAGATGTCAGATAAATGTAACTAGGTACATTGACCAACATGATAACGCGACCTAGGATAATTCCTGAGATGTCAGATAAATATGACTAGGTACACTGACCAACATGATAACGCGACCTTGGATGATACATGAGATGTCAGATAAGTGTGATGTGACTAGGTACACTGGCCAACATGATAACATGACCTAGGATGATACCTGATATGTCAGATAAGTGTGACTAGGTACACTGACCGACATGATAACATGACCTAGGATGATACCTGAGATGTCAGATAAGTGTGACTAGGTACACTGACCTACATGATAACGCGACCTAGGATGATACCTGAGATGTTAGATAAATGTGACTAGGTATACTGACCAACATGATAACGCGACCTTGGATGATACCTGAGATGTCAGATAAATGTGACTAGGTAAACTGACCAACATAATAACGCGACCTTGGATGATACCTGAGATGTCAGATAAGTGTGACTAGGTACACTGACCAACATGATAACGCGACCTTGGATGATACCTGAGATGTCAGATAAGTGTGACTAGGTATACTGACCAACATGATAACGCGACCTTGGATGATACCTGAGATGTCAGATAAATGTGACTAGGTAAACTGACCAACATATAACGCGACCTTGGATGATACCTGAGATGTCAGATAAATATGACTAGGTACATTGACCAACATGATAACGTGACCTAGGATGATACCTGAGATGTCAGATAAGTGTGACTAGGTATACTGACCAACATGATAACGCGACCTAGGATGATACCTGAGACGTCAGATAAGTGTGACTAGGTACACTGACCAACATGATAACGCGACCTAGGATGATAACTGAGATATCAGATAAGTGTGACTAGGTACACTGACCAACATGATAACGCGACCTAGGATGATACCTGAGATGTCAGATAAGTGTGACTAGGTACACTGAGCAAAATGATAACGCGACCTAGGATGATACCTGAGATGTCAGATAAGTGTGACTAGGTACACTGACCAACATGATAACGCGACCTAGGATGATACCTGAGATGTCAGATAAGTGTGACTAGGTACACTGACCAACATGATAACGCGACCTAGGATGATACCTGAGATGTCAGATAAGTGTGACTAGGTACACTGACTAACATGATAACGCGACCTAGGATAATACCTGAGATGTCAGATAAATGTGACTAGGTTCACTGTCCAACATGATAACGCGACCTTGGATGATACCTGAGATGTCAAAAGAACAACAACACCAGACAACTCTTATAGGATGTCATTTATACAAATAGTTCCTGCCAATTCATTGACCAGTAATGACGTCACTGTTGCTGTGTTTTGCATTAACTTTTCTTTCAAATATCTTCACTCCGCCTCGTGCTCAAATAGCTCCATTGGGTCAGAACGAGTGCTGATGCATGAAAAACATACTTTCGTTATTATATTGAGGATCTTACGTGAGTGCTCGTGTTTATTGAATTTATTAAACGAATTTGGGAAAAGAGATAAAATGCGGGGCTGGCCATGCATTTTATATATTTTGCAACGAGTTGAATAACTCAATAATACCTGATCACGAAAGTTAGATTATTTTTATCATATTACATAAGAGTACCGAAATCTCACTTATGGCGTAAAAAGTTATAATTTTGTCATTATTTACGAAACATTGGAACATGTATGACCGTCATAACGCTTCCGTAAAATCCGTAAACCACTAGTGAGTTATCGATTGTATTGCTTAGCATTATCACTCCTAGCCTAAACATCATTATGATATATTGTATTCAGGATTGCCATCAAAATGTTAAAAATTAAATGGATCCAGACCAGGTTCGACCGATCCTTGATCGAACCTTATCTGGTTCCAAAAGGTTTGTAATAGTTTAGCTAAACGTTTGTATGGTAGAAACCTCTAAACGGATACCTTGACAAACAGTGAAGACCCAGATGAAATGTCGCATGATGGGATATTTCATCAGGATCTACACTGTTTGTTATGGTAAAACAATCGGTAGGGATATAAACGTATGATTATTGGGAAATACCGACCTGTGGCTCCTTAAGAAATATACTTGACAGTCCAACCATTATTGTTTTCATTTCTTGTACATTGTATCGTAAAAATATTATACTAGAGGACTTTGAAAACGCATCACCATATTTTGCACTTTTCTTGCAAACCGTATATGCGATTGAAAAGTACTTCGCAGGTTTTAATGTGCAACCCAGAATAACAATGTATCAGTCGTTAATTTGACTGCATTATCGCGGCGACGCTGCTGATGACGTCACATGGTTACATACAACATCCAGCACCTTTCTGCACAGTTAAATGAAGCTTTTGATTATTTTATGTTTAAACTGTGGCGTGTATATACCACAACTGCAAAAGAGTTTATCGACTTTATCTAATTACTTCAATATTTCGAAAATAAATGTCAAATTTGAACATCATTTTTTAGCTTTTTTAGAAACATCTCCATAAGTTACCTTTATGCACGCTTTCATTACTGATATTGACTACATACACTGACAGTCATGTGCGGAAGACGTTTTGATGTAAAGCATGGCAGCAGATCTGCTGTCATGTTATCGAGAACGTCTTAAAAATACGTCAACGTCACTTGTACAATACAAAAGACACGTGATACAAGCGTAATTTATGCATAATCTGTCATTTGTTTATGCCCTTAGCCTCTTTAACAAAACCTGACGTAAAACAATCGAAACTTTGAAAGGCCCAAGACGTTGAATTTTATTACCAGACTACAGTAATCAGGATGGGTGGGGTATGTCCGAATCTTTAAAGGGGTGTAATTTTGAGCATACCGAACCGACAATTTATTTTGAATCGTTCAATGATGAATGTGCAATCGTGAAAGAAGCAAATGACGCAAATCGGTTGAGTCAGGAATCAAAACTAACGCGTGTTAACTTGCAGCTGAATTTGTGCCCTTCAAAATCGACCACCTCTGTCTTAAAACGGATACTTTTTCAGTACCTTAAAGTAAATATCCATCCATGAATTTTTCATGACACACTACAAGCTGGTCAGACTATGATATGCAATAACAATGATCTCGCTGACATTCTCAGGGTTTGTGAGATACTTTAGGATTTAATGTGGGTGATGCGTTTTCAAAGTCCTTAAGTATAGTTCCACGTGTTACTAACGATCGTAGCTGGCGACAATTTAGGATTTACATAAAGTTTCATTTGGTGCCACACAACATAGCAGCTTATTTGTGTCCGATCCAATGATTCAGTAGAAAGTAGCATTCCATTGAGCTTTTAAAATAAGTAAGGAGGCAAAGATGAGGATCTGATACAATCAAGTACCACACCTGACCAAGTACACCATATTGAAAAGTGACAAAAAGACAAGACACTCATACACAAGAGAGCCAACAGACCAGGCCTTTCCCAACAGGTCACCACAGGGCTACAATAAACATACATCACAGAAGGCAAAGACACACACAATAAAGATCACCAAAGGATGCACCGTTCTGGAACATTTAGTCATAAAACCGTTTTTGTTTGTTTGATTTGATTCTTTACGTCCCATCATCAATCTATCAGTTATAAAGGGACGTGTATTCCTGGGTTGAACCAGTACTAAGCTAGGATTAATGTTCTTGCTAAAGGACACAACGCAGTGACGCCGCTGAGGCTCGAACACGCAGCCCCTCGGTCTCGAGTCAAGCACACTACCACTAAGCCACTGCGCTTCCTAATAAAAAAAATAGTGTAGGGCTTAAAGTTGTTTCACGGTACCAGCCTCCAATGCGGTACTTCTATTTTTATTTTTTTTTCTTTATCTTCGTTATTTGTATATGTCTTTGCCATACTATCTTGTCTATGTCTTGCAACTTTGTGGTTACCTGCTGGGAAAAGGCTGACCTCTTGTCTCTCCTTTAAGTGACGTTCTGTTGTGTTTTAACACTTCCTCATATGGTGTCCTGTGTCGTGTGTGATACTTGATTGTATCGATTCCTGATATTTGCCTTCTTCCTTTTTTTAGACATTTTCCTTAATATACATGGAGAGTCCTTTCATCTGGAACCTATGAAATAAGTTTAAAACATAAAATACCACTCCGAATAAAACAACATGATAAACTACTATTTGGTCCTCGAAGCCAGAAAACCTGTTTTCTGGATTTGCAAAAAACAAAGGCGCAGACCAGCCTGCGTACATGTATCAGCGCAGCCTGATCAGCACCTTTTTACTCGCTTTTTGGAAAGCATCATATCTAGACTTGCTAACGGTAGAGTTTCCAATTTCTAGCTCTTCAATGTAGTTAAGGAGACTGGTTTGAGTCTCGCTTTGTCGGAACCCCACAAAGACAGTCGCGACGTTGTTCATTTTTCGCTGAATATACAGCTACGGCTCTGGACTAAACCATTCACTAGAAATAATTGCTACTTCTCTATCAACTGTATTATAATAATTGTTTTATCTAGCATAACGGATTTTGTCTGATTCTTGGAATGTTGAAAATTTTGGAGTTGCTGATATTAAAATGAAATGTACATGGAATAATGTCCTGTATTTATGTTCTTGCTAGCAATGAATTTTATATTAACCTATTCAAGCCTGTCGTCCTTTTAATGGGACATCAGCAAACAGTACATAACCAGATCAGACCCCGAAGAACGCGGTGTCAGATCAGCTTCTCCACTGTTTACTTACACGATATTCAAATACGATTTAAATAAGGTTGCAACTACCACCCAACCCCCATATAATCGGAAATGTACTGGTCAAATCGATAGGTTGATCTTTTGAAAAAAGGAAGTAATAAAATGATATAATTCTAGATTTTCGTGTTTCCTATATATTCCGGTAGGACTATAAAACACGTGCTATTTCTCTATCTACTGTATTATAATATATGTTTTATCTAGCAGAACTGATTTTGTCTGATTCTTGGATTTTCTTTAAGGTGTGATGATTGGGCCTCGTCGCTAGGAAAACGTTTCTTCACGTTTCTGACAAAGCTAGTTACAACTCAGTCTCCTCAGCTACAGAGACTAGCAAGAAATTAAAATCTCACCTGTAGCGAGATTACAAAATGATACTTTCCAAAAGTGAAGAACAAAGGCGCTGATCAGCCAGCGCAGATGTGCAGGCTGGTCTGTGCATGCGTTGTACGCAAACCCCCGAAGATAGGTTGTCTCGCTACGGGGCCCAATCATAACCTTTGATGTATAACCAACGGACAACGACTATATGAAATGACTTTATATGATCCGTGTTACCAGATTGTTTAAAAGATATGATATACATGCATGCTGAACATTGCCAAAATAACTGTATAAAAATTACACCTACATCGTTAAGTATCGCATTTAAAAAATGTGGTATACATGTATGCTGAACATTACCAAAATAACTGTATAGTATTTACACCAGCTACATCGTTAAGTATTGCATTTAAAAAGTATATGAGTACGACCAAGATATGCTCAAGTCAAAGACTCCAAGTGGAGCTTTCGTGATAGGTTTTCAACCGTCATGCATTTGTTATTGTTTATCGTGGGTTAACCTTTTTAATTGACATCGCTTAAAACACTTGTCCAAATTAAACCTAATCCAAAAGCAAAGTTCGTCACATAATGCTCTCTAATATAATTGCACAAAATGGATTTGCTCCCATTCAGCAAAATGGCCACCAGAGCTAAATGTAACTAAAATTGTCAGATAATCTGGCCATTCTCCGCTGCAGTGCTTTTTATGCTGTAAAAATCGATCTTAATCAAGGGCAATAACTCTTATAAATTTGTGAAAAATGACAGGTAACAATCCTAATCTAGATCTAGCCAATTTAAATGCATATATACATGTACATCCTTGAGAAATATGACAGCTATATAATGCCAAACTAGATCTTGTCCGTTTGAAAACATATAACACAATTGGTCAAGTTCTTACCAATTTATTCTGAAAAATTTTGAGCGGGCTTAAGTGCTGACATAAATCGATCGTCGAATAAGCAATAATTAACAGGTAACCATCAAGGACCATAGCTATGTTACGACTGTGCCAAATGTAATGCGTAAGTCCTAACGTAGATCTTGTCGCTTTCAGTGAATAGTTAAATCGCGAAATTCTATCAATTTATTCACATGATATTGAGCGGAACGAACGGAATTTTTACATCAACCAAGGTCAAATTTGCGAATAATGACAGGATACATTCCCAGCCAAGATCTTGTGAATACCAATGCACTTGTGGTCAAATTATATCAACACGTTCTTTAGGTTTTGAGCGGAAACGATATTCTGAATGAAAATCTGACATCAGTCAAGGACCGTAACTCTGTTACAATTGTGCGAAAGATGATGTGTAACAATTCAAATCTTGAACTTGTCACTATCAATGCACATACACAATTTGTCAAAATTCTATTCATTAGGTCTCAAGATATTAAGCACGGTATCTAACTGATTACGGACAGAATGACGGACAACACAAATCCAGTGTAGCACCACCTTTTCAATGCAAGGCTATAAATGCAAAATAATTCTTCAAACGACATCTCATCTCCCGAAGCACCCGGCCAAGTTTAAAATAAGTTCGCCTGAATGTTTCCCACACTGTCATCTACTAAAACTCCATAGACAGATCCAGAGGGGGACAGGGGGTCCGGATCCCCCCTGAAAAATCACAAAAATATAGGGTTTCTTAGCAACACTGGTCCGGATCTCCTGACAAATTACAAAGCTACCAAGCCAGCATTAATTGTCAGGCCATTATCGACACGCCAGCGGAACGCCTTAAATGGCGTTTCACTGGCGGGTCGATTATGGGCCGCTTATAATAGTATATGTTTGGATCTTCTCCTCTCTTATAAGACGTTGTCAAAGTTGTGGTTCTCAAACAAGTATTCTTCATACAGTAACGTTTCTTCGATATAATCTTGACTGGGGCTGGCTTTCCTTTGAATATTATAACCCAAGACTAGCGATATATTTTCTGATGCATTGTAACCCTTCTGCAGATCCTACGCAACCAAAGTGTATGCATCCTGTTAAATTTACTAGTAAAATGCCCCAACTTACAGTAGATTTCGCCAGGTGCATGTAATCCTTAATTCCAAAATGAGTATTCCAAAATGGACGCCTCCGTGCGAGCTAAACATGTTTTTGTGTTTCAACATTAACGGTGTCTAGAGCGAAGATTAACCCCAAGAAAATGCATTTAAGCGCCCCTTCTACCGACACCTTGTGACGAATGCTGCATTCCGTTCTTAGTCGGTGGTTCTATTGTTGTTGATTCATTGTGTAATGTTCCTCCCATTTGTTGATGGGGTTCCGTGTTGGTCCTTGTTGTCATGTATGCATTACTTAGTGGCCTTTTTTAGGTTTGCAATCATCTTTACGAAAAAGAATTAAAAGTTCAACATGTTACATTAAATGTTTAATGAATTGCCTGGACCGATGCAGTACTTTATGGTCAAATGCATCATTGTGATATACAGAACCAACGAACCTTTTTTTATTTTAATAAGTTCGAATCGTTAGTTTTAGCATCCTGAAAGTTCAATACTTAAATTAAGTCTTCCTTAACTTTAAGGTGCCATATAATAGAGTAAAATACATATAATCAAGTAAAATAGCCAAATCATGGCAACATATATTAAGTAACTGAAATATCATGCAAGCTTAAGAAACGTTTTTTGACCAACTTTCTGCTGAAAATGCTTCATAATGCAAATACTCAAATGTGTTGACAAGTCATGCAGTAAATGTTAATGCTCTGTAATTAACGTGTAAATTGTAAATTGTATAATGTATTTTATATGACATATTGACAATAAGATATAATAACAAAAACAAACTTTAAGGAGCCATTGGAATCTTAGGCACAGATGTCTTGTGACTATAAAAGTTATGTGGTCCTTCCTCCCAGTGCTGTTTGTTGGTTTGCATTTAGTGTTTGTGGTATTTCAATGTGGATAGGAACCCATAAAATATACATTTTAGATGATCTTGCCTCCTTTGTTAGAAACGTGAAAAATGCTGTAAAAATTGTACATTTGTTTTATCCCAATAGCTTTTTCTTTAACTAGCTTCATAAAACTATAACCTTTTTCTCGTAACCTCTCAATTTTATCTCTCACTAATAAATTCTTTATCTTCCCAAACTTTGCTCGGGACACTTAGTCACGAGGGTAAAGTAGTACAGTGTATATAAACACAAGATATAGAAAGGCGACTTCATTGTCTTCACCTCTGATATTTATTGCTGGTGTTACTTAAGAGCAATGTAAATACTCTAACTAGACTGGATATATTTCCAGAGTTTCTATTTGTTCCATAAGCTAATTAATATGTCATTTTATTGGTTGTTCTTCTAAGCAGCTACATCATAGAGAAATATTAAAAATGGCGGAACCATTCTGTAATGAGAAATTTCGTTGCCCTTTTTTCTTCAAAACGATTGTGAGTGTCGCATAGAGAATTACACCCCAGCCGCCCCCCGTCTCGATTATTTTTTGAGGTATAAGATCTGACATAACCTTTCTTCATAGAAATAACTTGATAAATTGTCAATTATTCACGGTATGTATTGAACAGGAAGACATCTGCTTATGTATGGTTTTAAAATTATTCGCACAAAGACGGTGTCTCCTACTCTCACTATGACGCATATGACGGTCCTCTTTACACTAGGACGGTCTCACTTTACTCTGACTAAGACGATTTCCCTCTTACTCTCACTAAGACATTCTCCACTTACTCTCACTAAGCTAGTCTCCTCTTACTCTCAATATGATATCTCCTCTTACTTTTATTAAGATGGACTTCCTTTACCCTAACTAAGACGGTTTTCTCCTTGCTCTCACTAAGACGGTCTCCTCTTACTCCCACTAAGACGGTCTCATCTTACTCTGACTAAGACGTTTTTCTCCTTGCTCTCACTAAGACGGTCTCTTCTTACTCCTACTAAGACAGTCTCCACTTACTCTCACTAAGACAGTCTCCTCTTACTCTCACTAAGTCAGTCTCCTCTTACTCTCACTAAGTCAGTATCCTCTTAATCTCACTTAGTCAGTCTCCTCTTACTCTCACTAGGTCAGCCTCTTCTTACTCTACATAATACAGTATCCTCTTGCTCTCACTTAAACGGTCTCTTCGTACTCTCAATATGACAGTTTTTCTTACTCTCACTAAGACAGTCCCCTCTTACTCTGACTAAGACGGTTTTCCCATTATTCTCACTATGACAGTCTCCTCTTGCTCTCATTATGACATTCACCCCTTACTTTTACTATGACAGTCTCCTCTTACTCTCACTATGACAGTCTTCCCTTACTCTCACTAAGTCAGTATCCTCTTTCTCTCACTAAGTCAGTATCCTCTTACTCTCACTAGGTCAATCTCCTCTTACTCTCACTTAGTCAGTCTCCTCTTACTCTCACTAAGACAGTCTCCTCTTACTCTCACTAAGTCAGTATCCTCTTTCTCTCACTTAGTCAGTCTCCTATTACTCTCACTAGGTCAGTCTCTTCTTACTTTACATAATACAGTATCCTCTTAATCTCACCAAGACTGTCTCTTCGTTCTCTAACTATGACAGTTTTTCTTACTCTCACTAAGACAGTCCCCTCTTACTCTGACTAAGACGGTTTTCCCATTGCTCTTACTATGACAGTCTCCTCTTGCTCTCACTATGACAGTCTCCTCTTACTTTCACTATGACAGTGTCCTCTTACTCTCACTTAGACAGTTTCTCCTTACTCTCACAAAGGCAGTCTCCTCTTTCTCTCACTATGACAGTTTCCACTAACATTCACTAAGACGGTCTTACCTTACTCTGACTAAGACGGGTTTCACTAAGACAGTCTCCTCTTACTCTCACTATGACGCCCCCTTACTCTACATAATTCAGTATCCTCTTACTCTCTCTAAGACGGTCTCTTCGTACTCTCAATATGACAGTTTTTCTTACTCTCACTAATACAGTCTCCTCTTACTCTAAGACGGTTTTCCCATTATTCTCACTATGACAGTCTCCTCTTACTCTCACTATGACAGTCTCCTCTTACTTTCACTATGACAGTCTCCTCTTACTCTCACAAAGACAGTCTCCTCTTACTCTCACTAAGTCAGTATCCTCTTACTCTCACTTAGTCAGTCTCTTCTTACTCTCACTAGGTCAGTCTCTTCTTACTTTACATAATACAGTATCCTCTTACTCTCACTAAGACGGTCTCTTCGTTCTCTAACTATGACAGTTTTTCTTACTCTCACTAAGACAGTCTCCTCTTACTCTGACTAAGACGGTTTTCTCATTATTCTCACTATGACAGTCTCCTCTTGCTCTCATTATGACAGTCACCCCTTACTTTTACTATGACAGTCTCCTCTTACTCTCACTATGACAGTCTTCCCTTACTCTCACTAAGTCATTATCCTCTTTCTCTCACTAGGTCAGTCTCCTCTTACTCTACATAATACAGTATCCTCTTACTCTCACTAAGACAGACTCTTCGTACTTGTTGCTGTGATGTTCCCGATAATGGATATGGCAAACAAAATAATAAGAAACTCCAATGATAAGTTTCACAAATTCTTCATAAGTTAAATCCCTGCACAGTGAAACAATAATTCCGTCTGAAAATGACATAAATATATGGCGACTCTACTTGAAACTCCTTAGTTACTAACGCCAAAAATCTACGTCACGCTAACGTTACGCAATTACGTTAATTGCGTAACGTTAACGTTACGTTAAGCTCATGAATTCAGACAAGAGATGAACCTTTCATCCAAGACAGTTCGTACAGAAGAAGAACCTCATATCCATTCTTCCCCCTCCGGAAATGTTTTACATTTTGATTAAACTAGTTCCCTACAAACTAAAGTTAACTCTTCTCAATGAAAATCCATAGGAAACTTGAAAACATGAATCAAGTTTGAAGTACCCTGACGTTTGATAAATGCAACGACATTTAATTAATAAACTTAGGTTTCTCTCTTGCATGAATTTACAAATAGTTTGCTTATCATTTTCATTATGAATAAGTTCATATTTAGTTCCTTTTTTCAAGTTCCTCTTTTAGTCCTACATCTCTCCTTCTAAAGGACACAGCTTCGATATTAGTCTTATCAAGGTACCCTGCCCGACCTGGCCTTTAACAACCCAAACTTGTCCGCCATCTCCTGGATAGCTCTCTATGACTCTTCCCATAGGCCAGCTTCCCCGTGGTGTGTCTGGCGAATTGATTGGAACCACCTCGCCCATCTGAATGTTTCGTCTTTCCCGGTGCCACTTTTTTTCGCGCACTTAGTCCTGGCAACCACTCCCAAAGCCATCTATGCCAAAAATTACAAGCCAGCTCTTGAACATTTCTCCATCGTTTCGGGGGACTGAATTGTGTTTCGTCCACAGATGTAGGTGCAAAGTTACCCCCAATCTGACCATGTAAGAAATGATTTGGGGTAAGCGGAACATCATCTTTGTGGCATGCTGACTGGTATGTTAATGGTCGCGAGTAAATCAACCCTTTAGCGCCGATGATGGTCGTCATCAACTCCTCGTCGTTGATATCAGCCTGTCCCAGGATAGCCTTTATCGCCTTTTTCGCTGATTTCACCATCGATTTGTGAGACCCTCCAAAGTTTGGCGCTAATGGCGGATTGAAATGCCACTTTATTCCCTTGTTCGCAAGTGATTGTTCTATCTTGTGACTCTCTACTTGCGCAAGTAGTGCCTGCAGTTCTCTGTCAGCGCCTATGAAGTTGGTCCCATTGTCAGAATATACCTCATCTGCAAGACCTCTTCGACTTGCCATTCTGTAGAAAGTGTTGAGAAATGAGTCCATGGAAAGACTGTGAGCTATTTCCAAATTTACAGCACTGGTGGCCAGACACGCAAACAAACATAGATATCGTTTTTCACGTCGTTTTTTTCTCCCCTATACAGTGTCACCAAACCACGTGGTGTGTGACGTAAATTTTTGGTACCACCGGCAGCTAAATCATCAACAAGAAGCATCGCCTCGGAACTTCAATCAATCGTAAGTATTTTATTTTTCAGCCGATTTCAACGACATATAGCCTATTCTAAGGGGAAAAGTGAGTTCTTTACAACGGTGTTAATGGATTTGTCACCAGATTAATACTTTAGGCCTGAAAACGAGGCAAATGTCCAGAAAATGTGAAAAACACCGTGCAACCACGGCAAGCCAGTCCCAAATATTTGCCTCGTTTTCAGGCCTAAAGTATTAATCTGGTGACAAATCCATTAACAATGTTTGGTTAAACTCGTGTTTTTGCTGCAACTATGTTTGTAGAGAAAGTTCCATCGCTATTTTGGCATCTTGCGTAGATAACAGCCCTATACGCATTTTCAGATGCATCTACAAAGCTATGCAGTGACCTAGTATCCGCAATTGTGCCTTCATACCATAGACATCTTGGAACCTGGATCTTTTGTAGTTGTAGCAATTCAGCGAACCACGCACCTGCAGAAGTTGTTAGCGGTTAGGTAAGCTCGTCACCTCAGTCTATGCCAGCTGTCCACATATCTTGTAGCAACATTTTTGCACGCACTGTGTAAGGAGACAGAAAACATATTTAATCAAAGAGACTTGCGATTTTCTTCAAAACATTCCTCTTTGTGTACGGCATGACCTCCTCTGGAACGTTTTCTCTAAATATGAAAACGTCTGTATCTGCACGCCACCATACCCTGAGAGTTTTGGCACACGGTCCAAATCGACCTCTGCCTTCCGATCCTCAAGTGTTATTTCGCCTCATACTTCAGATGAGTTTGACAGCCATTTCCGAGCATGCATTCCGGCTTTTGACAGTAAAGCTGACAGTTGGTGATAAAGCTGAATTCCTTGTACTGCAGACTGTATGGAGTCCATGGACTCGTCCATAGATATGCCGTTGCTTATCATTCTAGACGACGAACCTTGGTACCAAATTATAGTTGAGACATTGGAAAAATGACCAACTGATTAGATATACGAATTATCTCATTTGCATATTCATGAATATTAGTGAGAACATACAGAATAAGAGAAAAATCGTCGAAAAGTTAAGGGGATATACCTACAAAATTACCTCTTCATCAGCTGCTAATTACCTTATACTACAAGAATTGATACCAAATGAAAGTTAAGATATAACCAAGAGACCAAAAGGATAAATAATATACTAATTATCTAATTTGAATATTTATGGATATTAATGAAAACAAGAAATAAGTGGAAATTGGTAGAAACATTAAGGTGGTATACCTACAAAATTACCTGTATGTCTACTACTAACTACCTTAGACTTCAAAACGTGGAACAAAGAATAAATTGAGACAATGCATTTTGACCTAAATGATTAAATTTATGAATAATCTAATTAAAATATCAATGAATATTAATATAAACATAAGGAATAAGAGAAAACTGGTAGAAAAATTTAGGTGGGATACATACAAAATTACCTGTCCGCCAGTTGCTAACTATCCTAGAGTAAAAAAACTGGTACCCGATTAAAGTTGAGACATAGCCATTTGACCAAAATATTTAAATAAACGAATAATTTAATTCGAATATTCATGAATATTAATGGCAATATAAGAAATAAGAGAAAATTGGTAGAAAAATTAAGACGGTATTAAACCCACAAAATGTCCTATACTTGTACGTCTGCTGTTTACTAGACTATAAAACTTGGTACCAAATTAAAGTTTAGACTTTGCCTTTTAACCAAAATTATTAAATATGTGAATTATCAAATTTAAATATTCATGAATATTAATGTTAACATAAGAAATAAGACCAAATTGGTAAAAATATTAAGGGGTTATACTTACAAGTTTACCTGTACTCCAGCTGCTAACTATTATAGACTATAGAATTGCTACCCAATAAAAGTTGAGACAAAGCCATTTGACTAAAATGATTAAATATACTAATTATTTAATTTATATATTCATAATATTACTGTATACATAAGAAATAAGACAACATTTGTAGAAAAAATAAGGGGGTTTACCTACAAAATGTCCTAAACGGCTGCTGCTTACTAGCCTAGACTACAAAACTTAGAACCAAATAAAAGTTTAGACATTTCCATTTGACCAAAATGATTATACATGCGATTTATTTAATTTAAATATTCATGACTATTAATGTAAACATAGGACATACGACAAATTTGGTAGAAAAATAAAGGTGATACACCTTGAAATGTATCAGGACGCCAGCTGCTAACTATCATATCTTACTATACCTGGTACCAAATAAAGATTAGAAATAGCCATTTGATCATAATGATGAAATATACGAATTTTCTAATTTACAATATTTATGAATATTAATGAAAGCAAATGAAATAAGAGAAAATTGGTAGAAAAATTAAGGTGGTATACCTTCAAAATTATCTATATATCTTCTGTAAACTATCGTAGATTGCAAAACTTGGTACCAAATTAAAGTTGAGGCAATGTATTTTGACCAAAAAGATTAAATATACGAATAATCTTATTTGAATATTCATAAATATTAATGTAAAAATTACAAATAATAGAAAATTGGTTGAAATATGAAGGTGGTATACCTACAAAATGTCCTATACATCTGCTATTATTTAGACTAGACTATAACACTTGGTATCAAATAAAAGTTGAGACTTTGCTTTTTTAACCAAAATTATTAAATATGCGAATTATCTAATCTAAATATTCATGAATATTAATGTAAACATAAGAAATAAGACCAAATTGGTAGAAATATTAAGGGGGTATACCTACAAAATTTACCTGTACTCCAGCTGCTAACTATCTTAGACTATAAAAAAATTGGTACCCAAAAAAAGATGAGACAACACCATTTGACTAAAATGATTAAATATACGAATTATCTAAATTAGATATTCATGAATATTAATGTAAACATAAGAGTCAAGACAAAAGTGGTAGAAAAATTAAGGTGGTATATCTACAAAATTACCAGGACGCTATCTGCTAAGTATCCTATCTTACAAAACTTGTACCAAATAAAAGTTGAGACATAGTCATTTGATCAAAATGATAATATGAATATTCATTAAAATGAATGAAAGCAAAAGAAATAAGAGAAAATTGGTAGAAAAATTAAGGGGGTATACCTACAAAATTACCCATATATCTGCTGCCAACTATCGTAGATTGCAAAACTTGGTACCAAATTCAAGTTGAGACATTGCGTTTACATCAAAATGATTAAGTGTACGAATTATCTAATTTGAATATTGATGAGTATTAATGAACACTTTAGAAATAAAAGGAAATTGGTAGAAAATAAAGGTAATTTACGTTCAAAATAACCACTAAATCAGGTGCTATATATATATTAATTTATGATTAACTTCAAAACTAGGTACTAAATAACAGTTGAGACATTTTCATTTGATGATAATGATTAAATATACAAATAATCTAATTTGAATATCCATAAATACTAATGTAAACATAAGAAATAAAGCAAAATTGGTAGAATAATTAAGACAATACCCCTACCAAATTACCTCTACGCCAGCTGCTTACTATCATAGACTACAAAACTTGGTACCAAATAAAAGTGTAGATACAGGTATGCAATCCTATGATTTGATGTATTCGAAATATCTAATTTTCATATTCATGAATATTAAACCACTCGTAAAAAGAATTAGTCTAAAAAAGTAGAAAACTAAAGTGGTTTGACATACAAAATAACCTTTATTTCCGCTGCAATATATCATAGACTACCAAACATTGAGATATAGCTCAATGACCCAATGATGAATATACAAATGATCTCATTTGCATACTTATGAATATATAAGAAAACATTAAAAACAATAACACAGAAAGATACAAATTCGTTCTAGGCTTTAATTTCAGAACAAGCTTAGAAAATAAGGATACCTAGCAGCTAACAAATACGTAATTTTGTAAGTTCACCCCTTTATTTTTCCAAAATGTTCTCTTATTTCTAATATTTTGATCAATATTTATAAGTGGGAATGTTAGAAAATTTGTACAATGTAGAATTAGGCAAAATGCAGTGCATTGGCATTATTTGGTACCAAGAGTGGTTGCCTAAAATAATTCGCAGCTGAGCTGAAGTAACTTTCGTGGGTACATCCTTTTTTTTTACGATTTCCTAATGTATTCATTAATTTTCATGAATATGGAAATTTGATAATAAGCATATTTTACCGCTGAATGAAGCTGCTATGTCTTACCTTTGATTTCTTTTATCGAGTTAGTACTTATGAATGATTTTTCTGCTGAGATATAAATAATTTGTAGGGATATACGAAACTGTTTTGAAGCGCATTATTTGTTGCATTATTTGTTGCCATTGAAACCATGCAATTTCACATAGCTCAAATGGAATTATTTCCAGGGCAATACTTTTACTTATTGAAGGTGGTCCAACAAAACAATTTGATGCCCATGAGAAGTAAGTAAGGGTGCAAAGATCAGGAATCGTTTCATTCATAGCACTATTTTGAACTAGTTTCAAGCTTTTAAAGTGATAAACGAGAAATGAGTTTTGAGAATCAAGTTTCTTTGATCTAACTGTTGTCGTATTGTCCATTCTTCCTAGCAATACCCACAAAATGTATTACATTATCTATATATCAAACGTAAAATCATTTAAATTCCTTAGTACCCAATTGTCGAATAAGACCAGCCTGGTATAGACATTTATCTTCAATTGAAGACTCGTTTCATCTTTTAGGACCATGTGGTAAATTTTCTCACTGCGCCTAATAGTATATCAAGTATATTGGTGAAATGCACGAAAACAGAGCATTTTTCACATGGGGGTAGTAACTTTGCAAGCAATTTTCCGAACCGTCAAGCATGTCAGAATGCTGTTAATCATGTTTTTGAAAAGCAAATTTATATTTTTCTTTGAATTACTCAAGTTTTACGTTCTTTTTTTTTTACTAAAAATAACGGTATTATTAGAAACGATATCAAGGAATTTGTTCTATTTTATAGGGCAGTAAGAGTTATCCCTCATTAATTATATCTGCAAGTGAAGAAAATTAGCCAAATTTGATTTGAAAATAAATAAAAGTTGAATTGATTTTAGAAATTATAATAATTTACAAAAAAAATATGTTTTTAAACTGCAAAAAAAACGTTTCGAAAAATCGTACTTCACAATTCCCTTTTTTGCAAGGAAAGAGTTATCTCCCAATTTTAGATATGACGCTACCAATTTTCGAACGTGCGACCCAATCAGAATTAAAGTAGATGCATTTAGTTTTGATTTGAGACCGGTTTCATCTTTTATGACGATGAGGTAAGATTTCTCAAAAAGTAAGCCTTATATGAAATTCAGCAACGCGCCTATTGATCTCATTTCAGACCGTTTATCCTTTCATTGATTATGTAAAAACTCAGATGAGACATAAATTAGTAACTTTTTGTTCATGTCTTTACTGTCTCCAGTATGTATGTAAGAGCAGAGTATTTGAGCCGCGACATGATATTTCCAACAATGTGGTATATGCACATGAGTCTATTCATGTCAAAATGCCACATTGTTTGGGCACATTATATATAATAGCTAAGTATTCATTGATTACTATCATTGTTATTACCAATGCTGTTTTAATGTAAGCTGAACATCGCCTGAGTTTACACTTATCCAAAAGCAACATTGCTTGTAATCTCATGTTTTGGGCTTTTCATCCTAGCGTCATTAGGAAAAGCCTTGAAGTTCGTTATGAGTTTAGTTCATTGTGAAGAACATTTTTGAAACGAAACAAGATGTCATTTATTCAGAACTAATGGAGAGCATGACCCACGTCGAGAGAGAATCCACAACCGGCGCGGCATACAAACCCCGTAATATACACTTCATATTAGAACGATTGATAGGAATGCTGGTCTTTAATTGAGACTAATGTCTCCTTTTAACCTAAATCAATTTGACTAATCTGATGAGTAGAACAGGGTATAATAGAATTTTTTGATCGCTATAAAGGTGGCAACTTTAATATTCATATCTGGGCGTGGTTCGATTATTTCATCTGTAAAGGAAAGGAAATCTTGTTTTATATTTGTATTTGGTAATGTTGTTTGAACCGTTCATGAAACTCGCGACCGTATATGCACTGAATACTTATTAAATATGGTAATGTTGTTTGAACCGTCCATGAAACTCGTGACCGTATATGCACTGAATACTCATTAAATATGGTAATGTTGTTTGAGCCGTCCATGAAACTCGTGACCGTATATACACTGAATACTCATTAATTAACACTGAAACCGCCAATCACAACAAAAGTAAGTAATGGTGCAAAGATCAGGAATCGATACAATCAAATACCACACCTGACCCAGGATACCAATGGGAAAGTGACAAACTCACAGAAGACACCACAAACGAGAGCCAAGAGGTCAGCCCTTTCCCAGCAGGTGACCACAAAGCACATATAAACAGACGTGCACAAAACATAGCAAACACAAGACAGAACAAAAACATAAAAGATCCACAAAAGAAGCAGTCATCTGCTTTTGTCGTCTGCATAAAAGTTTTGAAACCTCTTTGACAAACAGTGTAGATCCAGATCAAACTATCCCTGGGAGCAGCCTGATCAGGGGTCTACACTGTTTCTTCTATACTTACGTAATTCAATAAACAACATTTAAGGGTTAAATAATGTTTTTGTAGGACCTGAGGAGTGATGGGGCAAGATGATACGGTTAATCGCGCCTCATTTTCAGCTTTTTACCTTTATCTAAGATAGACAAGTCCTAGTTAATCATACACGAGATGCTGCCTTTACAGTAACCAAAAAGTTCTATTATATAAAGAATTTGACATATATAGTTCTGTCAGACATAGCTTTACTCCGTGTAATTTACCTCCATTTCTGACTGTCCTGTGCATGAGTGAGGGGACAGAAGTCCGCTCAATTCAATGTTTACAAGTGTATTCAGCTGTCATTTTTTTGCAAACTGGGATTTGGGGAATATGGCGGGCAGAAATCCGCTTAACTCAATGTTAGCAAGTGACTTCCGCTGTCATTTATTATGGAAACCATTTGAACCTAGATCAGGACTGGCTTTTAGTCAGGCCTGATCAGGATCCGAACTGCTTGGCATCTAACAGAGTTTTGAATATGAAATGATAGTTACGTTTTTTCCTCAAACATGTGACACTGTTTACAATGAAGGCATCTAGCTGTGAGATTATTGACAAAAGAGCGATTGCATTTCAATACTTCCTGGTTCAGATCAACAAAATGACCTAGTTTCCCAATGTAGATTTGATTATAGTTTTAAGCGTTATTTAAGAGCGACGATAATTTTACATGTAAGCAGACTGGATATGGCAGGTTGATCTCAGTTTTCCATAAACTAATATTTTATGTAATTGGTTGTGTCATGAAGCTGCTCCTATCACAAGACAGGCTGTTATATTCAATGGAGTGTATTTTGTAAAGAGATAAAAGATATTCAAAATGGCGGATTTCTGCTTAGCTTTCGGTAAGTTATGTTGATTGTTCTGTATTTTAAAAGATAATATGTCCCCCACTGAGATTTACTTTGTCAAGGGGAATTACGCCTCAAATGATTTTTGTAGTATAAGGTTTGACAGACTATTTCTGCGTAGTCATGAAAAGTAATGAGCAGAAATGGGAAAACATTCATATTGTCACATGAGTGATTGTGAAATTTTGCAATGGGCTTATTAAGGAAAAAATCTTATGCTTGTGTCTTGATATTTTGTATGAAGCATTGTCTAGTGGGCCTCTGGAATAGCTAAGTATTCATTGATGACTATCACTGTTATTATCAATGCTGCTATTTTGTAAGCTCAACATCGTCTGAGTCTACACTTACCTAAATGCCACATTTTTGGTAATCTCATGTTTGGGCTCAATAATATGCAATAGCTAAGTATTCATTGATGACTATCATTGTTGTTGCCGGTGGAGACATGGTGCTGGCGGTCGTGATCCAGACACTTTATCCGCTGCTTAGTACTGATTCAAACCTACAGTCCCGACATGTCTGAAAATTGTTGACTGTGACGTAAAACGTCAGAACAAACAATAGAATGCTCTGCCATTATCCCAAGTATGTTAGTTTTGCTGGATTGTCTTTAAATAAGGCTACAATAAAGAAGGCACGTATGTGTTTTGAGTTAAGTTAATTATGAAGAACCTTTTCGAAACGAAACAAAATGCAATTTATTCAGGACTAATGCAGAGCACGACCCACGTCGAAACAGAATCCACAACCGGCGCGGCATACCAACCCCGTAATGTACACTTCATATTAGAACGATTGAAAGGAATGCTGGTCTTAAATTGAGACTAATGTCTCCTTTTCACCTAAATCAATTTGACTGATCTGATGAGTAGAACAGGGTATAATTGAACTTTGTGATCGTTATAAAGGCGGCAACTTTAATATACATATCTGTGCGTGGTTTGGCTGTTTCATCTGTAAAGGAAAGGAAATCTTGCTTTATATTTGTATTTGTAATATTGTTTGAACCGTTCATGAAACTCGTGACCGTCTATACACTGAATACTCATTTATTAACACTCAAAGCGCCAATCAGAACAAGTCATCCCATTTTTGTCGTCTGCATAAATGTTTTCAAACCTTTTTGAAAAAGAGTGTAGGTCCAGATCAGACTGCCCCTGCAGGCAGCCTGATCTGGGGTCTACACCGTTTGCATACACACTTACGTAATTCAATAAACAACATTTCAAGGTTTAAATACTATGGAGGCGTTATGGGGCAAGATGATGCAGTTACATGTAATTGCACCTCATTTTGAGCTTGTTATCTTTGTCTAAGGCAGACAAGTCCTAATTAATCATTCACGAGATACTGCCTTAAAAGTTTACAGTAACAAAAGGTTCTATAATATAAAGAATTAAATTGTGTTATTTGACATATACCGTTCAGTCAGACATAGCTTTACTACGTGTAAATTACCTTGATTTCTTACTGTCCTGCACACGGGTGAGGGGACAGAATGTTTTCAAGTGTATTCCGCTGTCATTTTTTGCAAAATGGGATTTGGAGAATATGGCGGGCAGAAATCCGCTTAACTCATTGTTTGCAAGTGAATTCCGCTGTCATTTATTTTGCAAACCATTTGAACCTAGATCAGGACTAACGTTTAGTATGGTCTGATTGGGATACGAACTGCTTGGCACCTAACGAAGTTTTGAAGTTACGTTTTTTCCTCAAACATGCGACACTGTTTTCAATGGAGGCAGTTAGCTGTGAGAATATTGACAAAAGAGCGATTGCATTTCAATACATTATGGTTCAGTTCAATAAAATGGCCTAGTTTCCCAATGTAGATTTGATTCTAGTTTTAAGTGTTATTTAAGAGCGACGTTAATTGTACATGTAAGCAGACTGGATATGGCAGGTTGATCTCAGTTTTTCATAAACTAATATTTTATGTAATTGGTTGTGTCATGAAGCTGCTTCTGTGACAAGACAGGCTGTTATATTCAATGGAGTGTATTTTGTAAAGAGATAAAAGATATTCAAAATGGCGGATTCCCGCTTAGTTTTTGGTAAGTTATTTTGATTGATCTGTATTTTCAAAAGATAATATGTCCCCCACTGAGATTTACTTCGTCAAGGGGAATTTCGGCTCAGATGATTTTTGTAGTATAAGGTTTGATAGATTATTTCTGCATAATCGCATAACAAAATGTTTTAAACTAGAACCCGGGTTGAAAAAACCCACTCTGGTGATCACATGTTTTTCATAGGCTAATGTGATGAAAACCATAATATATTTTTGTCTGAAATCATTAGGCATACAAGCTTGATATTTTGTATGTATTATCAATTAAGCTACCATAGTAACCAGTTGGTTCAAAATTGGCAATGGGACTGAAAAGTTACAACACATATGAAGAATCACTATTGCACAACGTATAAAATATTTGGGCCTACGCCTGACTATTATACGTAGATAGCATTCTTTTTTAACCAAACAATATAATATCCACTATCTTGAAACCTTATCGCATCATATACAAATGTACACGTACACATGACACATTAAAGTGTAAAATATGCACGTTTAATATTGATCGCCTATGAAGTTATCAATTCTTTACACAAGCACTAGCATCTATCTGGAGGGACTAAAGAACCAAAACTAATAAGTGAGTATGATCAGGAAATACCACAATCATAAACTGCAAATCTGTGTTCGTGACTTCATCTACGTCCCCTACTTAGTACATGCGAGTAGCAAATGCTCTGGTGGGTCTGCGCAGATTCGCAAGTTAGTCTTATTATTGACGATGCGATAAGTACATATAAATCACTTGCAGGTACCCGCTCATACGAGGGATGATCCAAAAGTTCTGATCTGTACATTGTGGCTTTGTCAAGAGACATTTTTGAGATGCATACTATGCACCATTCAAAAGAATGAGTTTTTACCTAGTTTATAATGATGCTAATATTTTCTGGCTGAACTGTTTCGTTTAATAATTACAGCACATTATTATTGACGATGCGATACCGCTCATATATACTGAGGCCAAGTTCTAATCGGTCACCTTACATTTTTTATGCTAGTTCAGAATGTAAAAAAAGGCATATAAAATATATGTTTTATAAATACAGCTAGACTTTCCCGTGATTCTGCAAGTAATTTCATTTAAACATGAATTGTACTTCTAACATAGACGAACTCAGAGAAAAGGTACACTAATTTCAAAACAGTCACACTTTTTCTACGTTATAAAATGTTACACAGAGATGTTGTCAATTAACGATGTGTTTGTTTGAAGATGTTACTGACTACCGCGGGTTAAGAAGAATAAAAAATCAAAAGTTTTCTTTTGATATGACTCTTCGTTTTTTTCTACATAATTGCATAAGACAAACACAATTAACAGCTCAATCATAGAAATTCAGCTTAAAGCTTGCAATTTACATACAAAATTCGCACTGCCGAATATACCCTTCAGAGCTCAAACTTAATAAAAGCTTATACCTCTGATTCCGAAGCCACGTTTTTTGACTTGTACTTGTCAATTTCTAATGAAATTGTTTCTACCAAATTATATGATAAACGTGGCAACTTTGATTTTGTAATTGTTAATTTCCGATTTTTAGATGGTGATGTTTTTTGCTCTACATCGTATGGAGTCTATCTCTCTCAACAAATTCGTTTTGCTAGAGCATCTAGCCATGTTGTTGACTTCAACGCACACAATAAATTGTTATCTCAGAAACTTATTAAACAAGGCTATCATTAACTTCGTAAAACCATTCTTAATTGTATAGACGATGCTACATGTATAATTTGTTATCTAAATTCCAAATTCGACTTATATCTCTCTGGCGCCTAGGATTTTCGGGACCTGAGTTCTATGTTGACTTGGTGTATAAATTGAAGAAGAGTGTTGGTTTTAATAATTTTTCAGCGCAGTTCATTAAAATGATTTCCAATTATAAAAAAAAATATTGGCTATAACGTATTGCAACAGTCTGAATGCTTGGTGGTCATCTCAATCATGGTTGGCAACTTTCCTTTCCTCTTTAATTGCACGCCGGTGGGTCGGACTTCAGACTCTAGGAGCTTAATTTAATGCTACTCTTACAAATTTACAAATCGGCTTGCGAACGTATGACGTATCTGAAATCGCTTTGAACGCCACGGCAAAGCCACAAAATGGAAGCTTACGTAGTTGTAACGTTGAACGATAGCAAACGAGGCGATCGTGCAGCGTGACACATACGTATACAGTTGCTGATGTGGCGTTGCTGTGGCGTTCTAAATGATTCCAGATATGCCGTACTTTCGCAAGCCGATTCGTAAATGTGTAAGAGCAGCATTAGTGATCACTTTCAACAGATAATAGACTGATGGCTACAACGGTTTATCTCTCGCTCCTAGGGAATTTGCAGATATATCCTCTTTTGTAGAGATTTCAATTTGCGTCATTTAAGAGATGACTGCACTATGTACGCTGGGGCGTCAGTCTCTGACAGCCTGCAATATGTGTTACCATGTCAAATTTAGAAAAAATAGAAATAACAATGTGAGTTACAGAAAGAAGGCATAAAACTGTAAAATGATTTAATTTTTCAGTTAGTATGCATGCTTGCTACCTTAGCTACATATACAAACTTTTTGAGCGAGATTATGGCCGGTGTTATGCATGTTACTTTAATTAGATTACCTTTCAAAAATGAGAATTGTAACCAATATCATTTACTTTAACAGTTGATCGGTGTTGTTTAAGATATATTTGATTATGCTGTAGTAGCATACGTATTTGGCATTTCGAAAAAAACTACATTTTGATTTTCTATCTTAAATGTGTTGTCATATATGAGCAATTAAACAACCCTACCCCAGTTTTAAAGAGCACAATATTTTGAGTACCTTTAAGTAAAAATATATGAACACATTCGCTGCCGCTGGTTATCTAATATATTTAAGATATTCTTGCTCATATATTAAAGAAATATATACAACTAGTTTGGAGAGATTGTTTAAGCATATATTATACGTTACATGATATAAAATATGAGGATGTACATTGACTTGATACAATGGATGATATTTCAGAAAAAGATGAATATTTTTTTTTTTATGTTTTCCTGTAATTCTCTAATCTTTGATGCATATTTATTGTTTATCACCACGCCGACGTACCTTCGTTACAGATGTTATATTTTTTAAACATACTTCCTTATATGTATAATACTAAATGTATATAAAGTCTAGAGGGACAAGGAGTTAATAGTTTCACATTTAAACAAGACGATTTGGTAAATGCTCCTATCAAATGTCAATATTCTAAACATAGCCTTATCCAAGTCAAATTACAATATCATGTATTCCTGATTCGCTGGAAAAATAATTGTCCAGTGGAAACACCAAACAATATTTTGACTGCAAGCTGAATTAGGGCCTGCTGCATACTTAACCCCTTTGGAATTCTGCAGACATATTCTATCCTAAACAATAATGCAAGGTGCATCAAATAGAGATGCTCACACTCTGTAAGTCGGGGCGTTAACCTATAACAGCTTGTTACATATGTTACTATATCAAATTGAGACAAAGCAAATTGTATGTTCAAGCTAGAGAAAAATAAAAGACATTAAAATTATCTAATAAATTGACATTCTAATAGTCTGCATATTGGATGTCTTTACTACATATGGAAGCTAATTAACACTAGTACAACTACCTGTGTTGTTATGTGCATTTTATGAGCCTAATTATAATTTGAAAGTGGTAATTGTGGCCATCGTTGTTTAGTTAAACAACCGCTCAGTGTTGGTTTCAACCCGTATTAGATTTGATTTTACAAACATATACTCAATTGACGAATATAAAATAAAAAACAAAGTTTGCTTTTCTATCTAAGTGTTCAGAAATTGTGATGTGACGGTTCCGCTGATCCTGCTTTCATATGTTATTTTAGGTTTTACGTCTCATGAGAAATTTACTCGTGGAGACCTCTCCTAATTTCTTCAACAGGTTCTATATTAATGTCAAAACTTTTTTGGGAAAATTCATGAATTTGAGAAATGCTTCTGCAAACTAAATTAAATACGATTTGATATGTAGGAAAAGCCCTTCATGAACAAATATGGATATAACAAACGTTTCGTTTTAATATTTGGGAGTGGTCATAAAAAATCACATAGAGGGACGACACACCGTATATCTGGAAAAGAGAACGTAGAGATTTACGATTGTGTTATTGTTTACAGTTCGAAAAGTCCATGCTATATAGGACCTGTGAACAATATTCAAATAATGACGATCTGTCTTTCAATTCTTCTGTCTGTATCTCTGTTTGTCTGTCTATAAAAGTAGAGGACCCAGGGCCCAGAAATGTCATAAGCAAGCAATAAGGTATGGCCCCATTTTGGCAGAATTGCCACTTGTTTTAATTGATTGTACATACCATACACAAAATGAAACCGGATATTGCACTCAACTTAAGCCTTGCAAACATACATGTACCTTTTACAGTGTGTTTATCGGGTTACTCATAATTTTCTTGAAAACAAAAATATGTAATTATGTCTTATTATGTAGTAGATAAACGGCTTAAATTAATTAAACAGTTATACAAACTGCAATAGCATGTTATAATATACACATATTGACGTTTGTTTAAGTTGCTTTGGTGCATTAAAATGTCGATTACGTTATACTTTGAACTATACCCCTTAAAATCAATAATATTTTGTTAAATTTCCGTTTCTAATTTAATAACAGATATTTTCGTTTATGATAATATGTTTTTAAAAGGTCATTTAATTACAATTACAAAACTGCAAACAGATATGTTTTATCCTAAATACTTTGTCAGATACAAGCTGTTCAATTGGATCACCATGAATAAAACGTTATTAAAGATTAGAACCTTTGAATTCTAAAATTATGCATGTGCTTCTTTCTGTTAGCTTTTAAACATCTTCTGATTATTAGCTCACCTGAGCCGAAGGGTCTTGGTGAGCTTATAGGATGGGACTCGAGCCAGTGTCCGTTAGTGAGTCCGTTCACATTTTCAACAATGAATATCTCTGAGACCAACTGGACGATCATAATCAAATTTCATCTAAAGCATAACTGGGGTAAGGGAATTTGCTGCATTAGGTTTTGGGCCAGATCGGATATGAACTCTTGTTTGCATGGCAACAGATAGCTCCTATAGAGTTATAATAGGGAAAATCTTGTAAGCAATCTAACTCTTCTATCTTTCATTGTATCTTCTTCATTCTTGCAGGTAAAAAGGACAGCAAATAAAGCTTAGATGGGTTTGAATCTCGGCAAGATTTGACCAGGGACTTCGGAGTTAGCTACCCTTGAACGTCTGAAAAAATCCCCATTGACTTATAGTGGGAAAAATGTTGTGTGCACTCTAGTACTTTTATTTTTGAATGGATCTTCATCATTCTTACAGGTAACAAGGACAACTATAAAAGCTTTTATTATTCTGAATTTTTCTGCCAAATCCCACCACCAATCACTCAGTTATCTGCCCTTGAGCGTTCGAAAAATGAATGTATTTTGTTGTGAGCACTCTAGCACCTTCATTTTTGATTGAATCTTATTCATTCTTGCATATAAAAGGACAGCTATAAAAGTTTGATTGGGTTCAAAATTCAGTAAGATCTGACCGGGGTCTACGGAGTTAGCTGCCCTTGAACGTCTGAAAAAATCTTCATAGACTTATAATGGGAGAAATGTTGTGAGCACTCCGGTGCTTTCATTTTTGAATGAATCTTCATCATTCTTGCAGGTAACAAGGACAGGTATAAAAGCTTGAATGAATTTGAATTTCTGCCAGATCTAATCACTATTTCCTGAGTTAGCTGTCATTGAGCGTTTGAAAAATGAATGTATAATGTTGTTAGCACTCTAGCACCTTCGGTTTTGATTGGATCTTATACCTTCTTGCCTGTAACAATGGCAGCTATAAAATCTTAGATCGGTTTGAAATTCGGCAATATCGAACATGGAGTTAGTTGCCCTTGAACGTCTGAAATATCTCCATAAACTTATAATGGGAGTAATGTTGTAAGAACAATTGTGCTTTCATTTTGAATGTATCTTCATTATTCTTGCAGATATCAAGGACAACTATTAAACCGTTAATGAGTTTGATTGTTGGCCACACTTGACCACCAACTATTGAGTTAGCTGCCCTTGGGTGTCTAAAATATAGCTCTATAATGTCTTGACCATTCTAGCGCATTCAGTCTTCACTTGATCTTCATTCTTGTAGGTAACCAGGACATACATAAAAGTACGTATGAGTTTGAATATTGGTCAGATCCCATCACTGGCTATGGAGTTATGTGCCCTAGAGCATCTGAAAAATATAATTTCTCCAGGTTTCCTGCGCAATTTTTATTCAGATCTTTTTAATACTTGCAGATAACCAGAACTTGCATGATATCTTGAGTGTTTGAATTTATTCCTGATCACTGTTTCAAGTTCAGAGTTACCTGCCTTTGAGCATCATAAACTATGGTGTCTCCAAACAATATACTGGCTCTCAAGTGAGCGATCGTTGCCCATTTGGCTACTTGTTGCAGTTATGCCACTCTACATAAGAACACTACTGTACATTATTTCTGGTGTAAAAGATCGCTTTGATGTCCAATGTCTAATAGGTCACGTTAAAGATAACACGAAAACTCATGATTTTGTAGACTTCTTTCAAGTCAAATGATTTCTGTAAGTACATATGTATTAAAACAAATTACAAATGACAAATGATCTATTTAGCACCAACACATTTACAATAAATGGTTAAGGCCAATACAAACAAACAAAAACAGTCATATGGATGTATCTCTACATGTGGGAGTCATAGTACAAGTTATCAAATGGGAAGCTCCTACTCAAAATAGAATCATCCCAAATGAATAGATGATACATTTACGGTTCATCCATTTAGTAAAATCCGTATCAGATCTGGGGCCCCAAGGGTTTTGGGATCTGGGGAAAATGGCTATTTATTTTCAGGGAGCTGGGGAGCACTGGTAATTATTTTCAGGGATTTGGGGAGCAAGTTCATAGTTTTGGGGATTTAGGGAGCCCTGCAAAAAAGTAAAAAAAAAGTAAAAAAGTAAAAAAAAATCTCACCTTTAAGGAAAAGCCTTCATTTTGTTTGATTTTTTCAAAAAAAAAATCTTTGGCAGACCCCCTCAGACCCCCTTGGATATCTAAATGTATTTACTTTCCTGCTAACGTGCTAATCTGGATTGTATTGATGACAGATAAGGCAAATTATTTTCACTATTGTGGAAAATTCAACTTAAAATTGTTGAATTTTAGGTTGATAATATTGTATTTGGGAACACTCAGAATGCGCCGTATTGAACCGATTTAATGAAAAAAAATCTGCACCCCTAGAATGAATCTGAATCCACATCATTACAAGATATATCTTTGCGTCCAGTATGTAATTTTTGCTGTAAAAAACGTAAAGCCTCCATTTTTATGTATTTCTTTGGCTTCTAAGGGCTATTAACCCACCCCCCCCCCCCCGATCCCCCTTGTAAAATGTGAATGTATTTATTTTGTGCCAAGTGCGCATCTGGATTATTTTTAGGGAAAAATATGGCAAACAATTTGGGTTTTTGATTTATTATTAAATATTGATCTTTAGGTTGATAATAACTAACTTTGGAACACTCAGAATGCACCAGACCCCACCATTTTTATCAAATTCTCCCCGGGTCCCCCTAGCACAAGTAATAATCATACCAGGGCTACCTACACATCTGGTATGCAATTCTCTATCTAGGTAATTAGATTGTTTTTTTATTAAAACTTTGATGAATGTTGATCAGATATATTCTTGCTTGTTAAAACTGAGGGTAAACTTTCGTATAGGGCCTAATAGCAATTATTAAAAGGAACTTTCTAATGGTTACAAAATTAATGCTTTCACTTTATTTTAGAAAATCTAACTTCATCTATTGGAAAAAAACAGCTGCCCCTCCCCCACCAAGAAAACCAAAAGGTCTAGCTGTCACTAATAAAAACAATCAAGTCTAGAGAGCATTCCTCCATAGTATCCATACCTACTCTACTAGGTACAGCAGCAGAATTTTAAGGATGGCCCCATACTTTGAGCTTTATCATGCAAAAGTTGGAACATTTTCGCCAATGTCCTTGACAAAAATTATTCCCATATATTACATTAATAAGATCTGATATGCATTTTACTAAATGAATGAACTGTAAATGTATCATCTATTCATTTGGAATGATTTTATTTTGAGTAGGAGCTTCCCAAATGACATTTGATAACATTTTATCTTGTTTTTAATACATATATACTTAAAGAAATCATTTAACTTAAAAGAAGTCTGCAAAATCATGAGTTTTCGTGACAAAATGTACTTAATAACCTTTTGCCATCAGTGTATTTGGATTTATTTGCACCTCATATAATACAGAAATATTTTAGCACCCTATTTTGTCATTTAGCGTTCATATTATACAACTTTGAACCATAGTTTTGATCATTGGTTTAAATGGTTGTTTTATCAGTTAAGTTATTCAATTTTATGGGTACCCTTCCTTGAAAGGCCGTAAACATTTTTGACCCTACATATGGAAGAGGCATCGTGCATATTTTGCTTACCAGATGTCAGTTGTCAACATTTTTACTTGTATTCAATATATGTATACCAAAAGAGATCATTTGCCAGAAAATATTCTACAAAATCATGGGTTTTCGCAACTAATGTACTTAATGACCTTTTGCCATCGGTGTATTTGGACCTATATAAACCTTACATATGATTAATAATATTTTCAGCATCCTCATGTATCATTCAGTGTTCCTATTATGCCAACTTCAACACTGCTTTTGGTCATTGGTTTAATTTAATTTTTATCAGTAAATTCATTTCATGTATATTTACCATTTTTGGTGGGCCATACAATTTTTGCCACAATAAATGGTAGTGAAATTATGCACTGTTTGCTGATAATATTTAAAATTGTTATCAATACATTTATACCAAAGGAGGACCTTTTGTCAAAAAGAATACTAGAAAATCATGGGTTTTCGTGACTAATGTACCTAATGACCTTTCACCGTCAGTGTATTTGGATTTGTTTGCATCCCATGAATGATGCAAAGTATTTCTAGCATCCTTCTGGATCATTTTGTGTTCATATTATACCAACTTTAGCAATGTTTTTTATTTCAGGTTTAGATTAAGTTATTTATTTGTATGGGTGCCCTTTTTTAATGACTCGTAAAAGTTTACGCCCCAACATACCGAGGTGGCATCATGCATTTTATTAATTTGAGAGACACTTAGCTTTAATTTGATGTATGTTTCTGCTTGTTACCCTGTGGGGACCACCATCTCGAAAACAAGCTCACTTTTTACTACTTTGCTGCAGCACTAAGGGGCATTCGAAAGTCCGAAAGGCATCTTTAGAAATTCGTATAAACCACCTGTCCCCACTCTAAAAGCTGTCTTCTCAACATCACTTTCGGAAGCTGGCACTTGGTGGTAGCCATGGGCCAAATCCAAACTACTAAAATAAGTCGCCCCTTTAAGAGACTCTAACACATCCTCTATCCTTGGAAGATGATATGCATCTTTCTTCACTTTAGAGTTCAGCTGCAGATAATCCACGCACATGCGTAAGTCACCATTAGATTTACAAACCAGTACCACTGGTGCGGCATAAGGGCTTGAAGATGGTCTTTTGACTTGCTTGTCAAGAGCCTTCTGAAGGTAATCCTTCACTTCTGCCCACTGGTTGGGGGGAACTCTCCTATAGGGAACTTTGACTGGCTGATCATCAACTGTACGGATATGATGTACAATTTCTGCACTTACTGTGCCTACATCATACTCATCTTTACTGAAAGCATTGGTGTGCTTTTTCAACAGAGATTCCAGTTTAACCTGCTGATCTGAATTCAAACCATCACCAACATCAAAATTGAAAGTAACAGATTCAGTATTGGAGTCTTTCTCATTTTCTAGGGGCACACGAATCTCTGATGCTGTCCTGGAAATATAAACTGAGCTAGGTGGTGGATCTATTTCACTTAATTTTCCAACACGAATATTTCTTAACAAAACATCCTTGTCACTTAAGTTTGCCACTTGAATCGGTACTTTACCACTGTCACCAATAATCTTCCAACAGCCACACCATTTGGAAAATTATTCACTATACAACTGTGCCTCTCAATGATTGCCTCATAAGGTCCGGATTTTGAGGGGGGGGGGGGTACATCAACATTTATCTGTTTTAAACTTCTCCCTGGAATCACGATTGGTCCGCCTACTTTAGCAAATCCAGTTCTACCCTTATCTTGAAATATTTCTTGGTTATAAAGTGATAATATTTCAGTAGCAACAGGTGTTTCATTCTTATCAAAGTCATCAGGGTTATTAGCTAGCACATTAAAAATGTTACTTCCCACAACTCCAGGCACAGCATGCTTCCTATTTGCAAGAGGTAAATCTTCTGGGTCTTTTACAATTAAAAATCCAGCTTCTCTCACTTCCCTACCTAAAATCCTTATTGTTGGTTCATAGTATCCAATAAACTGGATTTGAAGTCCAATAGCTCGGTTATCTTCACATAGTCTGATATATCAGCTAGAGTTTCATTAAAGTTCTCCTTAAAGAAAGACTCAGTCATAGTGGACACTTCGGCACCTGTATCTAATAAACACCTTACATTCTTGCCGTTTATATCTATTATTGTCTCTGGGCATACCCCAACAGCCTTTTTCAGAAATTCACCATTGTTATAATCACATCTTGATTAGTCACTTCTTTTTTTTTCTTTTCTTTCCAAATTTCACAGTTTGGTTTCATATGATCTTGGGAACCACATTCCCAACATTGTCTTTTCCTTTTTGGGACACTTTGAATTTTGTTCAATTGGGGTTTCAAAGCTTGCACAACTTCACTTACAGTGTCTTGTTTCAGTTTGTCAATATGAATGCTCTGTTGGGACCTTACTTCTTCAGCATTAGTAACTGACTTTTTAGGACCCTTAGCTATCCATTTGTCACCTCTATCCCTAAAATCAAAATAAGATAAACTTGGATTCTCAGTATTTAAGCGTCTCAACTCCCTTCTCAACCCTTCATCCCTTACTGCTTCCGCTAATCTGTCTTTTAGTACACTTTTCTTATTGGACCTAAATGTATGATCATGCTCTGCAATTCGGTCAAACATTTCAAGTCAATTCAATGAACAAGAAACTAGATCTTCAGTAGATTGTGAATATGAGAAGAACCTCTGCAACAGCTGTGGAATTGTGTGCTATCCCCAAATGTATTTCTTAATGAGGAAAATATCTTATCTGTATCAGCTTTCCCAATAATATCCAATCTTCCTATAATATCCAATTTGGCTTTGCCAGCTAAGTGATCTAATACAAAAAGAACAGCTTTCTCACCTTCCACTCTCCTGGATGCTAGATGAACTTTTACGTCTCTAATCCATTCTTCGACAGATGGATCAGATGTACTTACTGGCTTACCCTTAAATCTATCAAGCCTTCTTGAAGGATTTACAATCACCTTGGATTCAGATGCTTTTGTACTTATGGCCATGAAGTTAGAAAGTAATGCATCATTTTTTATTTCTAAATCAGCTTTCATCTTTTCTTTATCTAATAATTGGGAACGGTGAAGCTCGGATTTGGCTAAATTATCAGACAAATTCGCTGCCTCATGGTGCAATTTATCAACGTCATTGTTAGCAGTCTGAAGTTTTTCATTAGCCTAGCAACTTCTGATTCTAAATCTTCCTTAGAAGCCATGGTCACAAAACTATTTGGATTACTATCAAATTATGTGTACCCTAAATAGCTTGTCAGGCAAGAACAAAATATGGTAAACAAAATCAATGAAAATATTGAAAATGTCAGTGGAAAAATAGAGTGAACAACTTTGCACAAAAAAGTCATGACATACACAATAAATCATGAAAACAATAAAGCATGTCCAGGGTTCATACAGGTAAGTTTGAGTAAAATTCAAGGACTTTCCAAGGACTTCTCAAGACTATTTTCCAGTTTTCAAGGACTATAAGTTTAGGAAAATTACTGATGGGATAGTTAAAATTCTTCTTCAAAAATGCTAGACTGAGATAATGGAGAAATTAGGACTAGAAAATGAGTATGAAATTGTTATGTCTTTATTTGTTTAAATCAAGGCACAACAATTATATACTGATTTAGATCTCTATCAACAGTGTAAAGTTCTACAGAAAATAGAAGAATTTAAGGACTTTTTAAGGCCTTTGAGTGATTTTCCAGTACTTTTCAAGGCAGATTTAATTTTCAAGGACTTTTCAAGAAAGCCCTCTAAATTCAAGTACTTTTCAAGCTGGGGCGAACCCTTATGTCAATATAAAATATGTAATACACAGTATAGGTCACTGAAAGTCTTGTAATAATAGGCTGTTTGGAAAGTCTTGTCATGAAATACTTGAACACTAGGACCACAATAATATAAAATTGTCAGTGTCAGTTATCACTTCTTTGGACAGGAATGTTCAGCTTGCAAATCACAAATGGAAATCAACAGTTTATTATAACATGAGGAGCTCTGGTACCACACCCAGGGGTTTTCCTCTCTGCACTGGTTCGCAGGTTGACTAAGTCGTAGACCACCAGCCAGTAGTTCTGTTTTTATTCTTTCTGACCCCGCTCGCAGCGCCAATTTTGTGAGTCAGAAAATGACAACGAGGTTCTTTTGTCAGTAGTTTATTTATTGGACATCAAGAAAAAAACCCTGGAAATACACAAAACATAGAACAATTGATGAGAAAGGGCCTAATCTGCAATAACATATGTTTACGATATGCTGACGGCGCTGCATCTGGTCATATATATTACCAACTGCACTACTCCACAACAAAAGGGAATCACAAAAGCAAAATAACCAGCGAAGACAGCATAAACAATATCAAGATCCTTTTTCAGTTGCAGTCATAATAACCATAGATCCAGATAAGGAAATTTTATTAGCGTAAACTTTTAATTGTTTTCCTACCCATTAATTTGAACATGTGTTTTGGGTGATCAAGGGGACCGTCTCATTGAGACGGTTCTTTTGAGTACCACCACCATATGTTTTGGATGAGGAAAAAAAAGAAGAAATAATATTCCAATACGCACTCTTATCTGGAGGCCTGAATAACTCAAACTATTTGAGAGTATATTATACAAAATTCTAAATGCAGTTACAGGTATACAAGAGTTATTTTGAAATTAGCACAAAAATGCAGTTGCATTTATGAAAATATCAATATTCATACTCAATGCAGTTACACCTTTTCAGAAATGTTATAACTTAATACCATCAGACTGCAGTTGCATGTATAGATACTTTTGCGATATACAATGGCACATAGCGAGTTATCATTAAATCTGCAGTTACGATTATACCATACCAACTTGTCAGTGATACAAAAACAACTCTTAATAATGTACTTGCGTTACCATCATCAAATATTATTGAAAAATCACTCAAGTTAATAAAATGTATGAACATGACTGAACAAAAACAGTTATAATGTTACTAGTTATGGATAAATATTTAAACATCAAACTGACAGTCATGGGCATTACCCCAAGGCAATAAATCTTCCCAATGGTGAGCTATTACAGACAATAATATAAAAATTACAGTATAAATAAACTATAGCTGCAACACCCATCTTACTGTACGAAAAAGATGCAAGCAACGTACCCCTATAAGGTAACAGCATCACCCATACATAACACACCATTAGATCCTCGACACCACTGCTTCAGATTTACCAGTCTGCGAAAACAACAGGAAAAATTGACCTTTCTCCAAATATTGCACCAATAATCAACAGCGTGCAGATTAATTCCGGCAACGTGCAAATCACTTCCAGCAACGTGCAAATCACTTCCAGCAACGTGCAAATCACTTCCGGCAACGTCAAACCCCAAGTGTTACCGAAAAACCCTACGAGTTACCGAAAAATGAACAAGAATAAAAACCGGTACTCCCCAAGCAGACTGTCATTTCGCTTCCTCACAGTAAAAAAAATATTAACGATTTTACGCTCAAAAACTGTGTTTATCTAGACTATGATTTATACAGTATACAGATATGATACACCTCAGTGCACAAGTCAAACTGGTTGACTTGGAACATTACAGGTAATAGTCAAAAGTAATTGACAGCACACTTCTTTAAATGAAACAATGAAATCTTCTCAACCCGAATTTTATGCAAACGCATCACTTTCGTCTCAAGTTTTATGCCGCAAACATAATATTTACATGTGTTAAGGCGAATACTGGACGAAACTTTGACTTTCTGTGTAATAAAAAATACCCTCACCCCCTAAGCCCTAGAGTCCTGGGATAATTATGCAATATTTTCAAAATATTTTTATTTTGCTAGGTGCACTAAATGTAAGGTTTGATTTAAGCACAAAATTATAGGTGTCGGTGATGCATTATCCTAGCCACAGGCTGTCAAAATTTGGGAATTGAATAGGAAACTGTCCTATGTCCTTCGTAACTTTAGTTTTCTCAGAATTATTGCATTATGAGACGCTTGTACATGTACTTTAGTCCACTTTTGGGCAAATTTGAGATAGCCACTTTTTCAAATATAAAACAATCTGCGCACCGTATTAACTCCCTTTGACCATCAAATTACTATAAAATGATAAAAGAATTTACACAAATGTCCTAAGTCCAAATTTGGATATTTATGCAACAAACGGCATAACTCAATACCATTTTATTCGTGTTTTTTTTTTTCAAAGTTTAATTGACCAATAATTATAATTTTCACACTTTGAGCCTCAAACAGCCCAAAAAGCTCGCAAGGCATTATTTCCTGTCAAATGGATTCGCTAAACTAATTTTATTAAACATATCACCTAGACTATATAGTTAGGACCTTTGTGTCATTGAAATCTGCGCAAATCTATTAAATTTACCTTAATTAGCTGTTGTATCCAGGTTTTCGCTGTTTCAAGTTTTTCTCACTTAAAGCCATTAACTTGAAATTATTGCATTTTATTTAATTCAATGTTTTCAAACATATCTTGTTCATTTTTGTAAGAAAAATCTACATAGTTTGAGAATTGCCAAAAAAAAGTTTTTTTCTCAAAATAATGAAAAATGGACTAAAGCACCTTGTTGCTCTGACCCCTTTAATTGTATTCTCTTTTTGCACCCTGAAAGCTTGTAATATGTTATTCCCTTTACCAAGTGGGGACAGGTGCAATTATTGCAGACAGTCACGTTTGCATAAACAAACGTGTATGAATAAAAATCAAGTGGGAACAGACGCAATTATTGCATACAGTCACACTTTCAAAAGTACCTAGACAGCTAACTAGTTGAACAAGATGTATTGGGTGTATACAGTCACGCTTACTTAAACAAACGTGCATGAACATATAAAGAGTTGAACAAGAGGTACTTATTCTATATTGACACTCTGACTTAAACAAACTTATATGAAAAGATATCAAGTGGGACCAGATGCACTTATTGCATACAGTCACACTTACAAACGTGCATGTACAGCTTACTAGTTTATTCTATACTGACACGCATACTAAAAAACGTGTATGAACAGATATCACGTGTGGTGAGGTGTCCTCATTGCATACAGTTGCACTTACAAACGTGCCTAGCAACTAACTAGTTGAACAAGAGGTACGGAATCTATACAGTCACGCTTATTTAATCAAACGTGTATGAACAAATATCAAGTGGGAACGGAGTAACTTATAACATTAAGCCACGCTTCAACAAAAGTTTATGAACAGATTTATATGTAGTTAGACAATAGGTACTAAGTGAAACTATATTCATGCATAAAGAAACGTGCATGTGATTATAAACTGGGATCAGAAGAAAAATGGTGTGTTGCATGTGCCGTTCTTTTGCTCTGACTATCTATGAGTCATGAGCCCTTTTTCTTTGTTTCATCATGGTGTGTTAATTTGTTTAGAGTGTTTCTCCATGATGATACATTGCATTAGTTAGAATGTCTCCATGCGAGCTGAACATTTCTTGTACTTATACAACAGCAGAATCTAGGGCGACGATTTGATACCAGTTAAATGCATTTAAACCCCCCCCCCCCCCCGGTGGCCTAGGCTGCTGTCCGTTCTAAGGCGGTGGTTCTGTTGTTGTTGACTTTTTGTTTATTGTTACTCCCATTGTGGGAGTCTGTAATTGTTCTATGTTTTGTTGTACGTTACTTTATGTCCATTCTAGTATTGCAATTATCTTGATGTGGAAGAGAGAGCTGGTTGCTTTGCTTAATTTGTCTTCCTGGTGTCTCGTGATGGTTGGGTGGCTCTTCCTCGCAGTGCCATGGGGTTGTCTGCGGCTTGTGTTTGTGGCATTTCCTGATCATATTCACTTACTCTTTTTCATTGCACCTGCAAGCTTTGAAGTTACGGGCGAGACTACTCCATTATGTAGGCTGGCCTGATACTCTGTTGTTCGATTGTGCCTTGTTGACTCGTTTAGAAAATTGAAATTTCCTGACTTCGTCTTCTCTGTGAACAAAGAGAGTGTTACGCTAAAAAATTTTGAGACGCATCTAAATAAAACGGAAGAACGATCCTTTCAACATATGGAAGTTTTATGTCAGTGTCGTCATTGAGTTTTTGACCTGATACACCGTCGTGCAATACACCAGCATATCAACATATCGTGATTAGGTTTACAAACATACACTGAGATTGTCGCAAACCATTCATGGTATAGCCCACTCTTTTAAAACGATTGATGATGTTATAAACTGATAATGAACAAGAGGCGGCTTTGAAATGCTAATATTGAGATAATAACTAAATTTCGACATAAAAATACTGGCTCAAATGAGCCGCAGCATGAGATATCCAACAATGTGGTATGTGCGACCAGCAACACCTCAGACCAGCCTGCGCAGACGCGCAGTCTGATCAGAGCCTTTGCTTGTCGCTTGAATATTCTATGGCTGTTAAGCTACTAACTGTACATCATTTGGAGTTTCAAAACTTAAAAGGGTGCTGCATAGGCTCGTCTGAGTCTACACTTGTCAAATTGCCACATTGTTGGAAATCTCATGCCGTGGCTCAAATTAAATTTGCTACGGCATTGCGTATGGTTTCTAATAAATATTTATCCGTCCTTCTCCTGGTGCCCGTCCCACTATGTAGCTGAGTGTAATTTTGTGTTTTATCTGTCATGAGCCAAATGTCTTCTCGTGTTGCGGTTGAGGTATTTCGACATTGCCTATTGATTGAAATATAATGCCTATACAATTGTTGTGTCAAGTCTGTGGGCATTCAGCCGAGGAAATACCTGGTATGTCAATACGGCTGTGATATTTTATAGCTGGGAAAGGACGAGAACGATTATATAAATTGCGTACTTCAGGATCAATTTATCATAACAAAATAATATAATCATGGCGAATCCAGTCAGTAAGTAGAATTTTTTTCGTATTTATTTTGAATATAACCATGAAAAAAACGAGAAAGAAACAACAACTGTCTTTGGGGTTTGCGAACAACAATACCAGCCTGCGACCAGCATTCGCACAGACTGATCAGTACCTTCGTTATTCTAGTTTTGAAAAGTATCCTTTACAAACTTGTTGCAAGTGAAGTTTCAATTTTCCAGCTAAACTGTGTAGCTGAGGAGACCGGTTTGCGACTTGCTTCAAAGACAGGCTTTATCTCGTCGAAGTTCAAAATGAGTGGTGCACACAATTTACCACAAGAACTCCATCTGATAAATGTGTTACTGTTGTTTTTCGGTTATAATGTCGACGCAGTGTGGCCCTCCGCCTTAGGCATATGGAGCGCGCACAAAGCGCCCAGTTTTATGCACCCACCAAGGAATTCAGACTGTGTCCCGTCTTTATCCTACGCCTATTGTAAAAGTAAAAGTAAAGTGCTTGTTTATTATAGTGTCACCCCTATTGAAAGGGCCAGCCATTTCTGACTTATGAGAAAACTTAACTTGCCACATTTACTTCCCAAATCTCATCCTTTTGCCAGGCACCAGGCAGGCTAGGTAACCATTACGTTTAACTAGCTGGCGGCTCACCAACAGGCCATATCAGAACAAACCCCAATGTCGCCGACACTGGGAATCGAACCTTCGACCTCCCGCTCCCGAAGCGGATGCCTTATCCACTAGGCTATCGGGACCGGTTTTAAGTAAAGGTGTGGGGCATTATTAGTTTGAATTTTAGAAATGTTCCAAAGCAGGGATCGACGTGACAATTTCGTCTGCACAGTGTCATCCCCACTGTTCCTGAATGTATTTTTTTTTCATTCCGCCTGTAAGGGCAAGGAGCTTTTTTGTTTGTTTTTAACGCATGTTTAAATTTGCCGCCCCCAATGGTGAGCTGTACGCTGATGTTTTTAGAGGTAACATCACCAAGGTTTCACTCCGCTTCTCCATCCAGTTCTTGTATACATATGCTCGCGGGCTGTGCTACTAAGACGCGGTCATCGATCTACAAAGTTAACTTCCCTAGGACAAGCTGTGGGAAATAAAATTTTGCCTCTTTAATTAGGTTTCCTTTTATTTCAGTTGCAGTTTTTGTGGAGCGGGTAGTGAGGAGTAGCTGTTCATTGTGATTATTTCCCTATTTGGATCAGGTGTTCGCTCCTTAGAAATTTGAACTCCATTTCCAAAAGATGGCCAATCAACATACGATGGCCTAGTCATCTGGGGTAATAAGCGGGGATTTGGGGTTTATTCGTAGGGGGAAGGGCGCCGATAAATTTGTTATATTAACGTTACTTTATATACCATAGTCATGCATTATCATCTGTATAGCGGATCTTATTCCAGCTGGGACTACTTTCGATTTATCTTGCTACAAAGGCTCCCCCAACATCTGCTAATACCACCCCCAACAACAACAACAAAAAAACACACACACACAAAACACAATAGAGTCTTGAACGGTGGCTGGGGAAACTTGGGGTCTATCCTGGCTGTCCATTTGCTAGTACTATGTTTGTTTCGAGAAAAAAAAAACTAATATTTTTGTAGCATGCATGCTGTTCTTATATCTCAGAGATAGAATGCACGGTGGGTACTCAAAAGAACCATCTCAATGTGACAGCTCTTTTTTTTACTCTAAAATGAGATTCCTCATTTAAGCACACAAAATACAATTTAAACGAAAAGCTAAAAAAGAATGTAGAAACGTAAATTAAGATAAAGCCAAAATGTTAACATGTACATATACATGTGCATTTTAAAATAGAGGATTAACATAAGAGATCATATGGTTAGATACTGAATTTATTAAACGTTTGAAGTTTTGCAGTCTCTGACTCTCCTTTGAATATAAAATAAAAAGAAATTTACTTTTTTTCGGTTAACACAAAATATATTATGGTATCTTGTGGGGTGAAAATATCAGCATTTTCGCTCATGCTACGCACTCGTGAAATATACTGATATGTCACCACACGCCATAGAATATATTTGGTATTCGCCTAAAAAGTTAATAGTCTCTATATTTGTGGGTGCCATTTCATAACGTCACCAAAATCTGTAAACCACTAGCAGGACATTGACGTCAATATGTGGCGTGATATAATTTTCCAAGATACTATCATAATCCAAGACACGTGATTTTCAACAATACTGCATTTTGACATGAATAGACTCAGACGAGCCTGTGTAGCCTTCTTTTAAGCTTCGATACTCCAAATGGTGGTTGGTCAGTAGCTAAACAGTCATAGAATATCCAAGCGACAAGCAAAGGCTATGATCAGTCTGCGCATATGCGCAGGCTGGTCTGAGCCTTTCCTGGTCGCACATACCACATTGTTGGAAATCTCATGCTGTGGCTCATATCATCTTACAAAGATTATTTAAAATATTTATGATAAATCCCATAATCTCTTCTATAATTTATTTCAGATCCTTATATAGTACCTAGCAAACACGAACTGGAACATCACAAATATTTATCTCTCGATCTGTTTAATATTATTGAAGATCTTGGCGCCACAATCGAAAACAGAAATATAAAGATGGAGGCAGCTATTTCAAATGAAATCTTACGTACAATTACAGTCTCGCCTGGTTCATCGTATGTATTTGGTAGTGTGTATGAAGGCACTTATACAGATGGTTCGCTACCAGACATTGATGAGGCTGTAATACCTCCTGACATGCCTGTGATCACTGATATTGCTAACTGTCCAAGTTCTAACAGTTACCTATTGGTGCCAGATGAGCAATCTGGTTATGTGAGACTACAACTGGTACATAAAGGGGACGTTCAATGGGAGAAGTTTCAAGATTTAGAATTAGATAATTGTCATCATCTGTCGGTTGACATGAACAATAGGGTGTGTTTGGTCCAAAACACTGAAGGTTTTATGTCAACAGAAATGTATCGAAAGGAAGGCCCAGCAATCCACATGGACGCTTTAAAAAACCGGTCATCATCAGATACTGTAGTAGCCTTGGCTTGTACAGATTGGCCAGAATGTGCACAGGAATGGTTATCAAGGAAACGCATTCATGGCTGGCCTTCCAAGGAACTGATAAAAAAATGTAACTCTCTGGAATTTATTCTCGTATCCGCCTGTCACCCAGCCAGTGATGAAAAACAATTTCAATGGAGAATATCTTTCTCACATCAGGAGCGTTTACTTGTCACTCAGTTTAACTCAGTACAGCTTAAATGTTACATTCTACTTAAGATCATTAAGAAAGAGCTCATACAGCAAGAAATTAAAGAGGACACATTGACCTCTTATCACCTCAAAACATGCATGTTATATATTCTTGAAAACACACCAAGTGAACTATGGGTACCTGAAAACTTAGTGGGCTGTCTTATAATGTGCTTACGACAGATTCACTTATGGATCAGAGATGAGAAGATTCCTAATTATTTTATCCCTGAAGAAAATATGCTTGACCGAATAACTAAACCAGAATTAAGGCGAAAACTAGCTGCCAGAATAGACTGGATTTTGAATTGTGACATACGCGATGTACTTTGTAATCTGCAAACTGAAAATATAGGTTTCTATTTAATGAGATTTCCAATAAGGCGTAGAAATCCTCTGGTAAGACTATATGAGAGAGTAGAACCTCTAACATATCCTCTATTATGCACATCACTAGCCCGCCTTACGATAAGTTCCGCTTGTGTTTATAAACCATATATTGAATGTCTCCGTTATGATAGAGATTCTAGAATCAAACACATGAAGGAAGCGCTCCTACACAATATTTTAGATTTAGCTGGAACCAGAAGAATAACAATTCACACTGAAGAAGAAACAAGAAGAGCCTTATCACTGATCTTACCCTTTCTTTATCTTAGCGTCTTATCATGTGAAATTGTACAAAGGATAGATAAAACAACAGAAGCTGTACAGTATATTCTCAAGGACAACGACTGGTTCCCAGCTGATCCTATTTATTCATCTGCTAAACTAAAGCAGGCATCTGCACTATCAATGCTGGGGTACCAGCAGTTGTCTTTAGATGTTTTATCATCATTTACCGTAAGAGACAAATTATATTTGTGTAGATGCTATCGTCCTAAGATAGAATATGATCCAGACATAGATTTACTGGTACAAGCAACACAAGACAGACAGGATATCACAACAATTGAACTATTGAGAGATTATATCCAACCTTGTGTACATTTCTTTCCACATGAGCAACAGATTACTCCAGTTGCTATAAATTACGAGCTGATACGGTCCTATGTCACACCCTTCAAGCTCTTAAAAAAACACTATAGCAATCCCCAGTGGTATAGATTGGGTGTTGTTGATGGACACTTCCTGCGATGGTTTCTTCTATACCTTAATCGAAGAGATCTTGGACACAATTCTCAAGCCACAAAATATGTCAAAAAGATGATCAGACTGTTGAACTCTAACACTGTATGTCATAGAGAAACGTGTTTGAATCTTCTTGGTTATGTCCACAGAGATAGAGGGGAGATAAACCGTGCTGTACAATGCTTTGACAAATCTCTTCAGACTAATCCGCTCTGTAACGCAGCTTATTGGCACTTGTGCTTTCTTATCTGTGAAACAGTGAACAAACGCTAATTTTAAAGATCTCAGCAAGAAATTCGCATAGAGGGATTGTTCTTGCACACCAGATAGTGTCTCAGCAAGAAATTCGCATAGAGAGATTGTTCTTGCACACCAGATAGTGATACCTGAGAATTTACCCTGGGATAGAAAAAACTTATCTTACCTAGGTTGTCACGCAAAGGTTGCACATTGGTTGCATATAGTTGTTAAGTGATGTCATTGTTATGTTAATATCTCGTATATTGGCGTATTCAGGAATATCTGGGAGCTATTTTTAAACATAAAATGTGATATTTAACAGTAAGTCGTCAAGTGATGTCATTGTTATGTTAACAGCTCTTATATTGGTGTACTCAGGAACATCTGGGAGCTGTTTTTAAACATAAAATGTGGTATTTAACAGTAAGTCGTCAAGTGATGTCGTTGATATGTTAACAGCTCGTATATTGGCGTAATCAGGGACATCTGGGAGCTGTTTTTAAACATAAAATGTGGTATTTAACAGTAAGTCGTCAAGTGATGTCATTGTTATGTTAACATCAATTATATTGGCATATTCAGGAACATCTGGGGGTTGTTTTTAAACATAAAATGTGGTTTTAATAGTGAGCAAGAAAAAGAGTCTAATATTCTCGTGAGGATAAGATAGAAAATTCCCCTCACGTGATCACCGATTGGTACCACTCGACAAGCCTCATGATGCCAAACAGTGATCCTAGGGTAGTATTTTTCTATCATTACCTCACACTCATAAAAGATTCTTACATGGGCAAAATAGTCTATGATATAGTCTTACATTCGTGTTTTAACACACACACGCACGCGCGCGCACACACGCACGCACGCACGCACGTGACCTTGTCAGTAAGACATTAATCGAGGTTAATGAAACGGTTGACGATTTGTGTTTGGCCTCGAAATCGTCAAAGAAAAGAGGCACGCAACAGCATTAGATCAGTTTCCATTTTTTCCCAAAATTATACTAAAAGTATGTTTGAAACGCCCCTCTTGACGTACCCAGAGGTACTTGAAATATACCGTTTAGTAAAGATTTTTCCTGCTTCCATGTTTTTAAAAGACATAGTTGCCATGTTAAAAATTCTCGACTAGGGCATGCATTACTTATATCAGTATACGACAGAGTGATTTCAGCATTACACGATGGTTTTATTTTCATCCTCGCAGGTGCGAAAACTTCCAGATTTACAGTATTAATCTTCGCTGCAAGCCTGCGTGATAAGTTCAAACCACTAATAGGAACGTTTGTTGTTCGCCTACGTGATAAGTTCTAAACACTCGTAGGAACAGTTGTTGCTCGCTCCACGTGATAAGTTCTAAACACTCGTAGGAACAGTTGTTGCTCGCCTACGAGATAAGTTCTAAACACTGGTAGGAACATTTGTTGTTCGCCTATGTGATAAGTTCTAAACACTCGTAGGAACATTTGTTGCCTGTCTACGTGATAAGTGCTTAACACTCGTAGGAACATTTGCTACTCGCATGCGTGATACGTGCTTAACACTCGTAGGAACATTTGTTGCCCGCCTACGTGATACAGTTCTTAACACTCGTATTTTGATATTTTCACATGAAAAAGAGCTATTTTTAATACTTGCATATGAGAAATTTGGCTAAATTTAGCCAATTTTTATAGTGCTGGTTACCATGGCAACGGTGCATGCAAACAAAATTTTAACTATATTTATGCTGTTATTGGGTGGTCATAATCATTGTGTGAAAGTTTCGTCCGATTCCAAGACGGTGCGTGGAATAGGTCTATGGGAATTTTCTGGTGCTCTCAGAGAACTGATGTTAATTTTGTTTGCATGTTAGATTATATTTATCATATAACATTAAGATTTCTTTGAAATCTCATTTCTGGCGTTAAAACGCTATAATTGTGTCATTATGTACGCAGCGTTGTTATGGATGTCATAAAGTTTCCAGAAAATCTTTAAACCACTAGTGGTTTATCGATTTTATTGCATAGCGTTATTTCACTCCAAGACACGACGTCATATGATAATGCTCGTTATACCTTTTTGACACGACATTATCCATTGCTACATGTCGTTAGGCCGCCACGCGATAAAACCTGACTTTGTGTCATGCAAACAAAATTAACATCAGTTCTCTAAGGACTCAACAGTAAATTAAACTGAATACATTAAACTAAAATCCAATTAAATGACTGTGATGATTTATTATGGATGTCTGAGAGTCACATGTATATATGCTGTGGTGAAATGACATTTTTCTCTGTGCACACTATCACCAATACATTCAAATCACCCTAAAGTGTACATATGTTATAATTTAACAAGTTATTTTTGCATAAGTTGATATTCTGAGTTAGTCAATTTTGTGATGTTTAAAAATCGTTGGTGTAACTGAAATGATGGTAGGTTAATGATTTCCTGTGAATTTTGAAACAGCATGCACAAAAAATCCATTTTAACACTTAACCAGATAGATAAGTGCATTAACTTTTTGCTGCGGTATAGAAAAAACCTATTCCCTCCATAGAGCCTCTATTTAGCATCCACCAATCAAAATCCACGAACCCATTGAGAAGATTCTAGATGACTCGGAGCAGGCATGGTGACTCATTTTAAGGTAAATTGTTTACAATGTTGAACGAGTTTGAAAACTTTTGAGTTTGTTAGTTGATATTTCACTTATTGGTGTTTTGTTTGCAAAATATTCCTTGCTGATACTATACCCTAAATGGGCATGCGCTACATTCGAAATTTAACATGCACGAATCGGCGAATAAACAACATACAGCAAAAGCCAACACAGCATGTTTTGATGTAGTTGGTTAATATTTGTTAATTATTTCACAGTCTGATTACCGTAAGTATGTAAATGTAAACAATGGTGCTGGACTGATGAAATGACCCTTGTTTCAAATATCAAGGGCAAAGTTTAAAAACCCTGTCTCTATATGGCTTGTTACGCCTATATTTTAGTAGATGAGCCGTGGCATGTGATTTCCAACAATTTGGCATTTTGACATGTGTAGACTCGGACGAGCATCTGCAGTCTCCTTTTAAGCTTAGAAACTCCAAATACTGTTCAGTCAGTAGCTTAACAATCATCAAATACTCAAGCGACTAGCTAATGCTCTGATCAAACTGAGCATATGCACAGGCTGATCTGAGGCTTTGCTGGTCGCACATACCACATTGTTTGAAATTCATGCACTGGCTCAGATGTAAGTGGTTCAAATCATGGTTGTCTATGGCTGTGTTTATTTGTTTTGAGATGGTAGGGGCCTGATGCTTTGGCTGTTTGTCGGGCCCACCGGGGTTTACCTGTTGGATTTCTTTTGCTCCGGTATTCAGTTTAATTTACTGTTGAGTCCTTATCCTTGCTTTATCTCCTTGTTATATCTTGATTTATATGTTTTAGGAGATGATGCATTGATAAGTTAGGGGTCTTTCATGCAAACCAAATTTCTATGTGTCTTGATCCACATCTGAATTAAGGGTGAGGTTGGCGCCGTTAAACCGGTTTAAGCCCTCCAGTAAAATATTTTACTGACCGTTCCAAGGCGGTACTTCTTTTGTGGATCTTTTATGTTTTTATTCTGTCTTGTGTTTGCTATGTTTTGTGCGCGTCTGTTTATATGTGCTTCGTGGTCACCTGCTGGGAAAGGGCTGACCTCTTGGCTCTCGTTTGTGGTGTCTTCTGTGAGTTTGTCACTTTCCCTTTGGTATCCTGGGTCAGGTGTGGTACTTGATTGTATCGATTCCTGATCTTTGCAACCTTACTTACTTTAATTGGAAGTGACTTGACATGGTCTCAACTTTTTGCTGAAGTATTCTTGTCTAGACAGCCTGTTTAAAATCATGATGAGGTCACATGATCTTGCAAGATGGCTGAAATTTGACAGAGGAGCTGAATTTGCACTGGAGTAATTGGAATTAAAGAATTTTCTCGCGTGCAAGTAAGAATTTTAATGTTAAATATCATGTGCTTTACAAGTTTACATAATATTAAATTTTATACCGGTTTTTTCCTCATTGTTGATGCAGATGATTTATTTCTTGCTTTTGAAACAAACTGTACCGAATTTCGACACGCTCTATTTCTACGCGAGCGTGATTTATATATACACGAATCCAATGGTAATGTACGAACTTATGAGAATCAGGCAAATACGATAGGCAATCAGTGTGCTTAATATGAACACTCTCGGTAAAAAAAATAAAGGACTTCTCGTTACCAGCCGTTGACAGGCTTTAAGTATATTTTACCTTGAACTTGTCTCCAAGTCCATATTTGTGTTGTGAATCCTTCGCTGTAATCTACACATAAGTAAGATTTTGTTCAAATCAATTAAAGTAAGAGTGAACGCAAAGATCAGGAATCGATACAATCAAGCACCATACCTGACCCAGGACACCATCAAAAATGATAGAGGATTTCTCATCACAAGCTGTGAACAGATTTTAAGTATATTTGACCTTATTTCTCAAGGTCCTACCATTGATCCGGAAATTTCGTTGTAATCTACATACCATAGGTAGTCATTGTGCCATACATGAACACACTCGGTCAAATTTGAAAGAGGAGTTCGCTTTTCAAGCTGTATACAGGTTTTAAGTATATGTGACCTTGGCATTTGACTTCAAGGTCATATGGTGGTTTGAAACCTTCGTTGACATCTACTCAAAACATAAGTAAACGCTGTACTAAATATATGTATGAATACTATTCATCAGAAAATGAAAGAGGAGTTCAAGTTACGATCCAGAAATACTTGACCTTGACTTTTGACTCCAATATTATATCTGTATTGCGTGACCTTTGTTGTAATCTACACAACACAGCCAATATTTGTGCCGTATATGAACGCCCTGGTTAAGCGAATGAAAGAGGCTTTTACGTTACAAGCAATTGACAGGTTTGAAGTAAATGTGACCTTTACCTTTGAATCCAAAGTCATATCAGTGATCTGACACCATTTGAGCCGTGACATGTGATTTCCGACAATATGACATTTTGACAAGTGTAGACTCAGACGACCTTGTGCAACCTCCTTTTAAGCTTAGAAACACCAAATGATGTTAGGTCAATAGCCATACAGTCATAGAAAATTCAAGCAACTAGTAAAGGCTCTTATCAGACTGCGCGTATGCACAGGCTGATCTGAGGCTTTGCTGGTCGTACATACCACATTGTTGGAAATCTCATGCACTGGCTCATTTTTTAATCTGTGCACCATAAGCAATGATTGTGTGTGTTAAACATGAACACCTCCATAGAAAAAAGCAAGAACGTGCATGTTACGATCCGCAAGACAGATTTTGACAGAATTTATGTATATTTGACCTTGCCTTTTAATCCAAGGTCTTATCCGTATATAGAGACTGACATTGTAGTATATACATCATAGGCAATGAATGTGCCAAATATGAACAGGCTCTGTCGAAAAAGAAGTTCACGTTACTAGCCATTTATAAGACAGATTTTAGTTAATCTGGCTTTGACTTTTGAGTCCAAAATGACATTGTAACCTACTCGGTCAAAACATGATGACCCCACGTTATGAGTAAACCCGACTAACGGATAACAGATGGGCGTACACACTGTAAATTCGGAAATTTTCGCGAAATGGTGAAATCACACTGTCATTTACTTATGAAGGTTAATCATGTCATAGTCGCGAATTTTTACGTCGCAAATATGTCTTTAAACGCTATTCGCGAAAATTTCCGAATTTACAGTACGGAGTCCGCCATATTACAACATATCCGACTTTTTTATTCAAAAAACCCAGATATAATAATGAGTATTTTTATTTAAGGAAATGCTCCCAATTTCAACAATTACTATAACCTTTTTTCTGGCTACTCCCTCTGTAAACGACGTTAGGTTAGGCCTCAGACTCAATGACGTCCCTGACGTGAAGCGTTCATCCATTGGTTTATGCCTAATGCTTGTATTTTGCAGGGTCCAGCGTGGCTTAACTTGGGGTTTTCTTTAGCACTGACTATCTGTGAGTCGTGAGCCCTTTTCTTTTTACATAATAGTGTGTTAATTTGATTAGATTGTTTCTCTGGGATGACACATTGCATTAGATTGGAAGCCTCCAAGCGAGCTAATTATTATTTTCTGTTTTAACAACAACATAATCCAGGGTGAAATTTTGGTACCAGTTAAATGTATTTAAGCCCGCCCCATGTGGCATATGCTGCTATCCGTTCTAAGACGTTGGTTCTGTTGTTGTTAATTCATTGTTTATTTTTGCTCCCATTGTATGGGTCTTTATTTGGTCCTTGTTTTGTTATACAGTACTTCGTGTTCTATCCATGCGCGGATCCAGAAAGTTTTGTCAAAGGGGGTCCAACTTTGACACCGTTTGTTTTTGTTTCTTTTAGTTGATGAGGGGAGGGAGGATCCAAATACCACTATAATCGGGCCTTCGTCGGTTTGGCGTGCCGATGATGTCCCAATCTTGAATGCTGGCTTGGTAGCTTTGTGATTTTCAGGGGATTCGGACCAGTATTGCTAAGGAACCCTATATTTTTGTAATTTTCCAGGGGGGGGGGGGAGTCCGGAGCCCTGTTCCCCTTTGGATCCGCGCATGCTATCTAGTTTTACAATCATCTTGATAGGGAAGAGAGAGCTAGTGACTTTACTTTTATTGTCTAACTGCCAATAAGTGGTGTTTTGTGAATGTTCATGTTCTGCAGCTCTTCCTCGCAAGGTTGGCAAATAAAAGTAAGGAAATTTGCCATGCCAGTGGTATTTACAGGTTAGTACCTACAAATACTGGTATTCACCGGCAAATAAGATTTACAACCCTGAAAGTTTTACAAAATACTACACTACACCAAAGCCTCGCAATTGAACAAGCGTTCTTGAAAGTAAGTAAGGGTGCAAAGATCAGGAATCGATCCAATCAAGTACCACACCTGACCCAGGATACCAAGTAAAAATATTTACTGGCCGTTCCAAGGCGGGGCTTCTATTGTGGATCATTTATGTTTGTTATGTTCTATGTCTGTCATGCTGTCTTGTCTGTTCATTGCAGCCTTGTGGTCACCTGCTGGGAAAGGGCTAACCTCTTGGCTCTCATGTGTGTCAGGTGTGGTACTTGATTGTATCATTTCCTGATCTTTGCCTTCTTTCTTACTTTGATATCAAAAGACACTCACCTAGTATTCTCTACATGTGCGGATCCAGAATGAGGTGTCAGAGGGGCGTCCAACTTTAACAAGTTTTTTTTTTTAATTTGATGAACGGTATAATGATCGATCTGCCGGCGAAACGTCATTTAAATAACATTTCGCTGGTGGGCCGATGGTGGCCCAAAATTGAATGCTGGATTGGTAGCTTTGTGATTTTGTTTGTTTGTTGTTTTCATTCTTTAAATCCTATCAACAGTCTTTCAGTAAAACATTGACGGGTCTTTCTGGGTTGAACCAGTACTAAGCTAGGATAAATGTGTCTTGCTCAAGGACCACAACACAGTGACGCCGGTTAGGCTCGAACCCGCGGTCCCTCGGTTTCCAGTCAAGCACTCTACCACATAGCCACTGCGCTCCTTATCTTTGTGATTTTTAAGGGGATGAGGACCAGTAATGCTAAGAAACTCTATATCTTTGTGATTTTCCAGTGGGGTCTGGATCCCCTTTCCACACACCCCTCTGGATCCGCGCTTGAAAGTTATTTGTACTACTCACCAATTTGTGTCATACTTGGATTGCTACTACCCATGCCATGTAGAACTAGAACACTACTCACCAATTTGTGTCATACTTGGATTGCTACTACCCATACCATGTAGATCTAGAACACTACTCACCAATTTGTGTCATACTTGGATTGCTACTACCCATGCCATGTAGATCAAGAACACTACTCACCAATTTGTGTCATACTTGGATTGCTACTACCCATACCATGTAGATCTAGAACTCTACTCACCAATTTGTGTCATACTTGGATTGCTACTACCCATACCATGTAGATCAAGAACACTACTCACCAATTTGTGTCATACTTGGATTGCTACTACCCATGCCATGTAGAACAAGAACACTACTCACCAATCTGTGTCATACTTGGATTGCTACTACCCATGCCATGTAGATCTAGAACACTACTCACCAATTTGTGTCATACTTGGATTGCTACTACCCATGCCATGTAGATCTAGAACATTACTCACCAATTTGTGTCATACTTGGATTGCTACTACCCATGCGATGTAGATCTAGAACACTTCTCACCAATTTGTGTCATACTTAGATTGCTACTACCCATACCATGTAGATCTAGAACACTACTCACCAATTTGTGTCATACTTGGATTGCTACTACCCATGCCATGTAGATCAAGAACACTACTCACCAATTTGTGTCATACTTGGATTGCTACTACCCATGCCATGTAGATCTAGAACACTACTCACCAATTTGTGTCATACTTGGATTGCTACTACCCATGCCATGTAGATCAAGAACACTACTCACCAATTTGTGTCATACTTGGATTGCTACTACCCATGCCATGTAGAACAAGAACACTACTCACCAATTTGTGTCATACTTGGATTGCTACTACCCATGCCATGTAGATCAAGACCACTACTCACTAATTTGTGTCATACTTGGATTGCTACTACCCATGCCATGTAGATCTAGAACACTACTCACCAATTTGTGTCATACTTGGATTGCTACTACTCATACCATGTAGATCTAGAACACTACTCACCAATTTGTGTCATACTTGGATTGCTACTACCCATGCCATGTAGATCTAGAACACTACTCACCAATTTGTGTCATACTTGGATTGCTACTACCCATGCCATGTAGATCTAGAACACTACTCACCAATTTGTGTCATACTTGGATTGCTACTACCCATGCCATGTAGATCTAGAACACTACTCACCAATTTGTATCATACTTGGATTGCTACTACCCATGCCATGTAGATCTAGAACACTACTCACCAATTTGTGTCATACTTGGATTGCTACTACCCATACCATGTAGATCTAGAACACTACTCACCAATTTGTGTCATACTTGGATTGCTACTACCCATGCCATGTAGATCAAGAACACTACTCACCAATTTGTGTCATACTTGGATTGCTACTACCCATGCCATGTAGATCTAGAACACTACTCACCAATTTGTGTCATACTTGGATTGCTACTACCCATGCCATGTAGATCAAGAACACTACTCACCAATTTGCGTCATACTTGGATTGCTACTACTCATGTCATGTAGAACTAGAACACTACTCACCAATTTGTGTCATACTTGATTGCTACTACCCATGCCATGTAGATCAAGAACAAGACAACCATTGCCGCCTGCCTTTTCAATCAAGTAAGTTATATTATTGCGATACAAGTCGAACAGCTGCACTGTATATAGATTCCCGAAAGTTGCAATGTCCAACTCTCTATTTGGGTCAAATTGGATCTGTTTAACCCGGTTGTATAATCTCATCGGAGAGTGGCCTAGGTGTTGTTGAATTCCATCACTTATTCGTTCGCTTAAACTTATGGTATTTAAATCAGTGACTGTTATGACATTACACCTGTAAAACAAGTTGATTTTATCAAATTAATGCCAAATGGAATTTAACGCCCTTATCAGTTAGGCGAACCAATATATCGAATGTAAGGGTTGTACGGTAGTAATTTACAATTTCATTCAAAGTTTAAAAGTACGTCTTGTAAGCAGACAGTTCAGAGCCTGAACAGACGCTATATTTAAGAGCGAATTACGTTTGAGCGGAAATCATACCGTGACGGAGTATGAATTGAGCGGAGAACCATACAGTTAAAAGAGCGGATGGATAATTCATTCAAGTGAGCTAATTTTCCAGGTAATGACCTTTAAATTAATATTCACTCATTTGTATTACCTGTAATGGCCAATATTGCTCAGTGCTTAATAGGTGATGGGAGCGTATTACAGTGGCGGATCCAGAAGGGGTTAGCCCCCCCTTCCCGCCATTAAATATCCTATAAAAATGAAATAATTTGGTCTCATTGAGACCAAATTAAAAAATGAAATAATTTGGTCTCATTGGGCAAATTATTTCATTTTCATGGGATATTTAAGATAAATGAGATAAAATCAGCAAAGCGAATCCCCACACCTTCATAATTATGAACCCTCCGTTCCAGGAATCATTGATCCACCCCTTGATCTGGATGTTTACTTGGAAAATTCGCTCATTTAAATGATTTAAACATCTCCTCTTTTGCCTTATGGTTCTCTGCTCTTTCGTAAAAAAATCTGCTCTTTCATATTACGGATCCGCTCAAACGTAAATCTCCCATATTTTGCACTGTTTGTGAGAAAAAATGCACATAATTATACAACAAAGCAGTTCATGCGATGTTGTTATTATCGCTTTATCATACGCGGATCCAGATTTTTTTATCAGACGAGGTCCAACAAAACTCTGACACACTTTTATTTTTAGATGAAGGGTCGGAGTAATCAAAATACCACTAAAAGCAGACCATCATCAGCCCAACAGCAGAACGCTTGCGGGCCGATAAGTGTCCAATATTGAATGCTGGCTTGGTACTCTTTGCGCCATTGCGACAGTAAAATAAAATACCACACGTATTTAAAAGCAATTTACCTTTTTGGTCTGTTGTCAGTTCATTCTTAAAAGTATTAGTATACACGTAAGCTTATCTGGATTTCCACTGCACATTTGTATAGGTGGACACAGTAATACAAATAACAAATACCCGTAAAATATTGAAGATATTGCAGTTTCAGTGGAAATCCATTCTGTTATTTTATCTTTTAACGTTTTTTTTTAACTTACATCGAAGTACAGGTGCTTATATTCAGATAAGGTAACAGCAGCCAAAGCCCCACAATGGCATCTTTTTAAACAATATTATTTGTCATTCTATAAGAAGCGATATAGATGAGTTGTATATCTTTAAGAAATTTGAAAAGTTTCACACCAGATAAGCGGCAATCGAAAACGTCAATACTATCGAAGAACGTAGATAAAAATCTTTGGATACAGGGTTTTCGATTGCCATTTGCCGCTCGATTTTTTCGATTGCCATTTTCGCCCGACTGGCGACAAATGGCATTCAAAAACACTGTTTCTAGCGATTTCCATAGGAATAAAACAACATGTGTTTGTAACATGTTATATATTTGTACTTGTAAAAGCGGACTGCTTCCCATTTCTGTAAAAATCTAATGTTTAATTAGATCTTTCTGCAATTATTTGCAGAACGACTTTAAATAACCTTAGTTCAATAAATGTACCTGAGTTACGTCCTTTTCAGAAAGAGATGGACAATCGGTTAACTGCTTGTTCATTGTAAACTAGCTGTTACTCGTTTAGAGTTTGGGTACAAGATTTTTTTTAAACATATCAAGTTTAGTAGTTTTATTGTTGTGATGTTTGTTCTGTAATAGAAGCCCTCCCAGGAGGTACCTTTTCCCTTGTTCTTCTTAAATATTGACTTGTCTCCATGTCTCATGTTTTATTAATTTTCCTGTTCTCTGACAATTTTGTTCCCCCAGTTTAACATTTTCCCTTGACCTAGAATAAAATGACTTGTACAAATACATCCTAACTCGTGAGAGGGCCTCATTGTAAATGCTAAGGCATACAGAGAACTCCTCTGTCAATTCCATGATAAAAACGTTCCCTGCTAGCACGTTTATACAGTTCTTTACCATTGGATGACCTACTTGGAAATTGACAGAGGAGGACTGAACATAGGAGTCGAACACTCGCTATCATATCATTATAGTCTCGTACTGCTCCTGTTATTTACCAAATGTATTGGAGAGAGAGAGAGAGAGAGAGAGAGAGAGGAGAGAGGGAGAGTAGAGAGAGAAATAGTAGAGACAGAGTAGAGAGAGAGAGACAGAGAGACAGAGTAGAGAGAGGCAAAGAGTAGAGAGAGACAGAGTAGTGAGAGAGAGTAGAGAGAGTGAGTGAGAAAGGGAGAGGGAGAGGGTGGGGGTAGAGAAAGAGAGTAGAGAGGAGAGAAAGAGTAGGGAGAGAATAGAGTAGAGTGAGCGAGAAAGTAGATAGAAGGAGAGTAGAGAGAGAAAGAGAGAGAAAGAGTATATAGCGAGTATGGAGTGAGTATAGAGAGTATAGAGAGAGTAGAGAGGAAAGTAGAGAGAGAGTAGAGTAAAGCAAGAGAGAGAGAGAGAGAGAGAGAGAGAGAAAGAGCGAGAGTAGAGAGAGAGATAGAGTATAGAGATAGAGAGAGAGTATAGACAGAGAGCAGAGAGAGAGAGAGAGTAGAGAGGAGAGAGAGAGTAGAGAAGGAGAATAGAGTAGAGAGAGAGAGAGAGAGTAGAGAGAGAAAGATAGAGTGTACAGAGAGAGAGAGAGAGAGAGAGAGAGAAAGAGAGAGTAGAGAGAGATGGAAAGAGAGAGAGTAGACAAAGAGAGTAAAGGGGACAGACAGTAGATAGAGAAAAGAGTAGAGAAAGAAAGTAGAGAGAGAGAGAGAGTAGAGAGGACAGACAGTAGATAGAGAAAAGAGTAGAGAGAGAGAGAGAGAGTAGAGAGAGAGAGTATAGAGAGAGAAAGGAAAGAGAGTGAGATAGAGAAATATAAAGATTGGAGAAAGAGAGTTGATGATAAAGAGGACAGAGAGTAGAGAGAAAATATAAGAGAGAGAGAGAGAGAGAGAGAGAGAGAGAGAGATCATCATTTCGAGCCAGGAGGAAACATTATCGATATGCTATTAGCTTATTATTTGGTTTTGTTTCATATAGTTTACAACTTTTTTCTCCATGTGGTTACATATATGAACATTTATTAATTCTCAATGATATCGGGCACACTTATGACAGCAAACAGGCAGACTGACGGACGCTTTTGTTGAAGATGGGCCTCGGTAAGAGAAAATAAATCTCTAAGATTCCTGACCAGGTAAAATTCAAACTAGCCTGCTCAGCTACATGGATTAGATAATTAAATTTTGACAGTAGCAAGAAATAACATTCTTCTTTCCAAATAGCGAATAACAAAAGTGCTGTTTAGACTGTTTGGCTGCAAGCTGACCAGCGCCGTTTTATTAGCTGTCTAGATAGCATAATACTTCATTTATATCAGATGTTATTATCTCTAGATGGTGTTTATAGCTGAGCAGACAAAACAGTGCTCCCAGTGAGGCTCAACCACGCAACCCTCTATTCTCGAGTCAAACACTCTACCACTAAGCCATTTGCTCTTATCCACACCTTCAGACCATGACAAAAACATCTTAAAAGTTTTAAAACGATCAGTATAAAATTTTAGGAGTTGCGCACACAAGCCACCTACTACTTTAAGGAGATGGAAGTACAGACAAACTGAAGGATAAAAAGGTGCAATGCTGAATGATATGTCCTTTCGTTTTTATTACAAAATGCAGGGGATAAAATCAGCAAAAAGATTGCAAAACTAGAACGGACATTCAGTACTGCATTACAAAACAAAAAAGCAAAAAAAAAAAAAAAAAAAAAAAAAAAAAAAAAAAAAAAAAAAAACATACAAAACAAGTCTTTTCTTATCGCATTCACAAAATCTGTACGTAGATGAAGGCTCAGATAAAAAAAATCAGAGCTATATCCCTGCTTGACATGTCAGCATGGGCGATTAACGTATCTTTTTTTCACAAGAAGGCGGGGCATACAAATAACTGGTGCATTTGTAGTGTGTCACACAGGGAAAATAAGCCGTCATCCTTGACTGACCAAGATGGGATGGGTAGCACGCAACACCCTAGCAGGGTCTCCATGGTTCAATTCAGAAAAAAATTATATACGATGGCCAAAAGTATTTATCAATGCGGGTTAAACATTAACTAACAGTGAAGATGCTTCTTATCCGACAGACGCTGTGTCTCAGTTAAGCTTGACTGTGATTGTTATCAAAAGAAATATGCGATAAAGTGCTTTGTCAAACACACCTGAGGTTTTGTTCCGTTTCTTTTTCTTTTCTAAAACAGTGTCTGACTAATGATGTTACAACAACTGTTCAGTCATTATGGATTAGACGGTGCACCTCTCGCAGTCTACCTTCGGTCTATTCTGTTGAGATGGTGCATGTTGGACTGGCACGCCTAGGCTAGGTCCCATCGTCATGGTGACTGTGTCTTCACCGACGTGCATGCAGCAATGTACTGGCGATAGCATGACCTCCCTTTTTGCTTGTTGAGACAATTTTGAGTGCACTAAGGGGGGGGGGTGTCAGGCATCAAATTAAAAAATTGAGTCCTGACTTCAATGTCTCATCGATGAGTTGGTGTATGCTCTTTTACCTTGTTTGGGTCCACCGTGGTTCTTTGTTTGTTTGTTTTGTTGCTTTACGTCCCGAGTCAACAGCTATGGTCATTGCTGGAGGGTCAGTTAACCTAACCACACACTCTTTCCTTGGCAAGCTTGAACAAGCAGTTAACCAGTACTTCGTGCACATACTTTCGCTTGTAACTGACAACAAACCTTCTTGAATGTTTCAGCAGAAGGGCGGAGAATGACCGTAGAAATTATTTCATGATCAATCTCCACGAAAGTATGGGACCGGGCCGGGATGAAACTCACTACCCCTGGATCTGCAGTCAGACTCGCATATGTTGCCAGACACGTTACCGACTGCGCTACGCGGGCCCGGCCCACCGTGGTTCTACTAGTGTTTAGCACAGTTGTATGTAAAGACCCGGTCACACAGAGCTTTCTACCATGCCGCAACCTCTCGGCGACTGATTTTCGACTACTGGTATGATGGACGGCCAGTCTCGGATTAGTCTGGGATCAGTCACCAACCAGTCACCATTCTTTTGGCGATCGTTTTACATTTAGTCGGCGATTGGTTGGCGGCTTATGGGCGATTGGTCGGCGAATTTGGAGACTCATCGGCGACTGACTGGCAACTGATGGGAGACTGTTATACCAGTATTTTTTTAAAAAATAAAATGTTTGGGAAAAATAAAACCGTTTCTGTGCAATTGACCATCATGATAACAAGAGATGCAGTTGCTTTGCTTACAACAAAAAAGAACGTGGCAATTATGGTTATGACGGTTCTGCTGGGACCTACTTAGCTTTGAGTTTTCACTTTCAGCATTTGATATTTCTGGCTCATTTCATCTCTACGACAGCTGCAATTCATCATCAGAATCAGGAGTCTGAATTTTTTTAGTAAGTTTTACCATCTACTTTTGTGCTACGGTATATTTTTGACCACCTCTATGCCCCATGATGTAAACACATCCAACGCTTGTGGTGAAACGATGTTATGATGGCAAGATAGCATTTTGTTGAAGCTGGCACTGCTACCTATCGGCAACCAGTCGCCGATTGGTCGCCTATCAGTCGCTGATAAGTCACAGACTAGTTGCTGAAGATTTCTGAGCCAAAGTTTTCATGAAATTGGTCGTCGACTGATTGGCGATCAATCAGCGACAGTTTGGCGACTTCTAGAAAACCTTTGCAAATAGTCGGCAATCACAATCAGTCGCAGCTAGTATTTGTGCATGCTCAAAAGACTGTCGGCGACTGATTTTGATCAGCGACTTTGCTGCCACCTTGTTGCGAAATTTGTAAAACCTCAACCTCTCTGCGATTGTCATTTTTTTCAGTCCTAGAGAGCTCGCAGCGCAGCGGCAAGCTCTGTGGGACCGGGGTTTAAACTATGAGCATTTTCCTTTGTTTCATCAAAGGTAGTTGGATTTGATTATTTTTTGTAGCGACGCATTAAATAAGTTAATTATTAGTCACTTTGCATGGTCAAAATCTACTAACAAATAATCATTTGTCATCAAATGCATTCAAGCCACCCCTCTCTCTCTCTCTCTCTCTCTCTCTCTCTCTCTCTCTCTCTCACACAAAAATGCACGTACACACGCGCGCACACACCCACGCACACACACATACATGCACCCATGCATTTTCAATTCTAGGTAGTTATCATTGAATGGCGATTGTCATCTTTATGGGGAAGAGGGAGCTGGTTGCTTTGCTTAGTTTGTCTTCCTAGTGTCTATTGATTGTTGTGTGGCTCTTCCTCGAGGTGCCATGGGTGTGTCTGAAGTTTGTGATTGCGGTATCCCTTATTTGTCTGTGTTCCAGTGTTCTGTCTCTTGGTGCCATGTGGCTGTCTGGGATTGTGGCATTTACTCGTCATTAACACTTGTTTTAACCCGAGAGTCGTTTTTTTTAAGCGTAGGGATAACTTTTGCTGTGTAAATGCGAAAACACCTAGTCATATGCATGCATCTAGTGATGACTGATTAGATCATGCTCGTCTAAACATCTGGTATACTAATTGCATTTCTACCTGAACTGTCACCTTCACAAAATGGTATGTGTCTATTTCATAGTATAATGCTTTGACATGTTATGTTATTGCCAGATTGTTTCCTTAATGTGGTACAAAGGGCTAAATAAATATGGTAGGCCATACCATATGCTAATGAATCAAAACAAACAAATGCACAAAAGCACCCATTCAATGTTGAAAAAAAACGCTAACACATTTATTTATTCAGGCTTGTTTCTCTTTTAATATGTCCCTCGCCAATCGATCCACTTGTTTTTGAACGTGTTTGAGTGTTACACTTTTGTTTCCGTATGCGAGAGCTTGTTTCATGACCATAATCAACTTGCCCTTCACCGAAATCAATGTTAACATGCACATGCCTTCCCTCCGACAGCTACCAAACATACCTCCGAATGGAAAGCTACCCATAAACATTATACTGTCTTGTCTGCTCCTTGCATCCTTGTGATCACCTGCTGGAAAAGGGTTGACCTCAGGGCTCTCTTGTGTGTGATGTTTCCTTATGTTTTGTCACTTTCCCATGTCAGGTGTGGTACTTGATTGTTCCTGAACTTTGCATTTATGTATTGCATGCGAGCAGAAAAATATTAGATGAAAAAAGGGTAAAGCTAAACAAAACAAACAAAATACGCAATCATGAATAACTTTTCAGGATACCATATTTGGGCCGCGACATGAGATTTCAAACAATGTGGTATGTGCGACCAGCAAAGCCTCAGATCAGCCTGTCTGAATCTACACATGTCAAAATGCCACATTGTTGGAAATCACATGTCGTGACTCACTTGATTCTTCTGTTAAAATGTATATAACCATGCAACTACTTTCTGATTTCCTTTTAGAATATACATTCACAGGAAGCTTATAAAATTTATCATATGACGTCGCGTCTGGGAGTGAAATAACGCCATGCAATAAAATCTGTAAACCACTAGTGGTTTATCGATTTTCGGGAAACGTTATGACGTCCATAACAACGTTGCGTACTTAATGACAAAATTATAACGTTTTTACGTCAGAAATGAGATTTGAAAGTAATCTTAATGTCATATGATAAATAGAATCTAACATTCGTGCTCTTGTATTATTGAATTTATTAAACTCGTTGCGAAAAAGAGATAAAATGCTCGGCAAGCCTCGCATTTTATCTCTTTTCCCCAACTCGTTTAATAAATTCAATAAAACATGAGCACTCATATAAAATCCTCTACATAAAAGCGCGGGCATATTGCATGCATGACTGTGGCAGCACATTAGAGCAACTATTAATAAACAAGGAGATTCCAACAGTGATGTCATTATTCACACGGCGAGGGTCCCGCCATGCTTACTTTGATGGTTTGAAAATTGTTGCTGTATCTTGCATCGCCGAATTTTCCTTCCGACTTTGATGATTTGTTTTTTGACGTAAACAAGTATTAAAAGTAAAATTTGTTGTTTTTTTATGTAATGATAAAAATGGATGCTGATGAATAAATTCGTACTAATTATAGTTAATAAATACGACGCAATATTCTAGTAAAGCAATTAGAATGCGTATTTTACGTTATATTATCGGATTTGAAGGCAGTGTTATCTTTAGTTTATTTGGTTGTGTCTAAAAGCTGTAACGGAACCGAAATTGGCCAAACCTACGACAATAGCCCAATGGGTCCAGACCAAATCTACAGAAATGTGTAGTAATAAAAGCCGGGACCATTGCCGTTACCAAAATTTATTGAAATCAAAATGTTTTGTACATGCAAATATTAAGACACATGGCAAGTTTTCGAAAGTATTGACGATATCAAGCAAATATAGTCTCAATAGAAATTTTTTTGATCATAATATATTTTTTTTGCTTCTTTGTTAAATTGCCATTGCTATTTTTCGTGCGGTATAGGTATTGACGATGACAAGGCACTTTTTATATATGGCTACTCAGACTTTAACTATACCATGTTTTATTTTGTGTCATCTGATTGGAAGTCTGAGCAGGTGTAAATGAATTGAGCTTTTAAATTAAGAGGATCTGCCCGGGACCGAACCAGATCAAAACCTCCTTTTGTTTATGCACGGGTGGTAAACCTAGGAACTACCACGAAATTGTGTTGACGTAATTTTGTTCCCAAGCCACATCCGGGACACGCCGTGGTAGTATCCAGGCCAAAATTGGATAAACAAAGGTAAGTGTCAGTTTCATTTTCGTTTAATTTTAACTAATAAGAATGACTTATGGTAAAATCGGGCAATGTGGTTCCGTGTAAATATGTCTCTCGGCGTCCCCTCTAGCCCAAATTTTTTTTATGAAAAACCATTTTATTTCTTTAGATGTGTGTTTCCCCACTGAGCATCGTACCAACTTTTCCCAAAGTACAGTGCCAGTTCGAACGATTTTAGCCCATATCTGTCAAATTAAATGGAATTTGATATCATTTGACAATGAAAATGATATAAAGACCCTCAATAAACGTTCCTACACATAGACAAAAACTAAGCATTTACTCGTAAACGATTCATGCCCCGTTCTTCCTGTGTGGTAGTTTCCAGTGCATCGTGGTAGTTAAAATGCTATTGTGGTAGTTGCCAAGACTTTGCAGGATTTTAGAAGTAGTTCCCATCAGCAGATGTTTACTAATCAGGGGTTATTTTAGTTTTTAGCTCACCTGTCACGTAGTGACAGCGGGAGTGACAGTATGAGCTTTTGTGATCGGTCTTCCTCCGTCGTCCATCGTCGTCGTCCGTTAACAACTGACTTATATGACATCTCCTCTTAAACTACGGGTTAGATTTTGACCAAACTTGGCAGAAATGATCCTCTTCAATTATTGTTCAAATGGTTTATGTCCGTTGCATATCTAGATCACACAGGCTAAAATAGATTTTCGAGATGAAAAGTTTAAAAATCTTCTTGTCTGGAACCACAATCAAGGCCTACAGACGTGATATTTGGCATGTAGCATCACCTAGTAGACCTCTACCAAAATTGTTAAAATGATGCCCCTGGGACCAAAAAATGGATCGGCCCAGGGCGTCACATGTTTTACATAGGCTTATATTGGAAAAACATGGAACAAATCTGTTTGTCTGAAACCACAAGGTATGGAGCATCATCTAGTGGACCTCTACCAAGTTTGTTCAAATTAAGCTCCTGGGGCCAAAAATTGCCCCACCCCGGAGTCACATGTTTTACATAGGCTTATATAGGGAAAACATGGAGAAATCTTCTTGTCTGAAACCACAAGGCCTAGAGCCATGATATTTGGTATGTAGCATCACATAGTGGACCTCTACCAAAATTGTTCAAATTATGCCCCTGTGTAGATGCCCATCTAAAACAGAGAAACGTAATTTACCCATTTGGACACAGCGGTAAAACCACCATGGCATATGTCTTAGTTAGCAATAGATAAGCTTATCTTTGAAGGAATATGAACCTATCAATATCTTCAACGAAACAGTGGATTTCATCACAGCTGCCAGTCATAACTTAGTTGAGCCATGGCAACCATTTGAGACTTGTGGTAAAATGGCTATTTTGGGATATTTTCTTAAAACTAATTTTGTGCAGAAATGTACTGGTTACACGTTGAACATGAGAAAACCTGCACAAAATGGACACCTTTATCAAAATTTCACTGACAGTGTTTAGATTTTTTTAATGTTATAGTTCTGGAGTTGTACTGTTTTAAAAGATTTGGTCCCCAATCAGGGTTTACTTGATATTTTTGTCCCAGATCCATTTGGGTCATATGGTGTAATAAATACTATATAAGTATTCATTTATGTGACATAGTATCAAAAAATTAAATGACTTAAAGTCAGAAACGAAGTTGATTGTAAAAAACATATACAGATAATAAACCGAATTATTATGAAGTTGGGATTTTGGCCCTATGTCTATTTTCTTTATGCATGTCTATGTTCAAGACTAGTAATTCAGCCGCTAATACTCTAGTTTTCATGTGGCTTTAATAGTATACAGTACAATGTCAAATGACCCACATCCAGGAATAATATGTCAAATTCCATTCCATTTGGGGTCGTAATTGTTTGAAAATCATAACTTGAGATATAAAGCATTAAAAATACTGAACGGTTAAAGTTTGAATAATTTTGTTCTCTTTCAGCAAGTATTCTCGCTTCATTAACTTTTTGCACAGTTGTCTGAAAATAACAAAAATGGCCATTTTACATCCCCCAATTGGGATACAAATGTCTAAACATAGAAACAAATGCGATAGGTAAATTCTAATTCTACTGTACTATGGAAAATATAAGGGATGACAAGCAAACATTACAATCAGACGATGCCAAAACAGGAAAATATGAAATTATGAAAACGGCTGTAAATATGTATCTAAACGAGCAAACAATTTGACAGCGCACATTTTGGAAAGGGGCTGCTCATTACAACTGTACAAGCTATTAATTGTAAGGGTGTTATTTCTTTCATTGAAACGCATATCAATTATAAAATTGAGCCACGACTGATCCAAATGCACCTATTAATGTCCCCACACAGGGAGACAGAGGGATACCCATGGGGAATAAGACACTTTTGAAAACTCGAGTGGATTCCCTACACATATGTAAGTAAATATTTGGTGTCCAAAATTCTTTGATGGGCCATCATATTTGTTATATAATCTCATTTAGAACTTCCAGAAAAGTATCAAATGTCCCAACTGCGTTTTAGGTGTTTTATCTAATTTCCATGGATTGTGATTTTTGGCTGTCTAATTCACATGGTGTCCACCCTTTCTGGGTGAGGGATATTAATAGGTGCATTGGTATGGGCGATTATTAAAAGAGCGAAAATATGTTAATGGGAACTACTTCATGGTCTTGGCAACTACCACGATAGCATTTTAACTACCACGATGCGCTGGAAACTACCACACAAGGCAAATGGAGCATGAATCGTTTACGAGTATATGCTCAGATTTCTTTTTCTGTGAAGAAAAGTTTATTTAGGGTCTTTATATCATTTCCATCGTCAAATGATATCAAATTCCATTTAATATGACAGATTTGGGCTAAAATCCTTCGAACTGGCACTGTACTTTGGGGAAAGTTGGTCCGATGCTCAGTGGGGAAACACACATCTAAAGAAGTAAAATAACTTTTCATACAAAATTTTGGGCTAGAGGGGACGCTGAGACATGTTAACACGGAACCACATTGCCGGATTTTACAATAAGTCGTTCTGAATAGTAAAAATAAAACGAAACACCCTTATTTATCCAATTTTTGGCCTGGAAACTACCACGACGTGTCCCGGATGTGACTTGGGAACAAAATTACGTTAACACAATTTCGTGGTAGTTCCTAGGTTTACCACCCGTGTTGTGGTCACATGACCAAGGCAGAGTATATATAGATAAAATACGATAGCCTACACGCCCATACAAGGAAAAAATCTTTTAAAATCATCTTTGAAATCAAAAGGCCAATGTGTTTGGGACATTATATGCAGCATTGGGAATGTGGGCTCTACCAAGTTCACAAAACACTTAAAATATTTTCTGGAACCTAAAGGTCAATGACCTTAGGTCTTGGTTTGTAACATTTAGATTGTTGGGTCTGTATATATCATTTCAATGTTTGACCTTGCAAAATATGTTAAAATAAAAAGCCTAGATTGAGCATGACCTGATAAAACATTGTTAAAGAGATCTTGTGACTCAATATCAGACCCAGGTGAGCACTGTAGGTCGTCTAGTTTTTCTTTTCTCTTCTTTTCTGCGTTGCCTTTTAAGCAATATGGTTGAAATCAGGTATTTTTGTGCATGCACTAATGTTGCATTATCTGCGAGTTCCCAGCCTAAAAATAATCAATACTTGAAAATACAGGTAACAAGAACCCCCTTTCAAAATTTTGATTTTCTTACCTTTTTTCATATATCGTCAATGTTTATGCTCGAAACCAAAAGATGATGCAATAATGGTCAAATCAATCAAGGAAGAACAGTAGCTCAGTGGTAGAGTGGTTGACTCGAGACTGAGGGGCCCCAGGTTGGAACCTCATAAGCGTCACTGTGTTGTGTCCTTGAGCAAGACACATGTACCCTTGCTTAGTACTGGTTCAACCCAGGAAGACCCGTCCCGACATAACTGAAAGATTGTTGACTGTGACGTAAAGAATCAAATCAAACAAACAAAACAAAGTCAATACCAATCACTGAAACGGTGTGAAAGAAAAGTAGGTAAAAATTAGATTTATAAAAAGTGAGTAGAGGTGATGTTTCGCCATGCATAATTATGCTGCATTTTGCAGCAAGTTTGTAATGGTATGTTTAAGAAATAGATTCGCGCTCTCAGTGATTTGTTGCCTAATATATCACTGGCTGGAGGTCAGTCGTTTAAGTGAATAAATCATGAGCGTGAAGCGCGAATAATTTATCCACTTACAACTGACCGACAGACAGTGATATATTAAGCAACAAATCATTGTCAGTGCGAATTTATTTCGATTCTTACACACAAAAAGATTAAAAATACTAACGAATCCTTCATAGTCTATAACGATTCCAACATCTTAAGCAGACTGTCAGAATTTCCCGCAAGTCTTGTTCAGACTGAAACGCGTATTTTGACGTACATTTTAACGTCAAGTAGTTGTAAAAACGACGTTACGCCGTCTATTGTGATAGATGACGTCATGAAAATCAAACTGGCGAATGAATGACGTCACGTTGGCCCGTGCCCTGCCCTTGCAGTGACTTATCAACCAATAAATCACTGAGTTTAACCATTGGCTATATAGGCGACGTGTTTTAGAATTTGTAATAAATTTAAGTTATCAGCAGATCTTACAGTAACTGAAAGTTATAACGGTTTTGGGGATTTACCTTACGTCATTGTCATAAACGATTTGTTGAATAGTACATGTATTTTAAGCTGCTTAATTTTAGCCCATGATTATCCCCACGCTTTTTAAAAAAGTGATGCGGATATTGCAATCGCCTCCGTCCGTCCGTCCGTCACGCTTGGACGAAATCAAACCAAATTTGGTGTGTGTGTGTGTTGCTCACATGAATGGAGTGTGCAACGGCACATTTTTTTGGCCCCGCCCCCTGGGGCCCTGGGAGGGCTAAAAGGTCAAATATTATTAAATGTCATTAAATTTCAATTACAATGTCAATTTCAAAGATTTTTAAACCAAACTTTATGTGTCTACTCACAAATGAAAGATATAAAACATATCAGACGGGATTTACGTTCGGCCTTCTTGGTGATGCCCCAGGGGTTGGACTTTGGGGGGGGGGTTAAGAAGGGGGTTGGGGGTCATATGTTTTTTTTCCGAAATTCAACCAGAGTTGATGCATGAGTAACTCGTATAAATGGCAAATGCAAAGGCACATTTTTTTGGGTCCCCACCGCCTGGCGCCCTTTGGGAGGGACCAAAAGGTCAAATATCATTAAATCGCAATTTCTATGTCAGTTTCAAATATTTTTAAACCAAACTTTGTGTGTCTACTCACAAATGAAAGATATAAAACATATCAGACGGGATTTACATTCAGCCTTTTAGGTGATGCCCCAGGGGTTGGACTTGGGGGGGGGGGGTACCGAAGTGGTTTGGGGGGTCAAATGTTTTTTTTTTCTCCAAATTTCAACCAGAGTTGATGCATGAGTAACTCACATAAATGGCAAATGCAAGTGCACAATTTTTGGGTCCCCACCCCGTTGGGGCCTTTGGGAGGGACCAAAAGGTCAAATATCATTAAATCTCAATTACTATGTCAGTTTCATATATTTTTAAACCAAACTTTTTGTGTTTACTCACAAATGAAAGATATAAAACATGTCAGACGGAATTTACATTCGGCTTTCTGGGTGATGCCCCAGGGGTTGGACTTGGGGGGGTACCGAAAGGGGGTTGGGGTCAATTTTTTTTCTCAAAATTCAACCAGAGTTGATGCATGAGTAACTCACGTAAATGGCAAATGCAAAGGCACAATTTTTTGGGTCCCCACCCCCTGGGGCCTTTCGGAGGGACCAAAAGGTCAAATATCATTAAATCTCAATTACTATGTCAGTTTCAAATATTTTTAAACCAAACTTTGTGTGTCTTCTCACAATTGAAATATATTAAACATATTAGATGGGATTTTCATTAGGTTCCCTGGGTCATGCCCAATGGTTTGGGACTTGGGGGTGCTGTGGGGGTCAAAAATTTAATTTGCTGAACATGGTAATGTGGCATATCAAATTAGAGGGTATGAGCAGAAGCCCATGATACACTGAAAAAATTTACCCTACAATCAAACTGGTGACCTTGGGATGGGGTCAAAGGGTCAATTACCAATTGATTGCTTCAAGACCGTGGGGATTTGCGATGGCGCGCCATCGAATGTGTTCTAGTTTTAGCTTTTTTATAGGCAATTTCGACCATGTCTTTTAATTTGAAGTTAAATGGCGACTTTAATGAGAAGCGCACTCAACAGTTTGACAATTTAAATTTTATAAAAGTAAGAAAGAGGGCAACGATTTACCAAGAAAGACATGTCTGCATATTAGCATCAGCTTTTATAAGAATTCATCATGAATGTGTAGGTAAAATAGAGAAATCCATCATAAGTATCACTAGGCTTGCCGAATGATGACAAACAGCGATCACGAGGGACGTATTTTTCTATCCCATCCTCAAACAAATAATGTATTCTTTCAGCTTTCTCACCACTAAATGATTATACAAATGAGTTAACCCTTTGTATACTGGGAATCTACTCGTAATGTACATGTAAGGTAAGACTAACTGTAACTATGCTTCTTTTTTTCGACCAAATGTAGTAGGTAAAAAAAGGAGTAGACTAAGTGTCGCATTCGACAAACTGTCGTAGCAGACCAATTGTCTTTGTAGACTAATTGTCGTATTCGACGAAGTGTCTTTCGACGAATTGTCGTGCACCCAACCCAGATGAAATGCAGCATAAATGAGGCAAATTATTAGACTCTACACTATATGTTTAGTTAAAATAATAAGGGACAGACATACATCATAATTCGGTTATGCAGACCTACGACCCCGTATGAAATATAGTGGAAAGTCTCACCCTTTTTTCTTTTATCTGTATGGGAAAAACAAATTACAAATAGGCTATGAGCCACTAAGAGATTTGCTCCCACAGGGGATATTTGGTAGACCATTATTTTCATAAATGGTATAACCTAACGAACTTTTTGAAACATGTTGGCCATAAATAGTCATGTAATGTACAATAACAGTTAATACCCTGCAGATATTGATGTTTGTCAATGTTATTTAGGCCCATTATTAACGTAACATTTTCAACTACACCCTATAAATCATTGAATTTTTGTTAAATAGTTTCATTTGATACTTTCCTCAATAAATATTTTAGATTAAAATGACTTTTCACTGAAAGACAATTTTCTGATCATTCCAAAACTGCCAATAGCTTGCTTCAATCACAAACACTCTAAGAGCTATAAGCTGTTGAATATGACAAACCTGAAGAAAACGTTATGTAAGGTAAGAATCTTTTCATTTTAAAATACAGCATGGAATCTTATCTGTGTGATTTTAAACACCATATTTGAGCATTCTATTTATAGGCAAGGCTAAAATGAGATACTAATATTTAACATTGTTTCTGGTGTAAAAATATCGTTTTGATGTTTGATTGCCAATGTGTTATGAATGGTACAAGCTTCAAGGCGTTCTATATAATGTTTAATACCCTAACTGATATACCATAGGGTATTTTATTTTATTTCAAAATTCATTTATTTGTGTTCAATAGATATAAAATAATAATATGTCTGATATGGAATTAATCAGCTCGTATTAAGAGACTATGTCGAATTGTCAAAGGCTATTTGCTTTTGTGAAATAATATATATTTGAACTTTTTAAAACAACCAAATATTTTTACCAATTTTGCAAAATGTATAGCTTTTAAACTTCATTAACAAAGAAAATTAGAGCTCAAGTATTACTTAAATAAAAACATATTCCCACGTTTTGCCAAACTTGTTAAAGTAACGTATATTACCATATTAAGTATATAATAAGGTACTATGTGTCCAAAATGATGTAAAATACTGTATAAATTGAATCTCAAATGGTAATAAAGGTGGATTTAGGTTTTGCAATACTTATCTGAAGACTGTTGGTAAATAGTTTAATTCAATTACCTTTCTAACAGCAACCAAGTAATTTGAGTGTAACCAGTTAACTGTTGTTCATATTCTTTGAACATAGTACGATACAGGCTAGTATTCCTTGTATATTTAGGCTCATTTACAGCAGGAAAAAGTAATTTTTAGCTAAATATTGTGTTGAAGGTGGTATCATACAAAATGTGTGCTAACAATCCAGATAGAATCAATTATATATTAGTTTGTACAATAAAATTTGATATATGTTACATTGGATATTATATTAATGAATACAATTAGATACTGTGTAAATAATTTGTCTCCAAATAATACTTATATTGACACTTTATTTACATATGCAGATGGTGACACATGACTTTAATTTCTGCTTTTTAGTTGATTTTGTTATCTTCAGCATAGCTTTCACTGTACACAGTATTTCCAATCATTTGCTCAAGCAATTTAAACTCTATATAAATAAGTAATGATTTACAAAGAACAAATATTTCCATGAAAATCGGAAAAGTAAGTGCGAATAATGGGTTTGACTTGACAAGGATCACATGTGATAGGATCATTTACACATAATTGGTGTTACTTACGATACCAATTTAAATTTATAAAACTTTATCAGCCAGAATACGGTCAGATAAAATTTGACCAGCTGACATTCAAGTTAATTCAAAATCGATTAATCAATGGTATTTTAGCATGTGGGATGGAAAAGTGAAATATATAAAACAGTGCTGTCATGGGATCTTACTTAGTTTTATAAATTAATTTCAAAACATCTGATCCTAATTTCCACTATACAGAAAGCGGCATGACCAAATTATTGCAGGAGTCCTCAATAGCAAAGCGTTATATGAATATAAAGCTAATAGAATGTGCTGTAAACCAACCAGGGATTGGATTCAAGACACATGACAAAAATGTCAACCGTTCTGACAAAAAAGTATTGAGAGCCGACCCTAGTCACTATCAACGGTGTTCCTGTGATAGACTTACATGCAATACTACCATTGTACATGATTTTGTTAATAATTATATGTGCATTTCTGGTTTCCATGGGTCTGTTTCCTCAATTAACTCCTAAAGAAATCGTGTTTCTTTCACAATGAAAAAGATATCATAGATATCAGAAGTTTATATTGCAGTGTATATATTGTCATATGTGTTAAATGTGTGTATGATATAGTATACAAAGTATTGATACCATATCTAAGATTTGTTCTTTGACAGTAGCAAAAATATGAGCATTAATGCATTTAATTGGTAAAAATAAAATCTGATCTTATTTAATGTAATATATAAAGTGCTCAAATGAAGATTTGACCAGCACGTGAGATTTTGGTATATTGTACTTATCACATATTGGCGAACGCCATCATTAATTGTCCGTACTGACGCAGTGGAGCTAGCTGTCTTAATTATGGTCTACATCAATACTTAGTTATGCAGCAAATGCTCTAGTGAGTCTGAACATTTACACAGGCTAACATGAGCCTTCATTTCTTGAAACTGTGATAATAAGTACCAAATTCAAATGTATTGGCCCAAAAGATTTATTCTTTTTATTACAAGTTATAATCTGTTTAGCTTGATTTGAATTATACAAATGTATAGTTGGGTGTAATTTTGTAGTCATGATCATATTTTATTTGGCAGGCTAAAAACGAATAAAACAAAATTGCACTGTTATACTAAGTATAATTGACAGAAATAACTCAAAGCAAAATTACGAATGAATTATTTAAGTCCATTCATTTAGTCATGTCTACACTACAATACTAACAGTGCAAGCTTTTCTATCCCTTTTTAAATATAAGTCGATAAAACCTATAGAACAAAACCTATGCTGTCATGTTTCATTACTTCACAAAATTGTATAACCAGATTAAACAGATAACAAGTGTAATATTCTGCTAAATATTCTTGTTATACATGTTATCAAGGTTAAATGTATACTGGGCATGCTTTATATATAGAGATATTCATTACCCTTATATGGGATATAACCATAGGTTAGACATGGTGGGTTCCGTATATGGGTCAGAAATCACTATGACAAATAAAATTTTAGTTTTTGTTCTCATGTGGCTCAAGAGTTATGAGCATTTTCACTGAATGGTAATGAGTGTCACACTTTGGTTGTAGTGTCCGCCTGGGGGTCATGCAATTTATGCCTCAAGTGATAATTTCACCCACCTACAAGCTAACCAAAGTTTCTGTACGATTATAACGACCGTGTTGCTGACCCAGATGAAGTGAAACTCTAGGTATTTATGTCTCGCCAATTATTTCCAGATCATATTATACCCTCTATTTTACAATATGCTTATTATTCAATATCTGTACCAATAAATAAAAGCGAGAGTGAAATATAAAGCCTTATTGCTTACGTTGCAACAAAGTAGCATATTTACAAACGTTGCGCCAACGTTTTGCACAAGGGGGATAATCCACTAACATTGTAACAACGTCCATTCTAGTATTGCAATCATCTTGATGGGAAAGAGAGAGCTGGTTGCTTTGCTTAATTTGTCTTCCTGGTATCTCGTGATGGTTGAGCGGCTCTTCCTCGCGATACCATGGGGTTGTCTGCGGTTTGTGATTGTGGTATTTCCTGATCATACTCACTTACTATTTTTCAAGGCAGCCAAATGACAAACGTTGACATTTGTACATTTTTTGCTAAAAGCCGAATTAAAGCCGAAACTCGTTTTGTAAGCGTATTGCTGATTGGCTGTCCAATATACAAAAAATTATTTGACTATAAGATGGCCATTTCTGCTGACTCATACTAAGGTTAATATTATTTGGAGGGTTCTGACTTATGGTGTCTTGGTATTTATGAAAGAGAAATGTTCTAAATGTCATGGTTCTTGTTGTTTATTATTATTTAACTTTGTCTTATTTGATTTACCGATTCAGTTTTCAGGTAAGATGAATAATTGGGATACTTTGATGATCTGTCAGAAGTGTCTGAAACGGGGTTAAGTGCAGAGTTTATTGCATGAAATAAACATTTGTCATTATAATTTTTGACATTGTTTATTGCTTTTTTGTATGCTAATATCTTTGGTAGAGGTATATAAGAAGAGCCTTTAAGAGGTTCATATTTTGCAACGTTCTTTCCACACTTGTAAAATTTTCAATCAATCTTTCTATATATACAACTTGCTCATTATAAAACTTATTCACAATATTGTCATCAAGAACAACACTTTGCTCTCCATGTCTCTGTACTTGGAAATATTTTCTTTTGTCGTCCTTTTCATCTTTAAAGAATTGCAACGAAAGACCAACTGAAAAATTTGACACCATTGTATTCTTTTATGTATTTGTTGATTGTGTCTATTATGATGGACTTATGTCATCAAACAGAATAGAAAGGTCTTTGTATTTATGTGCATTCATTTCATACGTTTTGATATAACTGCATAATGGTCTGTCCACTAATTTTAAGTTGGATTCAGTTTCTTTAGCTTGGACACTTCTTTAATTTTTTTTCTATGACATTCTTCTTCAATTCAGCAATTCTCTCTTTTTTGCCTTGTTCTTTTAACGACGTTGTGCTCTTACTTTTTCTGAAATTGCTTTATCTGACGATGTTTCTTTTTTTTCAAATGGCTCTTTATTTTGTGCAGGTTGTAATGCATTTAAAGCTTTATCTAAAGCACTATCGCTAATTTCCCCTCTTTATGGAGGATAATCAGGCAAGCTATTTCAGCACGCATGCTTCTTTTATATTTTTCTTATAAGATTTTTTTTATTTAAAAGAAAAAAATAATCACGATAAAAAGAAATGGAATGTGCATTCTTGCGAGTAGGTAATAATGAACCTTGTCATTTGAAACCCAAAGAGAAATCAATAAATTGCAGTATGCAAACTTTTCAATAAAGAATAGTCAGGTGATACCTTGCTTGCGATGTGGTAAAGGCACATGGTCCAAGTTACAAAATTTGTAATAAATGTGATGCTGATAACATAAGACAGAAACAAAGATATCATAATGTGGTCAAACAATATAACAATGAATGCCAAAGGCTGAGGAGTATTGAAACCTAAGATACATCGCTATGGTGTACCCCAAAAGTAGATACTCTACGTTATTTATGTTTACCCAAAGTATGTAATCTTCGGTATTTAGTTTAACCCAAACGGGGTTCTCTTCAGTATTTATTTATAACCAAATGTAGGTACTCTTCGGTATTTAGTTAAACTCTATACGGTTCTGTTTGGTATTCAATGTTTAGTTAAGCCTTGAAGGGTAATCACAACATGACTGAAATATTGTTTATTGGGCATATAGCATTATCACAAACAAAGCAAGATAAAAACAAACCGAACGAGAAAACAAACAACTAATTACTAGTTTTAATTAAAAAAAATATCGTATGCCAGTCTAAATTTAAAAAAAAACAATCTGAATCAAGTCTGGAGAAAAGTATTAATCTGATGCCAGTCTGCAAAAAAACATAAGTCTGATGCCAGTCTGCAAAAAAAAAAATATATATCACTTTTTGAAATTTTGGATAGCAAGCCTGTCCCGTAGAGGCTTGCAATGATCAACAAAGCAAGCGTTTGAGTGACACTGATTGCAATTATTATATATTAAAACTTTTCACCCTCAGTGAGATTCGAACCTGCGACCCAATGAAATCATGCAGTCTGACATTCACAGTCTCACAGCGACCACGCCACTTGATAGAGTGGGGCCCCCAGGGGTTTCTGGGATCTGGGGAGAATGGCCATATATTTTCAGGGAACTGGGGAGCACTGGTAATTATTTTATGGGAGCTAGGGAGCAAGCTCAAAATTTTGGGGATATAGGGAGCCTTGCCAAAAAGCAAAAAAAAAAATAAGGAAAAGCCTCCATTTTGTTTGATTTTTTTAAAAATTTCGTCTGCTTCCGGGTAAATTTTTACAGGAATTTGGGAAAAATGCTTATCAGATATATACTTACTTGATTTAACTGAAGTTAAACAAGCATATAGCCGCTAATAAGCAATTGTAAAAAAAGTCTTTATATAGTTAAGGTAGTACGGGACCCATGTCAAAAGATAACCTTACTTTTACTTAAAAGTAAGAGTGTAAGAGTTATCATTCCTGAATCTTGTTTTTAAAAGAGAATACTTATTTGTAAGACGGTAGATATTATTCTCCCCTGACAACTCTTTGATGCTTGAAACGTAATTCTGTAAGTATTTTGCTTTCACAAAAAGAAGGAATGCAAGTATTAGCTTTTAAAAACATCACCCAGAGTATGAAGTCATTCAGTATTTTGATGGTTAAAAGTTGTGGACCGTATAAATATACATATTATATACATGTCTCGGTTGTTATTTCTGCATGCTGCCACTAACCTAAGACCCACCCCAACCCAAAATGGGGGGATGTAGACGTGCACATGCCTTGTATGTGACATTCTCATGTTTTAGGTCCCATGGAGGTACATGGTCACTAATGTTTTTATGGAGAAAGGACGTAACTATTTCAATTACCTTATCACACCGGATAGGCAGCAATAAAAAACAAGTCTATACAATCGATGAATGCTGATAACAAATTGCTAGAAACAGTGTTTGTGATTGCCATTTGTTGCCTATCGGACTACAAACAACAATCCAAAATTCTGTTACTTACAATATTAAACTACGTTCGTCGATAGCATTAACGTTTTTAATTGCCGCCTATCTAGTGTGTTTTTGATAACTGAAGACGTAGCCAAAACAATCTGATGCAAGGGCTAGGAGTTATTTCATGTTTCTGTTGAAAAAAATATTTTGTTTCGTTGCATGTTTCATGATGATAAAATGGACATTTCTGCATACATTTTAATAAAATTGATTGGAACTGCATGTGTCTGAAAGGAAGATATATGACAATATAACATTCTTTTCTGTATATTAACGGTTGGCAAGCATGGTACAGATGCCCGGATCCAGGAATTTTCATCAGGGGGGGGGGGGGGGGGGGGGGGGGAGGGTCCAGGTCAGTCTGACAAAAAAAGCTCTGACAACGATTTTTTTAGTCCTCAGCTTATTTTACAGAAGTCAAAGAAATCTATCATTTTTCAAGGCTCCAGATGGGGTCCAATTTTTTCCAGGGGGTCCAACTTTTTCCAAGGGGTGTCCAATTGCTTATTCCCTATAGAAACCCATTTAATTTGTGATTTTCCAGAGGGGGTCCGGACCCCCTGCCCCCCCCCCCCCTCTGGATCTGCACTTGGTGCAGCCCTCACAGCTTCATGGTTAAGGCTACAATACATTTTCTCATTTGGGCTTGGCAAACGTTAATATACAGAAGAATGTATCATCCTTTTATTGTAATATACCTTGTAATAAGTGTTTACTATAGAAGCTTGAGGTGTTTCAATCGCTGACAATTGTACATTTTATTTAATAATGTGTCATATTTTGGTTGATCGTTGACCAATCACTGACCGCGGGCTTTATTTCCGATAAATCATGACTGCAGAGGGCTTAATTGCCATTTCAACCTGCTCACGGATATCCTCTGCGATTTAAGATACCGTTGCTTATGCTTTATTGAGAAATGACCAAAATATTCAATTATTATAAGATACGCTACTTTATAACATCGGATAGGCGACAATCGAGAAGGCTCTGAACAATCGATGAACGTGGATCGCAAATCGCTAGAAATTTCCATTTGTCGCCAGTCAGGCAAACAAACTGCAATTCAAAAAGTCTGTTTCTGACGGAATTTGATCTACGTTCGTCGATAGCATCAACGTTTTCGATTGCCACCTATCCGGTATGTGTATTGATACAATGAATACGTAACCAAAACAATCCAAAACAAGAGCTAGGAGTTATCTACATTTTTCAGTCATGTTTCTGTTGAAAAAAAAGTTTGTTTCCACACCGGATAGTGAGTAATCGAAAACACTCTTAACCATTGACGAACGCGGATCAAAACTCGCTAGAAACAGTGTTTTGGTTGCAAAGTGTCGCCTGTTCGATGAGTGATGGTAATGAAAAAAAACTATGATTCTAACTTTTTTTGGTCTATAATCGTCGATAGAATTGATGTTTTCGATTGCGCCTATAAGGTGTGGTTTTGTTGTATGCTTCACGATGTTACAGTGGGCATTTTGTTTTTAGAAATGCTTTTGCTTGAAAGGAAAGTATTCTAGAACTTTTTGGATACTGTAAAGGCGGCACCTCATGACTGCCTTATTAGTCTACTTTAGACATAGGTAAAATCTGAAAATGAGGCGTTATAACTACATTCGAAAGTGTTTGTTTATTGTCTAACATTAGTATAGAGGCAAACAGTGTGGACCTAGATCAGACTGCTCTAGGTGAGCAGTCTGCTCTAGATCTACACTGCTTGTTTAAGAGGCTTCATAATATTTCAATAGACAAGAAAAACATACGATTGTGTTGTAATGTACGCTTTAAGGGTTAATGAATGTGGGTTCAGTGCATTAACGGACAGGATTTTCATGAAATGCACGCAGACCTGCGCGGCTCAAGCAACTTTTAAACGCTTAACCAATGGATAGAACCTGATTTCCATTCTTGAGCGCCCAGATATGAAAATTAAAGTTGCCATCTTTACAGTACCCAAAAATTCCTATAATATATAACAATGACAATATAACATTCCTTTCTGTATATTAACAACCCCTTATACTTTGGCGCCTCCTTTTTGGAAATGTTTTAGGATATTCAGTATTCTAATTTTAGAATTTTTAAGGATTTTTTTTTTTTACTTTTTTTTTCATGCAAATTTTTTTATAAAAGATAAGGTTTGTCTACCTATTGACCGTTTAAATATTGAAGATGTATTCATAAAGTAGTCATTTTATACCCGCTTTTTCTTGTAGAAAAAAGGGTACATTAATTCGTACCAAAGTCGGTCCATCTGAGTCCGCCCGTCCGTCTGTCCATGCGTGTGCGCGTATGTTCGTGCGTGCGGTTTCATGTAATTGTATCTCCTCCTAAACCGTCGGCCGCAGCAGCTTTAAACTTTGTAGCTGCATAAGTTACATGATGTAGAGGATACTGGGCAACAATATTTCGTGGTCAAGGGAAAATTGCAAATTAATTATTTCATGTAAATGCATTTTCTGCTGAACCATTAGCCGCAGCAACTTCAACCTTGCAGCTGTATAGGTCACATGATGTATAGGATACTGGACAAAATTTCGTGCGACCTAGGTCAAAGGTCAAATAATCTATTTAAATGTAAACGCATAATCTTCTACACCGTTGGACGCTGCAACTTCAAAATGTGCAGGTGCACAGGTCATATGATATAGAGGACATTGGGCAACATCTCATGTGACATTTGACCCACAGGCCAAGGCCAGATGCTGTATTTTATTGTAAAAGCATCTACTCATAACTGTTGGACGTAGTAACTTCAGACTTTGCAGGTGCATACGTCACGTGATGCATAGGATACTAGGCAACATTTCATGCGACCTTGGTCAAAGGTCAAATAATGTATTTTCTTATAAATGCATCTTCATCTAACCCGTTGGACGCCACAACTTCAACATTTGCAGGTGCACTTGTCATATGAAATAGAGGGCACTGGGCAACATTTGCCGCTAAGGCCAAGGTTTAATACTGTATTTTCTTGTAAATGCATCTACTCATAACTGTTGGACAAAGCAGCTTCAGACTTTGCAGGTGCATACGTCACGTGATGCATAGGATACTGGCAATATTTCATGCGACCTAGGTCAAATAATATATTTTCTTGTAAATGCATCTTCTTCTGAACCGTTGGACGTCCCAACTTCAAAATTAGCAGGTGCATAGATCACATGATATAGAGGGCACTGGGCAAAATCTTATGTGACCTTTGACCCAAGGTCAAGGTCAATACTATATTCTCTTGTAACTCTCTTGTAACATCTACTCATAACTTGAACATAGCAACTTCAAATTTGGCAATATTGCAAGTGACCTTGATGTCACAGTCAAGTTAATATACTATATTACTATATTTTCTTGTAAATACATTTCTACCTTAATAATTGGATGAAGCAACTTCAAACTTTGCAGGTGCTTAGATCACATGATGTAGAGAGCACGGGCAACATTTCATGTAAACGGCGGTCATTTGCGATGGTGTACTAACAACTGAAGTCTAGTATATATATATATATATTTATATGCTCAGAAGAAAAAGTTTAGTCAGTACAGACACAGTGTGCAATTATTTTGTAGGACAGTCTTAATATTGACAAAAACCTTACCTAACATGAAATTCATTTAATTTCTTTCAAATGTGAACATTTTCAACAAAATTTTTGAAAATATACCTCTTTTCTTCATCAAAATTACACAAAGGGGTCAATGTCAAAATTCAAATTTCAAAGCTCAAAAATCAGTCTAGCACTCCTCAGACGATTTCTGGTAGTAAAGACGGAAATTCTCGTACTTGTTGCATGTCTAAGGTGTTTAAGGAGTTTCCAAGCGCCCATGAAGCGATTACGTCATGTTGACGTCACTATGACCCTAACTTCTACTGGCGTTGTTATTCGTGGTCTCCCTGACGGATGCTTGTCAATTTTACTGCCAGACTGTCGAAAACGTGTTTGCAGACGATAAATTGTTTGTTCATTACATCCAAAACTGCGTGGCACGTCAGCAACACGTGTAGCTGCTTCAAGACGTCAAAAACGCGGTATTTCTGTAATTTGTTGATAGCCTTGACGGCGACTTAAGCTTGCTAGCACTGAATTTTCTCCGGATTATTGCAATAGGAACAACTCTCTTTCAGTATCAAACAGCATATGAGAAAATAACCCTGCCGGTTTACCGCAGCACGTGCACATCGTGCATTTTGAAATTTGGTTGATACAGTCTAATAAAGGCATTATTTGTCACACAATAAACGATTACATGTAAAGCTACGATAATACAACTCATATATACAATTTGACAATGATACATCCAGTATTGTTGATTTTATGAGAAAACATAAATACTGACTAAACTTTTTCTTCTGAGTATATTTATTTTTCTCGCGAGTAGCCTCATTTCGGAATGAGAACTAATTGGCATGTTTAACGATTTTGAACCGCGTCGGTCACATAAAGTTCGACCCAAAATTGGTCACGGACATTTCGACCTAGAAGAGTTCGGTCATAGACAATTCGACCGTGTAAAATACATTTTGGGTCACTTTTACCTTGACATTGACGTCATTTCTAGTTTTTTTTTCGTGTTTATACCACCCTTATCAATTTTAGAAAAAAAAAATATCTCGTGATGTGCAAGGTCTACACTGATGTAGGTGGTATAAAATAGCTATACCGTGTTTGTCTACCTGTACGTAAGATAATTCACTAGTTAAAGCTCGTTGTTTATCTCCACGTTCATGTACAGGCGGACAACCCTTGATTTAACTGTTACTTATATTACAAATAACTTTCCTCAAATGTGTCTTAGGCTAGACCAATTCCTTTGGGGGCATTCTTCACGTTCCTATGACATTTATTGTTGTGTAGGAAAATAGGTAGTATCAAGGAATAGTTTTGTAAATATATAATAAATGTCGGGGTTAGAGTTTAATTTGCCACTCAACATTAGCCATCCTCATATAATATTGCAGCCTCTCTTAAGCTAAGAAACTCCAAATGGTGTTAAGTCAGTAGCTTAACAAACATAGAATACGCAAGCGACTAGCAAAGACTCTGACCAGGCTGCGCGTATACACAGGCTGATCTGAGGCTTTGCTGGTCGCACATACAACATTGTTGGAAATCTCATGCACTGGCTCATATTTCTTTTCCATTTTTGTTATACACCTTTGAAAAATTGGTCTTATCATGGCATAGCGCTACCCGTCGGCCTGTCTGTCTGAAACAATCTTCAAGATATCTTCATGATATTTTATAGAAATGTATATTAAGGTAGTGCGGGACCCATGTCAAAAGATAACCTTACTTTTACTTAGAAGTAAGAGTGTAAGAGTTATCGTTCCTGAATCTTGTTTTTAAAAGAGAATACTTATTTGTAAGACAGTTGGTATTATTCTCCCCTGACAACTCTTTGATGCTTGAAACGTATTGCTTTCACAAAAAGAAGGAATGCAAGTATATGCTTTTAAAAACAACATCCAGAGTATGAAGTCATTCAATATTTTGATGGTTAAAAGTTGCGGACCGTATAAATATACATACTATGTACATGTCTCGGTTGCTATTTCTGCATGCTGCCACTAACCTAAGACCCACCCCCACCCCAAAAAGGGGGGGGGGGGTGTAGACGTGCACATGCCTTGTATGTGACATTCTCAAGTTTTAGGTCCCATGGAGGTACATGGTCACTAATGTTTTAAGGAGAAATGACGTAACTATTTCAATTACCTCATCACACCGGATAGGCAGCAATAAAAACAGTCTAAACAATCGATGAATGCTGATAACAAATTGCTGGAAACAGTGTTTGTGATTGCCATTTGTTGCCTATCGGACTACAAACAACGATCAAAAATTCTGTTACTTACAATATTTAACTACGTTCGTCGATAGCATTAACGTTTTCGATTGCCGCCTATCTAGTGCGCTTTTGATATACTGAAGACGTAGCCAAAACAATCTGATACAAGGGCTAGGAGATATTTTTGTTTCTGTTGAAAAAATTATTTTGTTTCGTTGCATGTTTCATGATGATAAAATGGACATTTCTGCATACATTTTAATAAAATTAATTGGAACTGCATGTGCCTGAAAGGAAGATATATGACAATATAACATTCTTTTCTGTATATTAACGGTTGGCAAGCACGGTACAGATGCGCGGATCCAGGAATTTTCATCAGGGGGGGGGAGGGTCCAGGTCAGTCTGACAAAAAAGCTCTGACAACGATTTTTTTAGTCCTCAGCTTATTTTACAGAAGTCAAATGGTCAATTTCAAAGAAATCCATCGTTTTTCAAGGCTCCAGATGGGGTCCAATTTTTTCCAGGGGGTCCAACTTTTTCCAGGGGGTGTCCAATTGCTTATTCCCTATAGAAACCCATTTAATTTGTGATTTTCCAGAGGGGATCCGGACCCCCTGCCCCCCTCTGGATCCGCACTTGGTGCAGCCCTCACAGCTTCAAGGTTAAGGCTACAATACATTATCTCATTTGGGCTTGGCAAACGTTAATAGACAGAAGAATGTATCATTCTTTTATTGTTAAATACCTTATAATAAGTGTTTACTATAGAAACTTGAGGTGTTTCAATCGCTGACAATTGTAAATTTTATTTAATAATGTGTCATATTTTGGTTGATCGTTGACCAATCACTGACCGCGGGCTTTATTTCCGAAAAAAACATGACTGCAGAGGGCTTAATTGCCATTTCAACCTGCTCACGGATATCCTCTGTGAGTTAAGATACCGTCGCTTATGCTTTATTGTGAAATGACCAAAATATTCAATTATCATAAGATACGCTACTTTATTACATCGGATAGGCGACAATCGAGAAGGCTCTGAACAATCGATGAACGTGGATCGCAAATCGCTAGAATTTACCATTTGTCGCCAGTCAGGCAAACAAACTGCAATCCAAAAAGTCTGTTTCTGACGGTATTTGATCTATGTTCGTCGATAGCATCAACGTTTTCGATTGCCACCTATCCGGTTTGTGTATTGATACAATGAATACGTAACCTAAACAATCTGAAACAAGAGCTAGGAGTTATCTACATTTTTCAGTCATGTTTCTGTTGAAAAAAAGTTTGTTTCCACACCGGATAGTGAGCAATCGAAAACACTCTTAACCATTGACGAACGCGGATCAAAACTCGCTAGAAACAGTGTTTTGATTGCAAAGTGTCGCCTGTTCGATGAGTGATGGTAATAAAAAAAACTATGATTCTAACTATTTTTGGTCTATAATCGTCGATAGTATTGATGTTTCGATTGCGCCTATAAGGTGTGGTTTTGTTGTATGCCTCACGATGTTACAGTGGAATTTTTTTTTGGAAATGCTTTTGCTTGAAAGGAAAGTATTCTAGAACTTTTTGGATACTGTAAAGGCGGCACCTCATGACTGCCTTATTAGCCTACTTTAAACATAGGTAAAATCTGAAAAATGAGGCGTTATAACTACATTCGAAAGTGTTTGTTTATTGTTTAACATTAGTATAGAGGCAAACAGTGTGGACCCAGATCAGGCTGCTCTAGATCTACTCTGTTTGTTTAAGAGGCTTCATAATATTTCAATAGACGATAAAAACATACAATTGTGTTGTAATATACGCTTTAAGGGTTAATAAATGTGGGTTCAGTGCATTAACGGACAGGACTTTCATGAAATGCACGCAGACCTGCGCGGCTCAAGCAACTTTTAAACGCTTAACCAATGGATAGAACCTGATTTCCATTCTTGAGCAGTTGAAATAACCGAACCACGCCCAGATATGAAAATTAAAGTTGCCACCTTTACAGTACCCAAAAAGTCAATGACAATATAACATTCCTTTCTGTATATTAACGTTTGTCAAGCCCTTGTGCGATAATGTGTTGCAGGCCTCACCGCTGTGTGGTTCTGGTTGCAACACATCACATTCAGGCTTGCCAAACATTAATACAAGGAAAATAATTGCATATTTGTAAGTTTATTCTTTAAATGACATTTAGATCTATGCATCAGGAATAAAGCTATAATTTTTAGCTTTTATCTACATAAATCCTACGTGTAAGAAAGCATCAAAGTATCAAGACATGCTATAGCCATGCTTTAATGAGAATCATAATGTAATGTGCTGGGTCACATATGCTGGGTCAAAATCTTTTTTTGTCATTTTCTACGCCCATTTGTCAGTGCTTAATCAATAATAGCTATGTCTCCGCCCATTGATATACATAGGGCGTAGACAAACAAAAAAATTGATTGAAATGGGAGACAGCACTTAATATAGTCTTTATTTTTTTCAGGATTTTTCAGAAAAGTCACCAAAACAAAAAAAACGAGCACAGTGACACATATTTTTTATTCAATCATTAGATTCTTCATGAAAATATCTTTGTAAAAATATGTTTTTTGTTGTTCCAGTTACATTCTCTAATATGTTTATTTTGAATATTAATGTTTTTTTTGGCATTTATTCGTTTGACTTCATTAGGATTTTGCTTAATAAATTGTGTAAATACATGTTATTTCACTATTTTTTTTTTATATATCTCTGGTGTGAGTAGTATTTGTTCTGAAAAAAACTGTAATGCGTTTCTTGTTAATTTGTTAACAAAATCTGTGTTTTTTTATTTCAAAAACCTGCGATTTTGCAGTTTTTGACATCAAATAACTTTTTAAAAAGACCGGTGAGGTATTGTTTTTTTTTTGTCTTAGATTATAAGTATAAGTCTATATTATAATATATTAAAAGATAAAACACTTTTGGGCATATGCCGGTGAGTCCGGTACTACCTTAAGCCAAGAAAAATATGGGCCTCAACCGAGAAAACCTGTACTTGAACCTTTCAAGAACATAAAATTAGGAACATTTCAAGAATTTTTCAAGAATTTGGGATGTTCTTGAATTTTTCACAAACTTTTGTTTAACATTTATATGACTTCTTTTGAATGATGTGTTGACTCTGGTGTTCTTGAACTGTTCTTAAATTTGTTCTTGACTATTTCAAAGACCTTTCTTGAACATAATGTTTTCTTGAACTTTGCAACGAGGAGCGTAGTGACTCAGTGACAGTCTTCAACTGGAGATTGAATGGTCGCGGGTTCAAAACTCACCGGAGACACTGCATTGTGTCTTTCAGCAAGACACTTTATCCTCAGCTTAGTACTGATTCAACCCAGAAAGACAGGAATATGTCCTAACATGACTGAAAAATTGTTGACTGAGACGTAAGGCAACAACACAAACAATTCTCATTGCGTTTACGCAGCGTAGCATTTAAAAAAAACACTCTATAGCATGTGTACAGTAGATGGTAAAATTTACGCTATGACCCCTCCATAGGCGTTTAAGTCATGATCCCCCTATACGGACAGCCGTACTGACTGGTCAAAAACCGTACTCCTGGGTTGATAGCAGCTTTACGCAGTACCTCCCGGCCGCCAGCAAAAATAACAAAATTGGTATTACCCCCGTGATGTGATTGTGGTATTTCTGATCATACTCAAAGTAAGTAAGGTTGCAAAGATCAGGAATCGATACAATCAAGTACCACACCTGACCCAGGATACCAATGGGAAAGTGACAAACTCACAGAAGACACCGCAAACGAGAGCCAAGAGGTCAGCCCTTTCCCAGCAGGTGACCACGAAGCACATATAAACAGACGCGCACAAAACATAGCAAACACAAGATAGAACAAAAACATAAAAGATCCACAAAAGAAGTACCGCCTTGGAACGGTCAGTAAAATATTTTACTGGAGGGCTTAAACCGGTTTAACGGCGCCAACCTCACCCTTAATTCAGATGTTTTGGTTCTGACGTAAAGTAGAATGCACAAAATTATGACAAAACTTTTGAAACACCGGGAGAGTATCCAAGCTACTGTTGCGCAAGCTCAATGTTCTATCCGGTCTTTATATCTGGCATGTGTGGATCCAGAGGGGGGACAGGGAGTCCGGAACTCCCCTGAAAAATCACAAAAATAAAGGGTTTCTTAGCAATACTGGTCCGCATCCCCTCAAGAATTCAATATTGGGCAATCATTGGCTCGCCAGCGAAACGCTATTTAAATGTCGTTTCGCTAGCGGGCCGATGATGGCCAGATTTTAGTGGTATTTAAGATCCCCACAGCAACTAAAAAAAAAAGACGTTCTCAAAGTTGCCCCCACTGAAAAAAACTTTCTGGATCCGCGCATATCTGGGCAGATTTAATTGTGTCTAATCTGGTTACAAATGCAAAAGGCTTGTTTTTTACGTGCCAATGATCATTTAACACATATGTGAATTCTGATGCGACTTATTAACAATTTATTTCAGCAAAATATTTTTTATACTTATCACATTTATATGATTCGCTTCAGTGTGTATTCTGACGTGTTGTTTTAAGTAAATATCACGGGTAAAAGTTTTACCACATGCATTACATTTATATGGTTCGCTTCAGTGTGTATTCTGACGTGTTGTTTTAAGTAAATATCACGGGTAAAAGTTTTACCACATGCATTACATTTATATGGTTCGCTTCAGTGTGTATTCTGACGTGTTGTTTTAAGTAAATATCACGGGTAAAAGTTTTACCACATGCATTACATTTATATGGTTCGCTTCAGTGTGTATTCTGACGTGTTGTTTTAAGTAAATATCACGGGTAAAAGTTTTACCACATGCATTACATTTATATGGGTTCTCGTCAGCATGTTCTCTAATGTGATTCTTTAAGTTACTGACTTGGGTAAAAGTTTTACACGTATCACACTCGTAAGGATTCTCTCCAGTGTGTCTTGCGATGTGACTCTTTAAGCTACTACTACAAATAAATGTTTTGCTACATAGCTGGCATTTATGTGGCTTGTGTCCAGCATGTACTCTGATGTGACGCCTTAAGTTACTTTCTTGGGTAAAAGCTTGACCACAAGTACCACACACGTATGGTTTATCTCCAGTGTGTATTCTCAGGTGTTGCATCAAGTTACGCTTTGATTTCAACTTCTTTCCACAAGTTTTACAATCATATATACCAGTGTGTATTATGATATGGCGTTTTAAGTCCCTATCACGTTTAAACTTTTTTCCACAAGTGCTGCAATTATATAGTTTATCTCCAGTGTGTATTCTCAGGTGTTGCATCAAGTTACGTTTTGATGTCAGCTTCTTTCCACAAGTTGTACACTTATATATACCAGTGTGTATTATGATATGGCGTTTTAAGTCCCTATCACATTTAAACTCTTTTCCACAAATACTGCAATCGTATGGTTTCTCTTCAGTGTGTGTACCAAGGTTGCGTTTTAAAACATCATTTCGGGTAAACGTTTTACTGAAAGGAACATTCTCATTTGGCTTCTCTTCATTGTGTATTTTGATATTGTGTTTTAAGCCACCAGCTCCAATAAAACTTTTACCACGAGTATCACACTCGTATAGTTTCTCTCCAGTGTGTTTTCTTAGCTGGTGTTTAAAGTTACTTTGGCGAGTAAATGTTTTACAAGTTTTAAATTTATATGACTCCTTATCTTCGCAAGCCAACTCCACTTCGTTCCGCGTTAGGAACGAAGTTGAGTAAGTACCCTTGGCTTGAGAAGATGATGACTCCTCTGCAGCGTGTACAATTTTTTGCGTTCTTAAGTTACTGTCTTCACTGTTGTCTAACGCCACCGTTGGTGCTCTGATTCGAAACGTAGGCCCCAGTGAGAGCATGATTAGATTGAGTTTCAATATGGCGGCAGCGTCGCACACATGGTGTAGAAACGAGGAGTTTTTACATATTTACGTAAGTTTACATTTTTATGTCATAATTGTATTTCTTTGAACAACTTATCAAGTTGAGTCTTTTGTTGATTCCAGCATATCAATGCCCTAAAACGAGATATTGTCCCCTAAAGTTGTGCTCACGGAAAACAATGAATTTGCACCCAACAACATCCTTCAAAATGTAACTGATATTTACTCGTATTTTGTACCTGTACTCTGTTTCTATGTGAAATTCACAAATAAGTGATAGTCCTTGCTATTTTTGCAATTAATTTTGTTAGCTTTTGGTAGTTTGTGGTCAAACAAAGGAGTTTAAAAGTTGTGAACCTGGCTGAGTTAGGCTCGGATTAGCAACTGGTGGACTAAGGATTGGTTTTCTATAGAAATCAGATTGGAATGAGTTTCTCCTGTAAAGAGTGCGGATTAGTCGTCCTTAATTGTTTTCAAAACCATTTTTTATGAAGAGAATATACATGCAATTTTCAAGTTCAATATATTTCCTCTGCTCCAGTGATACTGATAGTGAAGTTTGCTGACTCATTTGAACATTTAATAAAGACCATGCAGCGTATGCATTATGGCAAAGCAGATATCAGAACGAACGTCGCTCTTAAAGAGATGTCCTTTGATTAAATCTCTTTGAAAAGGTAAGTGAGCATAATCAGCCTGGAAATACCACGATCACACACTGCAGCCCAATCCAGAGCACTGTGAGGAACAGCCAAATATGTTCTTAAAATGGTATCCTTTGGAAGCAAAGACTCCACCAAAACCATAAACCGTCCATATGTTGACTTTCCAGCACAGATTAAGGAAATCAATGCAGCGAAGATTCGTGTGGGGGGGGGGGGGGGAGGGGGGGTAGTAATTGGTCCACTGTCCGAGTTTTGGGTACTTATCGCACATTGACTAAATCTGCTTACATGAATGTATATGTCTTGGTGGAGTGGATGTGGGTACTGTAGGGGCATGGACTTCCCATTCCATGTTTTGTATCTTACGTGTTTTGTGGAAGTTGGACTGCTCCTCGGAGTTTGTATGTATAAGGGTAAGAGGAAATTTCAGACTGTTTACGTTGACAATAAAATGGTATAGAGTTTTTCTACATCTGTGTCTAAGCCACTACTGTACGTAATAATAATAATAATAATAATAATAATAATAATAATAATTCTTATCATTATTATTATTATCATTATTATTAAATAATAATAATAATAATAATAATAATTCTTCTTCTTCTTCTTCTTCTTATTATTATTATTACTAGAATGTGCAGTCGATTGGGCATCATCGCAAATCTCCACGCCCAATTCTTTGACCCCCAGCATCACCAGGTCACACCACTTGTGCATGACGCAGGCCACAGAATGAATAGTCCGGTCAATATGTTTTATATCTTTTTTTTGTGAGAACACACACAAAATATGGTATAAAAAATCTTTGTGATTAAAATTTAATAATATTTGACCTTTTGAACTCACCTCATGGACACCAGTTTGACCAGGGTGTGAAAATTTTACTTGTATTCTGTTCTACTCAGTATCCCCGTCAATTTGATATGCCGCATGACCATGTTTGAATTTTTTTTTTTTGACCCACTAAGTACCCCGGAGCCCCAAGCCCCACCCCTAGCGTCAGAAAGGGAGCGCAGTTGTAGAGTGCTTGACTCAAGACCGAGGGGCCGCGGGTTCGAGCCTCACCGGCGTCACTGCGTTGTGGTCCTTGAGCAAGACACATTTATCCTAGCTTAGTGCTGGTTCAACCTAGGAAGACGTGTCCCTGTTTAACTGAAAGATGTTTGATTGAACGTAAAGATTCAAATCAAACAAACAAACCAACCTAGCGTCAGAACAAAATCACGTTCGATACGTTCATGAGCGGATCCAGGGGGGGGGGGGGGGGGGGGGCTGAAAATCACAAAAATATAGGGTTTCCTAGTATTACTGGTCTGGATCTCCTGAAAATCACAAAGCTACAAAGCCAGCATCCAATGAGGGCCATTATCGGCCATGCCAGCGAAACGCCATTTCAACGGCTTTTCGCTGGTAGGCCGATAATTGCCCGCTTATGGTGGCCTCGCTCCCCTCGAAAAAACAAAACAAACAAAAAAACTTATCAGAGTTGGGCCCCCTCTGACAAAACTTTCTGGATCCGCGCATGATGTTTCATATCTTGTATTTGGAATAATTCATACAAAAATTCATATAAAATCTTTGAAATTGACTTTGTTATTTAAATTTATTTATATGTGACCTTTTGACCCCGACCTAGGAAGGTGGGGCGAAATTTTTTTGGCTGTTGCAAACCCTATTAATGTGAGTAACTAACACACCAAATTTGGTTGGATTTCATTCAATGGTAAAGGAGTAGATAGCATAACGAACTGTGATGATGCGAGGAAATACCTGGAGATTTTTTTTTCGAAAAGTCTTACTTGCTTACCGTTTTGCTTCAGAATGCGTTTGCTGGTCTTATTTATATATTCAAAGGAGAACTGCATAATTTGGCTCTTTCTTGCAAGTATTTCATCTTCAAGTGTACCGGCAGTACTGGAATACCGGCAGTACTGGAATACCGGCTTTTTCAAACAAGTATACGCACCGACTTACCCATTATTGGTTGAAGGGAGATAGCCTTGAATTTCATAGTTTTTATAACATTGAATTGGTCCAATTTTTCAGGTAGCACTTCTAGCCACAATATAACTTAACAAATTTATCAAGGTGCGTTGATTTGATTATAATTATCAATAATTTTAGCAGGAGATTTAGCACATGTCTAATTTATTACCCCTTTCATGCCCGGATCCAGGAATTTTCGTCAGGGGGGGTCCAGGTCAGTCTGACAAAAAAAAGCTCTGACAACGTTTTTTTTTTTTTTTTTTTTTTTTTTTTTAGTCCTCAGCTTATTTAACAGAAGTCAAATGGTCAATTTCAAAGAAAGCTATCATTTTTCAAGGTTCCAGAGGGGGTCCAACATTTTCCAGGGGGGCGGGGGTCCACTTTTTTCCAGAGGGGGGGGGTCCAATTCAGGGCTCTACAGTAAGCATGTTCCTATAGTACCTGTACTAGTAGAATCATGGTCAGGACAAGTAAATTCTGTGCCCTGGTAATCCGATTGGGCTAGTTCAAGGAAAAAACTTTCAAATGTAGCACAGAATGTTACTCACTGAATCCTATGGAGCTCAACTTATTATTGAAGAAACAAATTTATTAACAGACTTGCACATGCATAATACACAAGTTTACAGCTTTTTTGACACTTGGACATGCGTCAGCTCCTCTAATGTTCAATTTTATATAATTTGACAATTAGCGCATTTCAGGTCAGGGCTAGTGCATTTTAGGTCAGGACAAGTACATTTCACAAGGTCTTTGTCCGACAGGGCTAGTAGGTTAAAATGTTAATGTAGAGCCCTGCAGTTGCTTATTTCCGATAGAAACCCATATAACTTGTGATTTTCCAGGGGGGGGGGGGGGTCCGGACCCCCTGCCCCCCTCTGGATCCGCACTTGCCCTTTTAAGTGAAATTTGAGATGTGCCACGTGTATAAAACAGTTGCTACCGTATGAGCAACGCCACATATAGGGACCGCGGCACACCGACACGTCATAGCTCACTATTATAAGAGCGGCAAACATAAGCAAACAATAATAAACCTCCTAGCACTTCCAGGCAGAATAACTTATACTTTCAGGAACAGTAGGGGTGACACTGTGCAGACGGAATTGTCACGTCGACTCCTACAAAATTGATACCTACTTTAAAACATTTCCGAAATTCAAACTAATAATGCCCCACATCTTTACTCAATACGAATAGACGTAGGACATTGACAGTGGGTGCATAAAACTGGGTGTGCCGCGAGCGCTTTATATGCAATTGTGCGAGGGGTCATTATAACCGAAAATCGTCGTCGATGAGCAACGTCATTATCTCGTTGTTCATGACAGAGGTTCGATCTGGCAGATCGTTGACTGTGATTAGTTGATTTGGAAGCAGGTAACCTTTTAGTAATGCACTGAGGATAACCTGCTTCTTGAGTCGTCTGTTTTGTTTGTTTGATTTGCTTAACACTCTTTCAGTTATGTAGGGGCGGGTCTTCCTGGGTTGAAGCAGTAGTCTAGCATTGCGCTAACGAGCTACTTGTGGAAACACATAGGCTAGAGTTCTGACCAGTATTTTTTTAAAAAAAAGCATGGGAATAAAACGAGTTTGAACATTAAATTATTCCTATGAAGAATATATTTTGTCAAATCTACGTCACTAAGATCAATGACTACGTGAACGAGTCAAGAACAAAGATATGACGTCACGAATATCGAAATCGTTACGTCATGATAAGCAGTCATTGATCATATGACTCCTAATAGGCATAATGACCCTTAATTTGAGATTGGTAGCACCTGGTGTGAATTCAGTGATCTCTCAAATATTAACGACCCAAATTTTTGATGCAAAGTTAATTTAATGCTGGACAATTGCTCCTTTTAACTTAAACCACTCCGTTTCCTTCACCTTCGAATCCGTACTCCTTGCTCAGCTAATCCGTAGTTTAACCTAAATAATACAAAACCAATCCCGAGTTATGACGATTTCGCCTATGCTTTAAATTCATTTGAAAAGTCCATATGTGTGGTCCCATACTTTGGTGATTGTTAAAATAATCATATCAAAGTGATTTAAAGCGCTTTATCGCACTGTATAACGTGTCATAGATGCAAAAATGCATTTTTCAATCATCGTGTCTCGATTCAACAAATTTATGTCCAAACGAGCACGCAAATTATGAAGGGCAGTGAATCATGTGATGAGCAGATCTGACTGGGAAATCCAATATTTACGTAACAAACATCTAAGTTTAATGTTGCTAACTGCAATTACTGCTGAGGGTAAAAATAAGTGGTTAAAAAGCTCAATATTACCTGCTGGCATCAAACGTTGGTGTTGCATGCGCCATTTTGGAACTCATTCTAATCATACTTCCTTTTGGGGCGTACAGTACCACTCAGAGCTCATTCGGAGGCGTTAGACAACAGTGGTCTTGAGTAAAAGTTTTACCACAAGTGTCACATCCATACAGCTTATCTCTAGTGTGTATTTTGAGATGGCGTTTTAAACTACCATTCTCAGTAAATGATTTACCGCATAATTCACATTGATACGGCTTTTCTTTAGTGTGTATTCTGAGGTGGCGTTTAATGTTACCATGTTGAGAAAAGGCTTTACTACAAATACCACATTCGTAAGGTTTCTCAAGGTTCCCTTTTGTCAGTAAACATTTTTTAACATCTACAACTTTATCAAAGTCCTCCCCTGGTGTGTATTCTGAGGTAGTGTTAATTCCGTTGATGAAATTCATTTAAAATTTAAATCGAACCTCAAGCTGCAGTTAAGTATTGTCTGTTTTCAGATCGCCTTTGTGCCATGTCGCCCCTCACTCAAAGCTGTCCGTTTATCTGAAAAGGGAGAATATAAAAAATGTTTAAGAAAAAACATTTACATTTCTACATGTACTACCAACGAGGGGTAGTTCGAAAATTCTGAAATTTACCTCGTAACTTTGTCCAGGGACATTTTAGCGGCATAGTATGCACCATTCAAACGAACTATGTTTTACATTGTAAATGGTGCAAATATTTCCTTTGGCTCAATAGTTACAGAATATTATATATCGCCTACTCCTTACCACCGACCCGTTTTCACGTTATATCAATGTAGTCATTTTTGAAGATGAATCCTCCCACAGCTGCCACCAGTGAAATAATTCAAAGGGGAAAGTCTTTGGGTCCGCCAGGATTCGAACACAGAACTCCTGCGGGACAGTCGATCACTCTAACCATGTCGCTACGGAATTAACACTGCAACGAGTGAAGTAATTCCAAGGAGAAAATCTTTGGGTCCGCCAGGATTTTGATGAGACCTTTGACAAGGTTCCACACAGGAGGCTATTCACAAATTGGAATATCATGGAATTAGAGGATACACCCACAAGTGGATCAACTCGTGGCTCCCTGGGCGCACTCAACAAGTTGTTTTAGATGGCCAAGCCTCAGATTCAGTCCCACTGCTATCCGGTGTGTCCCAGGGATCAGTGCTAGGTCCGGTCCTGTTCCTCATCTTCATAAATGATCTGCCGGATAACATCAGGTTTTCTGTTCGCAGACGACTGTGTCCTGTATACATTCACTTCAGGATTGTTTGATCTTGCAAGAAGACCTCACCAGCTTAGGACAGTGGGAAGCCAATTGGCAAATGAAATTAACGTAGCCAAATGTCACTCTATGAGAGTGACTCGGCATCAGCACCACAAACAAATTCTCTTCGACTTCTCTATACACAATCAAACTTTGGAAAATGTTCAGTCAGCAAAATACCGTGGTATCACCATTACTGATAACATGGATTGGGATCAGCTTGTCTCAGAAATGTCTTCCAAAGCAACTGAGACACTTGGTTTCCTTCGCAGGAACTTGGCTTTTGCACCTAGGAGTGCTAAGGAAGTTGCATACAAAACTTTGGTTCGGCCTAAACTAGAGTATGCAGCACCCATTTAAAGCCCTCACTCGATACTTCAGGTTAGTCAGATTGAGAAAGTTCAGAGGACAGCAGCCCCCTAGACCTGCAGGAGATGGCGAAACACGAGTAGCGTCGGCGAAATGCTTGATGAGCTTGAATGGCCATCTCTTGAGGCCCGGAGGGACCAGTCCTCGTTGCTTCTCTTTCACAAGAATTAATTGTAGAGTAGTGTCTATTGAAAAAGACAAGTATATGACCCCTGCTCACTGTTTGAAAACTACCAGGTTATCACATAGTGCTCAATACCGAAGACACCAGACATGTCCTGAAGAATTCCTTTTCCCCCGGAACTATTCCACACTGGAATAGTCTGTCTCCTTCTGTGGCCAATACCCAGTCCACTTTGGAGTTTAGGACACTCCTTATTTAAACAAAAATTCAGCCAAAAGTTTTTGTGTTTTTTTTGTGTTGTCATTTTGTGTTTTTTTTTTTTTATCAAAATTTCCAAATTTGCACTCCCTGGTGTAATGTTCAAGTATGAGCGAAACCAGTAAAGATAGAAACAAAGAAAGATTCGAACCCACCACTCCTGCGTGAAAGTCGACCACTCTAACCTAATCCAACAGCGAGGCTGTTAGGAATGGCCTCGAGGGGGGGGGGTGGTAACTACCTATATATGACATAGTACGTATGTGTGGCGCGAATAGCCCCCTTTAAAGCGCTGCCAGGTATACGATAAACCCCCTTTTAATAAGAAAAAGTATATGACTGACCCAGTTTTTCATCATTGTTATATGAATGGTCCCATTTTCTGACAGCCCAGTTTGAAAATACTCAAATATTTGCTCAGATATTCAGCTCAGAAACCTAAATTGTAAGAACAGTATATGAATATGTAAACATTTTGCTCAATCAAGTATATGAATAGATCATTTTTTCGAAGTCCATGTATACGATTGGGTAGGTTTCAAAAAACTGGGCCGCACAACCGTACCAAAATTACCCTTAAGTTACAGAAACTGATACAAAATACAAATTTTATTAATTTAATTAACATTAGCTATGTAGGCTATAGCTATTAACCGACACAAAATCGTATAATAAAAATGGCAACATGTTACAATTTTTGAATCTTTAACCAAATCCTTACCGTTCGTATTAACTATCGAAACTCCACCTGTCCACTGCGAGGCTTTTCAAGGTTTCAATGCAGAAAATAACGGAGGGTAACTCTCGATAAATTTGGTTCTGCAACTGCAGTTCAATGGCTTTCATAGAAAGATAACCTAGTGCTTTATTCAAGCAAGAGTTAGTTATCTTGTTAGGATTTAAACCATTGTCATCGGCCGGAAGCATTTTATCAAATACTGACCTGTCTGATTTGAGCACTGTGGGTACATGTGACATATTTGTTTACCAAATGCGTCACAGAGTCATGTGATTCGCCCGATTGGCTGATTCAATATTGTTTATCAAGCGCGTCATCACGTGTCACTGAAACGGTTTCAATGAAAATGCCATGCGGAGAATGTTTTCAAAAATGTTTTAGTGCAAACAATATGATCAGTCTATGGCTGAATACCGTAATACCTATCATTGTTATGATTTGGCTACCCAATATGACTAATTAAGGGTGAGGTTGGCGCCGTTAAACCGGTTTAAGCCCTCCAGTAAAATATTTTACTGACCGTTCCAAGGCGGTACTTCTTTTGTGGATCGTTTATGTTTTTGTTCTGTCTTGTGTTTGTTATGTTTTGTGCGCGTCTGTTTATATGTGCTTCGTGGTCACCTGCTGGGAAAGGGCTGACCTCTTGGCTCTCGTTTGTGGTGTCTTCTGTGAGTTTGTCACTTTCCCATTGGTATCCTTGGTCAGGTGTGGTACTTGATTGTATCGATTCCTGATCTTTGCAACCTTACTTACTTAGAAGGATTGAAGGATTATCTATCGGCATTTAACGCTTGTTACTTTTTAACGTAGGTGTTTTGAGTAATGCGCACCCCGTAACAGCACAAACCCGACTTTTCAGTCGCGATGTCCCATAGCAGACAGGTCGATCCTTTAGTATCGCACACGCGCAGACAATGGGATTTAAACGTTAAAATCAATAGTAATTTATTATCATTTGAGTAACATAAAAGTTTGGCCGTCGGGACCAATTCGATCTATTGATATATTGATGGGTTCAAGCGATACTTAGACATCATAGTCATGAGGGGGTGGACAGGGGGTACGGGGATAAGGTGGGCGGAATCGGGGGTGGAGGGGGCGGAATCGGGAGTGGAGGGGGCGGAATCGGGGTGGAGGGGGCGGGGATTGGGGATAGAGGTGGCGGGGAGTGGGGATAGAAGGGGCGGGGAGTGGGGATAGATGGGGCGGGGAGTCTGGAAAGATTGGAACAAAGAAAATGATTTTTTAACAGAAAATGCAGCGAAAATGGCAGTTTTAGGCATATATGTTATATTAAGGTCAGCCAAGGAAAACATGCATATTTCTGTGGACAACCACGTAATATATGGCGCCAGTAGGATTTCAGCTTGATGTTTTTTTACTGTCGTTCAAAGAACAGAGACTGCCGAGAAAACAGAACAGTGACAGAAAAATCCAACTAATATAGGAGGCTTTAAATCTACTTTTTCACGGAACCGATTAGCCTAATTGTGCAAAGAACCTAATCTTCCGCTTTGAAATGGTGGCTGTTGTTTTATGTTTGGCCGTCGATAGCTATTGCATTTATTCCGTGCTAGAGATTGACTTCTGTAAACTCATAAAAAGTTAAAACACAACATGAGTTGTGCTAAGTTCGGTAATTCGCATTTTGATATAGAATTGTCAGTGTTTGATAAACAAACTAAACAATGATTGCTTGACAGACAGGAAAGTTTGAAACCACGCTTATCGTCAAGCTTGGAAAATTTACGCTAGTGTCTTGATTTTTCACATTATCGATGTGTGACGTATTTTACAGTGATATTTGCAAGAAAAAGTACATGTATTGAGACTCGTATTCCAAAGAGTTTAGATATGCTTTAAAATGGAGAGGAAAGTCATTCCCCTTTTCCACACATGTGTAAATGTTTCATGAAGTTTCAAAAGCGACTTGGCGCGTATGTTTATGTTATAATGTCTACCCGACTGAAACCATTCCTTATCGTACAGGGAGACTCCCTGAAATGAATTATAAAATTTCTTCTAAAACATACAACTTTTTACAAGATCAGGAAATCTCCCGGATCTGACTGAACAAGTTTACTTTATTAAAAAGAAAAAAAAAAGTTTACTTTATTTTCTTGTCTTCTGCTGACAGTTTGGACCCAGGTCAGCACCGATAGAATGCCAGCCCTGATCTGGATTCTACTGGTCCTGATCTGGATCCAAAGTATTTGACACCTTGGCTCTACTAGTGTTCATGAAAAAATCGAAAAGGTTGATTTTGAAAAAAAATCAGCAGATGGAAACAAAAGCAAGAAAATCACCAAGTATGCAAATAATTAATCGACACTTAAGAATAAGACAAAAGCATGTATTTATTGATTATAAGATGCCTTGTTGTAAGCAATGCCAATATATACTCAGAAGAAAAAGTTTAGTCAGTACAGACACTGTGTGCAATAATTTTGCTAGACAGTCTTAATATTGACAAAAACCTTACTCAACATGAAATTCATTTAATTTCCTATAAATGTGAACACTTTCAACAAAACATTCTGAAAATTAACCCATTTTCTTCAACAAAATCACACATCAAAATTTAAATTTCAAAACTCAAAAATCAGTGATGTACCCCTAAGACGATTTCTGACAGTATAGACGGAAATTCTCGTACCTGTGGCATGTCTAAGACATTTAAGAAGTTTCCGAGCGGCCATGAAGCGATTACGTCATGTTGACGTCACTATGACCCTAACTTCAAGTGGCGTCCTTATCCGTGGTCTCCCTGGCGGAGGTTTGTTATTTTTACTGCCAGACTGCCGAAAACATGTTGGCTGAGGATAAATTTATCTGTCATTACATCCAAAACTACGTAGCACGTCAGCAGCACGTGCACCTGCTTCAAAACGTCCAAACGCTGTATTTCTGTAATTTGTCGATAGCCTGGACGGCGACTTAAGTTTGCTAACACTGCATTTTTTTCGCATAATTGCAATAGCAACAACTCTCTTTCAATATCAAACGTCATATGCGAAAATAACCCTGCCGGTTTACCGCCGCATGTGCACGTGTAGCATTTTGAAATTTGGTTGATACAGTCTAATAGAGGCATTATTTATCACACAATAAACAGGTACATGTAGAGTTACGATAATACAACTCATGTATACAATTTGACAATGATGTATCCAGTATTGTTGATTTTATGAGAAAACATAAATACTGACTAAACTTTTTCTTCTGAGTATATTCCATGCAAACAGCATATGCAAAGTGCAGCCTGTGAATCAGCCTTGTCTAATCAGCGCCTTATATATTCAGTTTCTGTAACGTTAAACAGCTTAACGTGATAGAATATAGAATTAATCATTCTAGCCAGTCCCTGTAGCTGCACAGGCTTTCAACATGACATGGTCGCAGACAGCGAATTCGGGTTTCCAGCGGCGGGTCCTGCACCACAAATGATACCAAACCAATAAATCCCCCGTCAAAATTCAAACGGTTATATCAGTATAAAATATACCTTATTAACCCATATAAGCCTAGCGTCCTTTTTGTGGGACATAGGCAAACAGTGCGGACCCAGATTAAACGCCGCAAAATGCGGCGTCTAATCAGGGTCTCCACTATTTGCTTACAGAGTAGCCTGTTAAAATTTGAATAAAAAAGAAAAATACCACCCAACAACCATTAAAACGGAAATGGGCTCGTCTGAGTCTACACTTGTCAAAATGCCACAGTGTTGGAAATGGCATGTGGCGGGTTTTAGTGGAATATGGTACGTCCCATACACCTGTTACAGATCATACCTATCATAAGTTCACACAAACGGCGTCCAGGCCAATATCAAAAATATGTGTGTTTCACCTTAATCGATTTCAAATCAAAATGTTGGCCGGTTTACTATTTCTTCATTGATGTTTTTTTTTTCAACTGTCAAAAACAAAACGAGTTAAAAATGATAAAAAAATAAAGAAACTTGATACAAACAGTGAAGAACCGCATGAAATGCCGCGTTATAACCTGTGACCCCTTGATGTATATAATGGACTATTCCAAGTTTATTGCATCAAGCTAGAAGGAAGAATCGATTAGTGCACAAAGGGTTAAGGCTCTGCTTTATAGTGGGGTCTCGGGTCGATAATCACAATCAACATGGTAATTATGAATATTATAAATATTTAAAATAACATTTTGGCGGGAATCTCGATCCGCGATTTGAATCTTATTCTTCAATCTACATAGGAGCACATGTTATTAAGGGGATATATCGTTCAAAAGCTCCTACTTGCATGAAAATTTTCCTGTATAAACAAGAATTGATTTTTTGTCAAGGAGACGGATACCTTTGGTCACATTGTTGTATGAACACTTATGCATCTCACATAGATCACTTTACGCCCCAACATACAGCTTTTGAGCAATCCGCAACATGCTTATCAGTCCTTATAGAGTTACTTCCTGGTTTGATACAGTTTACAATACCGTGGCACGCTGGATGACTTTTAGAAAAAAAACGATTGCATGAACGTGAATTACAATAATCCGACTAAAATATTAGAAGCATTTTTGCCCAAAATATACAAATTTCTGGTAGAAAAATATATATTTTCAATTTTTGCTTATGAATTTTAAAAATTGTAAATAATACCAGAAATACATAATATTTGGGTCAAAATACTTCTTAATATTGCCGTCAGATAATTGTAGTATATGTTCATGCAAATGGTTTTCTCCAAAGTTCACCGAGCGCGTCACAATATTGCAAACGGTATCAAACGAGGAAGTAACTCTAAAAAGACTGGTAAGCATGCTGCAGATTGCTCAAAAGCTGTATGTTGGGGCGTAAAGTGGTCTATGTTAGATGTATAAATTGTTCATACAGCAATGTGGCCAAAGGTATTCATCTCCTTGATAAAAACGCATTTTTTGTATATACAGGAATAATTTCATGCAAGTAAGAGCTTTGTGAAATATATATCCCCTTAAGAAGCATCATGTCTTAATTTGTTCACCCCATTCCTATTAAATAATGTATTTGCTGGGAGCGCATTGGCTCAGTGGCAGAGTGCTTGAGTCGAGATCGAGGGGTTTGCGGGTTCGAGCCTCACCAGCTGCACTACGCCGTTTTTTTTAGGGCAAAACACATTAATCCCTACTCAGTGCTAGTTCAACCAAGGAAGACCCGTCCCGACATAACTGAAAATTGTTGACTATGAAGTAAAGAATCAAAGCAAACAAACGAAAAACATTTATATGCTACATGTTATCTATAATAATAAATATATTTAATATTTATTTTGTGCTTTGTTCGGTTAGTGGTTTTACGTCCCAGTCAACAACTTCGGTCATGTCGAGAAGGTCAGATAACGCAATCACACTCTTTAGCTTAGACTAAGCGGTTGACCAGTACTAGGAGCACATACTTTTGCTTGTGACTGACAACAGCCTTTCTTGAATCAGAGGAATAAGAATGGCCGTAGAAAATATTGCATGATCAATTTCCACGAACGTATGGGGGCCGGTTCAAACTCACGGCACCTGGTTACAATAGCGATACGGGACCCAGCGTCTATTTTGTGTAGCGATGCAAGATTAAACATTTAGACGATTATTTTACGGGTCTGCGCAAATAGCATATGTTTAAAACAAAACATTTGAGCCGTGACGTATGATATCAAACAATGTGTCATTTTGACAAGTGTAGGCTCATACGAGCCTGTGCAGCCTCCTTTTCAGCTTAGAAACTCCAAATGACGTTCGGTCAGTAGCTTAACAGTCATAAAAATAATCAAGCGACCAGCAAAGGTTCTGATCAGACTGCGCATATGCGCAGGCTGATCTGGGACTTTGCTGGTCGCACATACCACATTGTTGGAAACCTCATGTTGCCGCTCATATACAAATAAAGAGCATTATCTATAGTTTTACATTGCTTTGACATCGTATAAAATATACTATATATGAGCAGTGGCTCAGTGGTAGAGTGCTTGACTCGAGACCGAGGGGCCGCGGGTTCGAGCCTCACCGGCGTCACTGCGTTGTGGTCCTTGAGCAAGACACATTTATCCTAGCTTAGTACTGGTTCAACCGAGGAAGACCCGTCCCTGTTTAACTGAAAGATTGTAGATCGGACGTAAAAAAATTAAATCAAACAAACAAACAGTATCCATATTTGACCAATACAGTTGAGGGGAAACAAAACTATTAATATTTGGCCTAAATGATTTTGACAGGCCATATAAAGTCAAGTACTTTGCTTCCTCCATACAAAACGAAAGTGAACAAACGATGAAGGTACTATTGTTTTCTGCTGTGTTGGCTCTCGCCCTGGATTGTCTACATTGTCTCGCATTGCCCCCAGAAAACCCAATGCCTGGTGGCTATTTCGACATCGTGGACCCTGCCAATGATGAAACAGTACAAAAGATGGCTGGATTCGCCGCCAAAGAAAGGGGATATGAACTTGTCGCCATCAGAGCAGCACAGCGAGCGGTGAGTAATCATCATCGTCGCAAATATAACATTTTACGGAAGACAATTCTATCAGTATGTTAGACTTGAAACAATGATTCATAAGTACCGACTTGCGAATCAATTGTTTTAAGATTTTAAAAACTGAATGCTGTGATAAAGTTAGTAAAATGTGCTGTTTTTAACTTATTATCTTAGCTTTTTATATGTGTTGTGCTTGTATGTATGTATACTTGTCTTATTTGTAAGTCGGTAAATAGCTATTCATAGCTAATGTTATACTGTTTTGTATTTCCGACTATATAAATAAATTTTGTATTGTATTGTCACAAGCATCAACATCATGACTGAGCCAAGACATCTGATTTCCAATAATGTAGCATTTTGACAAGTGTAGCCTCAATTTAAGTATAGAAACTCCAAATGATGTCCAGTCAGTGGCTCAAAACTCATAAACTATTTAAGCGACTGACATGGGGTTGTCTGCGGTTTGTGATTGTGGTATTTCCTGATCATACTCACTATTTCTGATCGGACTGTGCGTACGCGCAGGCTAATCTAAGGTTATGCTGGTCGCACATACCACATTGTTTGAAGTCTCGTGTCGTGGCTCAACGGTAATAATATACAATTATTGATTTCAATGAGATATACATCGGATAACGTGTTTTGATTGTTCAAACAAAAAAATATAGACAAACAAAACAAATCTGATGTTATTGTTGTTTCAAAGATGCATAGTAATGAGGCAATTCTATTTTTCTTATAAATAGGTAAAGCATGACTATTCACTGCCACTTGATATGCAGTAATCTGTGGTAGGTTCAATATAACTGTAAAACTGAGACTACCTGCACACCCAAAATCAAGGTAAACTCGCCACTGTTTGTTTACAACGATTCTCATCTATCTTTGAAAGCACAATAAAATTCATAAAAGTCTTTAATTTACCTGTTAGGAGGTGAAATAGAAAAGCATGTCAATTACATGCAGCGCATGCTAGTAAAAAACATCTGCTCTCAAATTGGTTTTGTAATATTGATTCAGTATTTTATATACATTTAGCTTTTCACATTGAACATGTTGAATCGCTGTTTGTTTAATCAGTATTAGGCTGCTGTCCGTTCTAAGGCGGTGGTTCTGTTGTTGTTGACTTTTTGTTTGTTGTTACTCCCATTGTGGGAGTCTGTAATTGTTCTATGTTTTGTTAAACGTTGCTTTATGTCCATTCTAGTATTGCAATCAGCTTGACGGGGAAGAGAGAGCTGGTTGCTTTGCTTAACTTGTCTTCCTGGTGTCTCGTGATGGTTGAGCGGCCCATCCTCGCGGTGCCACGGGGTGGTCTGCGGTTTGTGATTGTGGTATTTCCTTATCATACTCACTTACTATTTTTGAATCATCCTTGGTATTACAACCCTGAAATGACAATGTTGAATAAATATTGAGCTACCCTTGAAAATCAATTGATCAATATTCAACCACTATTCGCAAAGAAATCAATATCAAATCAACATCGTGTGCCTGCTCGGAGCACGCATTTTCAAAATCATGACACAACACGTAATGTCAAAATTATGACACACCATGTATTATCAAACTCATGACACAACACTCATTGTTAAAATAATGACACAACACGTATTGCACCAGTAATGACACAACATGTATTTTCAAAATCATGACACAACAAGTATTGTTAAAATCACAACACAACACGGATTGTCAAAACCTTGACGCATCACAATTTGTCACAATTATGACACACCACGTATTGACAAAGAATACATTTTTTGTGTGTTTATTGGAAGCGCCTCTTGGTGTTGAAATAAATGGGTGGTAAAGTACTACATTTATTTTGACGTGATGGCTGTTTGAAGGTGTATTTATTTTGACCAGAAAAATGTATATTATTTTGCATTATAAACATAATTTCTGTATTTGGGCCTAAACATGAGAAAACATTACTCCGGGGGTTTGCGAACGACAAAGGCACAGACAGACCAGCCTGCGCATCCACGCAGTCTGATCAGCGCCTTTATTATTCGCTTTTTAGACAGTAGCATATCAAAACTTGCAACAGGCTGGAATTTCAAGTCTCGCCTGTCAGAAACCCTGAAGACAGGTTTTGTCGCAATGAGGCCCATTTGATGTTGACGTATGACATTTGAGCCGCGAGTTGAGAATTCCAACAATGTGGTATGTGCGACCAGCAAAGGCTCAGACCAGCCTGCGCATACGCGCAGTCTGATCAGAGCCTTTGCTCGTCGCTTAAATATTCTATGAGTGTTAAGCTACTGACCGAACATCATTTGGGGGTTCTAGGCTTAAAAGGAGGCTGCACATGCTCGCCTGAGTCTACACTTGTCAAAATGCCACATTGTTGGAAATCACATGCCACGGCTCATTTTTGTTTCATATTTTCAGGTGACAAATGGATTTAACTACAAAATGGAGCTTGCGCTCAAGAAAGTAAGATCATATTTGTTTTTCGTTACCCTTTTAAGACATATTTTATGTGTGTGTGTGTTTTGCCATTAAGCTACATACGATAAAGTCAAGACGGTCCATTGCGTATATATGGAGGGGTCACAGGTTATAAATTTCACTAAAAATATTGTATTTTTTCTCTGAAAATTGATTTATCGTAGCATACAGAATAAACCATGGTGATAAGCAGCATTATCTCCTCTTGGTAGCATTCAAGGGATGTCACCTAATGCGTTAAAAGTAATGTGTCATATGACGTTGCGTATGGGAGTGAAAAAACGCCATGCAATACAATTGATAAACCGCTAGGCTAGTGGTTTACAAATTTTCTGAAAACGATATGACGTCCATAACAACGTTTCGTACATGATGACAAAATTAGAATATTTACTTGAGAAATGAGATTTTAATCTTAATGTCATATGATAAATAGAATCTAACATTCGTGCACTTGTATTAGTGAATTTATTAAACTCGTTGTGAAAAAGAAATTAATTGCTCGGCAAGCCTCGAATTTTATCTCTTTTCCCAATCTTGTTTAATAAATTCAATAGAACACGAGCCCTCATGTACGATCCTATATTTTCCATATTATAAGGAAACGAACTTTTAATGTATGTAATCGAAGACTAAGACCAAAATCTAGACCTCTAGTCGGTATGTAGGTTTGGTTTAAACTTTATTTTATTTGTATAATATATGACAAGTATACAAACAACACAGTATACGATTACAATACAATCACTATACAAATGGGATTCAGAAGAAAATCAAATGACTTATTTGAATCTGTATCCCAAGAGTTCACATTACTAGTATATGTACTATCATGTCGTAATTGTCATTTATGTAGAGAATAATGGTCGCACTTTGTAGCTGTTTAGCGAAAGGAGTACTAGTTGGCTGTTGAGGGCTCCACGGGGAATGGAATGTAAAGTCATAATTTCAGTGGCCTGTTGTTGGACTAGATTCATTCATAACTATTAGATTTCTGAATGAACTACTATTGGGCGTATGCGTACCCGCAAAATAGTATCCGCAAATTAGAGTCATATTAGGTTTTTACTTAGTTTTGATTAATTGTATGTGCAACTATTGTAAGAACTTTCAAATGCGTACCTTTGTTTTTTAGCAGAAACGTTTTGTTTTTAATATATAATCTTGCACAGCTGAAAAGAGTTCTGCATTTTCAACATCCGTCAGATCAGTATTACCATATAAGAAAACATTGACCATAGGTTGACAGAAGTATCTATCGGTATGTAGGTTTAAATAGAGGATCTTATATGAGTGCTCATGTTTTATTGAATTTATTAAACGAGTAGAGGAAAAAGACATATGCCAAGCATTTTTATCTATTTTTCGCAACGACTTTAATAAATTCAATAATACAGGTGCACGAATGTTAGATTCTATTTATCATATGACATAAAGGGAGCGCAGTGGCTCAGTGGTAGAGTGCTTGACTCGAGACCGAGGGGCCGTAGATTTGAGCCTCACCGGCGTCACTGCGTTGTGTCCTTGAGCAAGAACATTTATTCTAGCTTAGTACTGGTTCAACCCAGGGAGACCCGTCGCTTTGTAACTGAAAGATTGCTGATGGGATGTAAAGAATGAAATCAAACAAACAAACAAATCATATGACATAAAGATTACTTTGAAGTCTCATTTCTGGGGTAAAAATGTCATAATTTTGCTATTATGTACGCAACGTTGTAATGGACATCATAACGTTTCCCGAAAATCTGTTAACCACGTGATTAATCAATTATATTACATGTTTGGCGGGAAAATACCATGATTTATCAAACAAATAAAATCGGTAATTTTGTTTTTGCCTAGAAGGATGTATTTCCTCTAGGGAAATAAATTCCTTAGTCGGAACTCCTTTTTCCTGACCACAAGTAACCCAAGGCACCGATGAGATTAAACGCATGTCATATTCATTTTCGTTTATTTATTTGCAATTTTTAAACAAGCATAGCGCTTCGCTGCACTTTTGACGTCACAAACATTAACAAATGACGCCATTTACACATGCGATGACGTTGCATAACGTTTCTGTCTTCCAACATTGAAACTCAGGAAGATTGAGGAACAAAAACGAAAAATTCTGGAAAATAACAATAAATTTAGTACCAAAATGTTCGTTACGATCTAACTAAGAAAATGATTACGAAGAAGATTTCCAAAATGGTGGACTTCCAGGGAACATCTACTGACCTGCCAGCCAAGAGTGACAGTGGCGTCATGTTTAGTTTACAAAGCCATTATGGACTTATCATCGATATAACACTTGTGTATTAATCCTATCCGCAGAATAGGATTAATACAGAAGTATCTATCGATAAGCCTTAGCTGAAGTGAAGTGTACAAGTTAAAGTTTACCTAACAATTGTAAACAAAATAATACGTCACTGTAACTCTTGGTTGGCACGACAGTAGCTAATGTATTACTACTCATGTTAGAATTAGACATGCCGTGATCCCGCTAGTTTTGCTACATCGCATACCGTAGTATTTTCTTGATTTCAGCAAGCAGTTCAAGCAGAATACATGTAATATACAGTTTATTGAATCTTTCTATTTAGAATATGGGATTTATAAACCTCAGGTGAAAAATCATATAATGGAACTCGTGCTTGCGCACTCGTTTCTTTATTGGAATTTTCGCCTCCCTCGGTTTATAAATCCCATATTTCAAATAGAACAATAAATAAACTCCATTTATTGCATGGCTTTATTTCACGCCCAGACGCGACGTCATATGATAAAAGAGGTTTTGCACACATGCGATAACTGCCGATAAGTACAAACATTGTATACTAAACAAAAGTGAAAACGCTACACCTGAATTGTTTGCCATCTATACACACACTTATGCAAACCAAAAATGCAAATGAAAGTGTATCTTAATGTTCAAATACTGGGTAATGCTTAACAAAAAAAGTTTTACGGATGTTGTCACGAGGAAACACATGAAAGCCATTTAAATTCGACAGGGGTGCACTTTTTCAGTTGCAAATTTGAACAGAAATCTCACACAAGTTAGGCCTTTAGAAATCCACTACCTACGAGATCCGACTGCACGAAATAGTAGTCTAGACATGTGACAACCAGAAATGTGAAGGACTTGTCTCAAGTGTGTTTTGATCGTTTAGCAAAGCAATCTTAATCAAAGCACTGAGAGTACTGGTGGGGACGGCTGCATTGAAGCGTTCAAATAGGGAGGTTGTTAGTTAGATATCTTTTCTATAACCTGCAAATGGAAACTGGAAGTCCCGTCTCTGATGTAGGGTCAAACATATTGCCACCAAGTGAAATGGGAAAGCAATCTTTCTGACGACATTGGCATTTGTTCATGCAAAACAGACTTTTTTGGGGAGAGTTCATCAAATGTAATCCATTATTGATCAATGCAAGAAACCAGATGATAATTGCTAACTTAGGAAGTGAATAATCAAACTTTATTTTCAAACGCTTTTATTATAGAGTGTTAAAATGATCCCTCAATAAATGTTTGTGAAAGCTCTTCAAGCAGGTAAGCGGTAAACAACTTTCTCTCAACCATCCTTGGCACAACCAAAACTAGACAGTTGTAATTTGTTTCCTAATACCATGGCATATTTTTTTTTCTCCTTCCGATTTCCATTTGGTTTCTGTTGGTTAAAGATCTTATAAGGATGAGGGAAAGTGTTTCCTAGTATCTTACCTAATACAAATCCACCCACTTATTCAAAGAAATCAAAATCCACCCACTTATTCAAAGAAATCAATGATAATCAAGAACTGATTTGATAAAGTTCTGTCCCCTTTTGTATATGTTTTCCTACGTTTACTTAATCGCCACCAGAGACATTATGTGCAAGCTTGAATGAAGTCTCTAAATGGCAGAGCCAAACCAATTGTATAATTTTGGTAGAGTGCATCATTAGGGCCAAGTTTGTGAAATTATTGTACATTTTGGATCATTGGTTCAGGAGGAGAAATCATTCAAAGGCATTTCTTATCTGGCGCTTTTGCGGATCCATTGTTCAGTGGAGTGGAACCATTTGTGCAAAATTGGTAGAAGACACCATAGGGGACAGTTTTGTGAAATTAACTTGCTTTTGGGCCAGTTGTTCAGGAGGAAATTCTGCTAAAAGAAGTTTCTTAGCTAGACCTCTGGCAGTCATTTTGTTCAAAAGAGTGGAACATCTGGTCATGAACCTGAAGGCCTGAAGTCACAGAAAGTAAGAAAATGAAATAGTACATGTTTTTCGAATACAAATGGTTCTATAAAAGAAAAAAATTAAGATGTCCTCGATTTTTCCTCTAGCCCCACCCTGAGCGATGGACGCAAGGCTCTGAAGCTGATGACTGGAAGCCTACCATGAATATGATACCAAAGGCCTGAATATGAATGTTTTCTTATAAATGGTTAGAAAGATATCTGCATAAGTTGGAAAAATAGAATCGTTCTTTTGAAAGGTGTCCAATATTATGACCTCTAGCTCCACTGCAGGGAATGAACCCTCAGGTTAAAAGTCACAGAGAGAATGTACTCGTGGTGAATTCAACAATGTGAGCACTCTCAGGTGCTCGATGTACTTGATGCCAGGCCTTACATATTACTAATGAAGATACAAGGGATGTTCGAAAACAGTTGCTTTTTTTCTATCTGGAGACCTCAAATTTCAAGTAAGCCCAAAAGTGCTCGTTTCGTGCCACCAAAGAATTCTCTGTGGCTAGAAATGCAAAGCTTTATTCGATGTAAACACTTCTTGAAGGCGTCACAGTACGCTAAATTTGGGCACAGTAATAAGGTGCTGTCGAATAGCAGATCCAAGTGCCTATATGGACTGGTATTTCCGCCCAGCAGGGAATTATTTCAATTTCGGAAACATAAAGAAATCACATGGGGCAAGATTTAGGGAATTCGGGAGGTGAGGCAAAATAGTTACTTTTTCTTTCTTCAAAACACTGTAACTATTTCAGAGGCATGAGCAGGGCCATTGCCATGTAGAAGACAGATATGTTTAAAACTAGTGACAGGGCGTCGTTTCTGATATGTTTTAGGCTTCTCCAGTACTATATGTCTTTGTAGTCCTTTCCAATGATGTTTTTGCCCTTTTCCACAAGCACTTTTATTGCGACTCCTTCACCAGAGAAGAAAATTGCATACCAAACCTTCCTTGCACTTAAAGACCGTTTGACAATTATTGGGCGTCTGCTATGTTTAGTGGCCGAGATTTTATTGCTAACCTTTCTGACCAGCTAAAATTAATAGACCCGATTTTCATCACCTGGGATGACATTGGCAAACTGCTTTTTGTCATAAGTTTGAAACATTTTAAGCATTTTTTTGGCCACTAAAACCCGTTGTCTGTTTTGCTCAACAGTCTACTAGACACATGTAAGCAGACTTAACGAGCATATAAGTAAATAACGAAGAACCAATGCAGACCAACTGACGGATGGACGGATTAAGAGACAGACAGACAAACAGCTAGATTTTGCTGCTCACAACCTTCGGCACTTTGGTCAGGCGATCCTACTACCGTAGAAGCTAGATAATTGTGCTTAATCAGCATACAGAAAAAATAAAAAAAAAAGCGAAAACCCAATGGCTACATTCTGATCTAACAGGGTTTTGATCCAGTCGTTTCAGCACACCAGCTACCTATCTTTTGTCATAGATGATTCTGACGTTTTGATTTTTAGGATTTCCGCGGACAAGAAAGCATATTGCAGAACCCCGCGGCCATGAACAACGCTGACAATGGTCACATCCGCGGTAAGATTAGGAGCATGCTCTCAACCCGTGGTTCAGATTTGCATCAAACTCACAATAGAACCAGTATCAGCTGTCCCTGCTGGTAGAAACTACAGGCTTTCAAAATATAAGTGCCTGTGAGCCCATAATTAGTTCTTGCCGCTTTAATTAATATGTGGAAAACGGTTCTAAAAAGCCCTGCCCCGCGGCCAGATAACAAAACCCCATGGACGCTATAGTATTTTTTCACGCACCTCCGTGGTTTAGACTTGCAACGGTTGAAGGGGTAGGGGCAGAAATCCCGTTCTCATAAACAATCGACGCTTATTTAATCCAAATCGTTAACATACAGGTAAAAACAAGTAAATGTCGTTTCACCGAAAACGTAAAAATATAGAAACCATTTCTGTAAAAATGTGTAATTGTCAATCAATCTGAAAGTGTCCCGATTTCAAGGACTCGTTCATGATCTATTTGCATTTTTTTCTCGCATATTTAACCCTTAAAGCGCCAATCGCAACAAAAGTCGTCTGCTTATCTCGTCTGCCGAAATGTTTAAGAAGCATCCATGGCAAACAGTGTGGACCCAGACCAGACTGCTCCTATAGGTGTCTGTTCTGGGTCGACGTTGTTTGCTTCTATACTTGATTCGTCAGTAATGTTAGGCAATTATATGAAGCAGACGACTTCAGCAGACGACATTTTCAGATGCATTTTTTTCTTGGCGGTTAAGTACTAAAGTCTTAAGTCTTAAGGGTTATGTACTGTAATGCCTTAGCCATGATGTGCTGTTAGAGTGACTATTCAAGAATATGTATATGCCTTTAATCGCCCCTGACAAGTGTTCGTAAATAAGTTATAACTAATTAAAATGAGAGCCCCTACCTTCAATTTCAATTTTATTTATTCTCCGCGAAAAAACTAGTCGAACAATATCCGCTGCCAACAATTCGGTATGATACCAGTGGCGAAGCCCGCAAAATAATAATCTTTGCTAACAGGTTGGACCCAGATCGGACCAAGCAAAACGTCGAGCCTGATCTGGATCCCAAATGTTTGACACTGTAGCGATAGAACCGCAGGGGCGCATCCAGGATTCCATGTTAGGGGTGGGGGGGGGGCAATATTTAAAACATGAAACATTTTCATGCGAGCGCAGAAGATGCGAAGCCATGCTAGGGGAGGGGGGAGGGGTCGTTATAAACTTGGCACACTTTCACACACCGAAAATAATTCCAACCTATACTCAGGGTCGTAGCAACGAGTTTGAGAGTTAATGTGAGTGTTTTTGATTCACAGAATGCATGAATGCGAGTTATGTAGGTGCCAAGCGCGGGTAAGGGGGTCTGGGGGCATGCTTCCCCAGGATTTATTGAAAAATCGGTGCACTTAGGTGCCTTCTGGCACATTTTCATGCAGTTTAATTCTTTATCAGAAAGCTTCAATTTTCCAACAGGCAAAGTCATAAAATTTTGAAATGAATGTGTAAAATGAACTTCGATGTCATTTCTTCAACTTTCCCGGTGGCTTAGGCTGCTGTCCGTCCAAAGGCGGTGGTTCTGTTGTTGTTGACTTTTTGTTTATTGTTACTCCCATTGTGGGAGTCTGTAATTGTTCTATGTTATGTTGTACGTTACTTTATGTCCATTCTAGTATTGCTATCATCTTGATGGGGAAGAGAGAGCTGATTGCTTTGCTTAATTTGTCTTCCTGGTGTCTCGTGATGGTTAGGCGGCTCTTCCTTGCGGTGCCACGGGGCTGCCTGCAGTTTTTGATTGTGGTATTTCCTGATCATACTCACTTACTATTTTCAAATGGTTTTCTAAACGAACTTGTAGACCATATCATGCGCGATTGGAAAAAAAACTGTTTTGTGAAAATGCGAAGAACATAATTATTTGCCCTTCTGTACAGACTGATCCTTCGTCTTTTCGCTATATGGTCACTCTAATTTCAAAATATAGTATGTATAATCTCTCCAAATCTCTACCTATCCCCTGTAGCTTTATACACCCAAGTTTGAGTCTGAGTCTCGTGACGCCGCTTGTCATATGAAAAAGTGAGTCATAGTTGTACTTTTATGGTCCTTCGTAATTCTAGTCACCACTCTGTGTGGGAGGGCAAAAGGAATTACATGTAGCTTGTCATCGCCGGTTCACAAAGCTTTCCTGTCCAGCTTAAAAACAACAACCTAAAGATAGCGTCAGTATGATATCCAAAACATTTCCAACAGCGCCGGTGGTGGTGTCCTCCCCCGAGAAAATTTTGAAAAAATAGGTACTTTTTGGTGACTTCTAGCGCGACGTCCGCCGTTTTGTAGTTTATTTCTTGTTCAGAAAGCATTATATTTCAACAGTTCCTCATGTGACCTACCCTCACATCTCGCATTAACGAGCACAACCTAGAAAATCCATCGGGCGTTCCGGTATTCATAAATAACGGAATGGTAGGCAGTACACGCAGCAAAGACAATTAAATGACGGATTTTAGTGAAGCGCCGCGCTGTGTGGCATCTCTACGTTTGCGAGTGTAGCGAGCAAGAAAAAAAATCCGACATTTATATAATTGAAAAAAAAACTTTGCTCCTATAACTCCTTAAATCATATTAAGTACTATGCTTTGGCGATTTTAGCCCCCCCTCCCCCACCACCTTGAATCCGTCAGTGAAAATTTATAATTTAAAAAATGCTTTACGATATTTTGATTTCTGTGTTGCATAATTAGGGTGTTTTTTTATCCTTTATTAGAGGGATCACACATGCGTTTCTATCCATCAACATCTGCTGGGCGCATAAGGCATATAAGCCGATTCCCCGGTATATACTGCAGTCTACTAGACCATTTAACGTCCTTGGTGCAAACATTGCGGCCCCAGTTCAAGCCCGGTGTTGCAGACAAAAGTTTCATCGTGTGTACGTCCGAGAAACATGTTTCAAGAGATTTTTGGAGTTTCATGAAACAGTTTCATCGAATAGGACATAGCTATATTTTCTGAAGCTTGTCTCATATTTTTCCAGACAATTAGCTTACCTGTTATTTCTACAAATGTGTATACACAATTAAGAAAGGGATCTTTTAGCTAGGTACAATATGGTGAGCCCTATATACATTTCTTCGTTGAATCCAAACTTCGTATTATTCGCGGTCCATTTAAATGTTGCGTTGCAAGTGCAATGATCATCAGACACAATGGGACAACAATTTCGTCCTCCTCAGCATGCTCAGTAAGCACCATGTTGAAAAAGTATGCACAATTTTAGCGGGAAAGAGCAACAGGTAATGTGAAGTTGCATACAAAAGTTTCATCGTCTGTACAGTAGTATATGGTAGACACAAAAGTTGCACACATAAGTTGGAGACAAAAGTTTCATTGTGTGTATCGGGCTTCAGACTGCTCTGATCCAGTGCCACGATGCTTGACCGTATGATAAAATTGGCAATTGTTGTGAGCATTAACACATAGTGCTCAGAGGACTCCAGTAGACGTCATTCAGAAAAAGGAACCGAAAGATATGGTAGGCTACAATAAAATGACGGGATTTTAGCAGGGCGCCGCCGATGTGGCACCTTTTAATTTAGATCGCTATATCTACGTTTGCGAGCGGAGCGTGCAAGAAAAAATCAGACTAATCAAAATTGAAAAAAAAAATCAACAACAAAAAAACAGTAGCCGCTGCTAAAAACCATATTAACAAGAAAAACTATAGCATGAAATATCATGTTATACTGGGGCGGTTTAAGTGGCTCATTAATGGTTTTACCAAGTTTATGATAGAGCAGTAGATATCTTTTTGATGGACTGATACATGAGGATGGTGCAATATGTAATTCAAGTGCAGCAGCTAGGGTTGAGGGTTGGTGCTCAAAAGAACCGTCTCATTGGCATTGAGGTGATTCTTTTTGAATACCTACTATGTATATCTGGATTTAGAAGAAAGTTTATTATTATTATTAAACACCCCTGAATGTATCTGGTGGTCTGGATGTTACTATGGCGATGTGCAGACTGATCTAAAGTCATGAGTTGCACCTCTTTAGTAGGTAGGTAGGTAGGTAGATCTGTTCTCTAAACACGGTGCCCATTTGCTGTCATGTGTATAGCTGAAAGAGATGTCGTAGTACGTTAACAGTTTGTCCAGCTTTCTTTTCATTATGCGTTGGAGCTTTGGCTACTGTTCTATGATCTCTATACAACAGTACATAATCTACATTCTTAAAAAACATCTAAAAGTGGGCCACCATCGGCCCGTCACCAAAACTCCATTATGGCATTTGGTTGGCGGGTCGACAGTGGACAACTGGGCATAGTTTTGGTAGCGCTCAATGGCATTTTCAAATGCACTTAAGTGTTAAAATGTACGGTCCAATGTGACAAATATAAACCATTTTGACAATATAAACTGAAACTTTTGTGAAACTGAGTAAAATTGAGGAATGAAAGCGAAATTACTTTTGGTTTGATTTATCTATTATAAAGACCGATAGTTAAAAGACCTTTTTGATCTGTTTGCGGCAGGTAGCAGGTAATAGGGATCAAAGACAATAGGATAATTTCAATTTATTGTTTTCGTCATATGAAACATTGATCAACCTCGTCAATGCTCTATGCTTATGTTTTTCGCACACACGACACCGTATAAACTGACATTGAGATAAAATAAAATATTTGGGCCTCGGAACGTGAACGCCTGTCTTGGGGGGGGGGGGGGGGGGGGGGTTGCGAACAACAAATGCGCATACTAGCCTGCGCATTAGCGTAGACTGATCAGCGCATTTTTCATTTGCTTATTGGGAAGGATCATGTCTAGAATTGCTACAAGTGAAATTTCAATTTTCTAGCTAGCCTCTGTAGATGAGGAGACTGCTTTTAGACTCGCCTAAGACAGGTTTTTGTCGCGTTAAGGCCCATTTTGTGACGAATATTGTACAGCATGTAACACAAACGCATTAGCCTACCTAATCAATGCAATTATATTTTTTCTGGCATCAATGGAACATTGCAAACTGTTTGTAAGCGTCCCTTGATGTCAAAAATGATTATGCTACTGTACTCCTAGCTTACTGATACACACTTCCTTTAGTAAAAGCCAATACTTATAAATCATGGGGGAACAGTGGTGACCTACGAGAACAGTTTATCTGCCTGTTATATAACTGGGTCTGAGCTGTTATTTATTCTTTTACAATTAATCATCGTTTCCTTTGTTGAATTAAAAGGGAAAACTTAGATTTTTTCTTACATTTTCAACTTTCTAAGCGTTGTCGAAAACATAAAATTGATCAATGCCTGACCGATTGTATATATATAAATAGAACGTACTAAATCGCGTTGCGACTGGCTGTATATAAATGATTTACATACACATGTAGTGTGTATATCACATGACCGTTTTGGCGTGATAGGCATTAAGTAAAACTTCGAATGAACACATACAAGTAAGATTATTTAATCTCCAATATTTAAGCGACTTTTTGGGGTCAGCTGAGATAATTCTTAATTTATATGAATGTTATATTATTTACATACATAGTCGCGTAAAAAACACGCCGACTTGTTTGTTTGTTGTCAATGAAAGCAGACTACAATGGCAAGTCCACTATGTCTTTTACGATATGCCTATCATTATTATATTACTGCGCAAGGTATTATTTTTTAAATATATTTGTATTTGAATTAGCAATTGGCAATAAATCATTGCTTCGATACCCAAACTGAAGTTTCTAAACTGCAAAGCATAACAAACAATAAAAAAAAGAAAAAAAAAAAACTACTTTTTATGCGCAATATTTTCCAGACAGTTGTTCGGTTTGCATTAAGCCTTTATCCTGCGGAATCCGGATATACCCCGTTCTGGAAAACATTGTAGATCCGGATCAGTTGGCTTCTCAGGAACAAACTAATCAGGATCTATACGACTGTTTATCATGCATCTAATTAAATTGTTAAAATTGAAACCATGCAACTTATATGTCTGAAAATTTGCAAGGATTGTAGCATATATTTAATGTATGGCCTGGCAAGGGTGAAAAATTGACGTGACTGAAAAACTGCAAGTGTTAAAATTGAGTCCGGATGCCAGCATCCGTCCCCAAAAAGCGGGTTTTCCATCAAATTGCCAAGTTTGAAATTTTAACACTGAAATCTCCAATAGGAAAATCAATGTGTTGTTGCATCTTAGTATGAGGTCATTACTAGTCGACATCATAACTCAGACATCAAACGAGACAAATTGGCGGAGTTTCGACGAATTGTTTGCTGGATGTCAGTAAACAGTATTAAGCTTTAGTAAATATTTTTTGTCCAATACTTTCTCACAAAATATAGATAATTGTAGTGTAGCGTTTTCACTTTTGTTCAGTATATATGCTACATGTAACCTATCTACTTTTTTTCAGGGAGAATCACAAGAAGTGTGTATTGCGGTTGTCTGGGACAAACTCTACAACGGGGGTCAGGAGCTCATCTCCATAAAATGTGTACTACAGGATGGTCGGAAATAATTTGGGCCTCGTCGCGACAAAACCTGTCTTCGGGGTTTCCGACAAAGCGATTTTCAAACCAGTCTCCTCAGCTACAGAGACTAGCTAGAAAATTGAAATTTCGCTGGTAGCAAGTCTAAATATGATACTTACCAAAACGTGAATAACAAGGGCGCTGATTAGACTGCGCGGATGCGCAGGCTGGTCTGCGCTTTTGTTGTTCACAAAGCCCCGAAGACAGGTGTTTACTCGTTGCGGCCCATTTAAGAGTAATCTGATGAACCCATTCAAGCCGAATGGACTATCAAAAACTTATAAACTATAACAGTCTCTTTCCTATTTTAGGGTTGCTGTTGGTATTTGCGTTCAAATTTAATAAAGCATTCTGTTGTAAGTAAAAAGTGGATAGCCTGATCGAACACTACACGTCGCAGTTGCGGCGTCTTATCTGGGTCTGCACCGTTTGCCTACGCCCCTTATAATGGGCGCCAGACTTATTTGGTTAAAAAATATACAACGCTCATCGGTATTAAGTATAAATAAAAATAACGACTTAAAATGTATGTCTTTTGTAGCTTCCTGTTATCTCTTTATTCCGAGATACAACTAACTCTCAATAACTTTGACTTATTGGCTGAAGAGTATTACTTGAAATATATACAACGCTCATCGGTATTTTTATAAATAAAAGTGATGACTTAAAATGTATGTCTTTTTTTATCTTCCTGTTATTTGAACACCAACATGTAATTTCCATTAATGTGGCATTTTGACAAGTGTAGACTCAGATGAGCTTGTGCAGCCTCCTTTTAAGCGTAGAAACTTCAAATGATGTTCGGTCAGTAGCTTAACATCCTTAGAATATTCAAGCGACTAGCAAAGGCTCTGATCAGACTGCGCATATGCGCAGGCTGATCTGAGGCTTTGCTGGTCGCACATACCTCATTGTTTGAAATCTCATGTCGCAGCTCAATTTTCTTTATTCCGAGATACAACTAACTCTCGCTCACTAATATAGTTAGATTGCTAGAAGTACTGGCTAATGTCGAGCTCTATGCGCGGATACAGAGGGAAGGGAGGGGGAGGTTGTCCTGAAGTATTTTTAAAGTCATCAACTTATTTCACAGAGGGCTGTAAGGACCTCTCCCTCGAGAGGGGGTCCAATTGATTCTCGAGGGGGTCGGTACCAGTATTTCTAAGGAAACATAAAATAACCATTGATTTCCCAGGGACTCCCTGCCCTTCAATTAGCATAGCTCCCATTACGCAGTTACGCACGTACGTGATAAAATAGTAACATTCAATAGAGGTCACCTAATGTGGATAAAAGTAATTTTCAATAAAACTCTTTAAGGAAACAATTTGCTCCCTCTGGGAACAAATTATTTCCTTTAAGAGAAGTTTCCATTTTGAAAAGGGACGCAATTGAAGAGAATAACTGCGTGATCCTGTAGTCTCCCTTTGGTGTGCGAAATATTTTCGGTGTTCTGGCTACGCCACTGCCTTCCGCCCTCCCCTCTGGATCCGCTCTTAAACTTAATTTGATAACCATTCTAATCGGATACTACGTGAATCTGGTATTGCAATAAATTATGCCCGGATCCCGTCCCACTGAACAAACACAAAAATAATATGAATTAAATAGGCACTACCTATATCCGTGCGTCCGAGTTATTTAAATCAGATTTGCATCTGGGGAGTTAAAGTCAAGTCCACCAAGTAGTTAAGGAGATATTAAAACAAAAGGGTCAATATCAGGGGTAACAACCTACGTCATAGCATGGATGTTGCAAACACGTAGTATGGTGCCATCTTTGATTTACAAGGTTAGTTTTTCCCTTCGTAAAAAATATACAAAAAAGTGCCTGTCAAACTAAGCAGTGCGGCGGTGCCTAACATCACACTCGAACACAATTAATAATGGCCACGCTCACAAATGCTGTTGCCTTTGTAATCATTCACCCACAAATATCGAAGCAGTAGACTGCTAAAATTATCCTCGTGTCTCTTGCTTCGATACTTGTGGGTGAATGATTACAAAGGCAACGGCATTTCTTGTTGTGATCATTATATTCTGGCCAAGTGTGCTGTTAGGCACCGCCTGCACAGCTTAGTTTTGACAGACACTTATTTGTATAATTTTACGAAGTAAGTAAGGGTGCAAAGAAGCCTGGAAAAAACTTACCTTGAAAATCAAAGATGGCGCATCTTACGTGTTTGCAACATCCACGCTATGACGTAGGTTGTTACCCCTGAATATGAACCTTAATCGCTTACATGAGATAGGTACATTGTGCATTAAGGAAACTGACAACATGCTCAACAGAGGAGTTTTAAAGTCTTTGTTATTTCGTTAAGCCACGCTACCAGGTGGCCATGTTTTGACGGATCAAATTTCTTTCAGCTAAATTTGTAGAGGGTCGCCCAAAACCCGTTTCTGACAAATCATTTTAAATTCAAACCACTGGTTTCAGAGATGTTTAAGTTTCTTACATGGGTACTACACATAAGGGAAAATGGCCACGCCCCCTGTGACGGAGCCACTTTGTTTTAGCTATTGCTATAAAAGGCCATCCAGTGATCATTTCTAGCAACTTATTTTTAAAATTCTGCCCCTTATTTCAGAGAACTCTTCGGTTTGGTGGCCATATTTTCTGAGGATTTTTTTTTTTTTTTGCTATTTTTGTAGAGGGTTAAATTCTGGCCACTGATTTCAGGGGTGAAAATGTTTGATGTTTCTTACATAGGTACAAAAATCAAACTGGCCACGCCCACTGGCGGTCATGAAATTCGTTTCATTTATTTTAGGTTAACATAATTACCCGAACTGTGTATCAAGAAAAGGTATCCTGATATAATAAGGCCGTCATTAACCCATTTATCCCACCGTTATCAATTGGAACATTCCACTCCTGTTTTAAGGGATCATAGTTGAAATGTTTCGTTATTTTTCAAAATTTGATAGGACGTTCAATGAGCAAACAGTGGAGACCCTGATCAGACACCGCGCTTTGCTGCATCTGATCTGGGTCCAGACTGTTTGCCTATGCCCCCCCCCCCATAAAAAGGACGCGATATGCGCATATGGGTTAGTAATACGCTATGCTCTACATAATTATGGAAAAACAACTTATGGCCAGATTTTCCACACAATTATGAGTTGGCTGATGACTGCATGTGTTCGTTCACCTGTCTGTCTTGCCTGTGCTTGGATTCTGGTACAGGCATGTCAGGCGAGTGTGGGGACGGATGTCGATGGTAAAAGTTGTTTCATTGATGCGAATTGGTGATATGAATTGGTGGTTGACCCCCACCCCCTCCAATAATCTGATGAAGTGTAACCCGAAGTATCCATCTGTAAAACAGTTATGAATTATGCAAGTTTGTCTGTCTTATGTAAATTTACATTTTGTTATGTACATTATTTCTCCGGAGATCAATTAACAAACTATTTGAGAGGCGAGTGCACGCTGAATAATATTGCATCCTTTTTGCCAATGACAAAAAGCATGCAAAATTGTCCAGCATGCAAAGAACTGGGAAAAATATGATTATGAAATTTGTGATAAAGCATGCCAAGTTTTAGGGATAATACTCTTATGAGTATTATGTAATATCGTCACAAAATAACTTACATTACAAAACGTTTCTTATGTTTAGAGTGACTTATAGGCCCATGTGGCCGGGTGTATAGTTAGACAATTACTGTTTTGTACTTTTGTTTATACATGTTACACAAGTCACTATAATAAAAGATTACTTACTTACTTACTTACTATCTTTCTCGTGGGTTTTCGAGAGATGGATCTACCAAATATAATTTTGACTTCATATGTTTTTGTTTGGTTTGTTGCTTTACGTCCCAAGCAACAGCTACATGTATGGTCATAGCGGGACAGTCAGTTCACTTAGCCACACTTTTTTTTCCTGTGCAAGCTTGAACAAGTGGTTAACATGGTTAACCACCATGTTAACCAGTACTTCGTGCACATACTTCCCTTGTAACTGACAACAACCTTTCTTGAATGAATCAGCGGAAGGGAGGGGAATGACCGTAGAAAATATTTCATGATCAATCTCCAAGAATGTATCATTAGTATGGGACCGGGCATGGATCTAACTCATGACACCTGGATCTGCAGTGTAGTCAGACACGTTACCGACTACCCTTATTTGACTTCCAACTCCTGGTTTTCGAGGAGAAAATGTCAAAGTTTCTTTCCTTAATAAGCCATGCCCCCTGGCGGCCTTGTCAGATTTCTTTTTGCCATTTTAGTAGTGCACCAGTCATTTGTAACCACGGCCCCTAGCCCCTGAGCAGGGCGGGTGATAGCTACATAAATATACTGTGTTTTTACTTTTGCATTGTCCTCATAGTGGGGATTTGATATACATAGTCAAACATGGCAGTGCAATGTAATAAATGGCTGCACGGGAGAACTGCCATGGTGTTACCAGTTGGCTGCCCCCATGGTGATTGGGTTGATAGCAGGGAATGGTAGGCAAAAATACAAACTCCCAGTGTGCCCGGAGCCAGTGGTCACAAATGACTAGTGCATAGTCACTTAATAACCATTTCAGAGGAGAATATGTTTAAAGTGTATTACATAATGTACCTGGTATGTAAGGGAAAATGGATGAGCCTGTTGGCGGCCATGTTTTCTGCTTGATCAAATTCGTTTTAGTTGTTTTTATATAAATTTGCATTCTTTATTTTTTGTAGAAAGTCGTCAAGTGATCATTTCGACCAAATCATTTTTAATTCTGATCATGTTTCAGAGAAGATTTTTAAAGCTTGCCCTACTTTGATAAGCCACGTCCACTGGAGGTTATGTTTTTGGACGACTCAAATTCCTTAAGCTATTTTTGAAGAACATTCCTGTGAGGTTTGGTTGAATTTGGGCCAGTGGTACAGCAAATTAAGCAAATTGTTGACGACGTACGACTACAAACATTGATTGATCCCAATAGCTCAATTTGAGCTCTTCCATGAGCATGTGAGCTAAAAAGCAAATATTGACTGATGGGCAACAGCTGCACATTGCCGACATCATAAGAGGGTCTTAGGTGAACCAAAATGAGCGGGATGCTGCATTGATCAATAAAATCGTTCATTTACTGTGATTTGAATACCATTCACTTGGCATTGCTGATGTGGAATGAAGGAGATTAAAATTATAGCTCCCTGTGTTACTCTCTGGGAACTACGTTGACAAACAGACGGCAGACGTTCCGCCTGTTAGTCAACATAGTTCCCGGAGATGACGGACACAAAAGCTCTAATTGAGTCCATGGCTTAGGTGAGCTAAAATAAAAGAAATCTGTATTGATTGATAAAGACTAACATTTTTCTTTGATTTGACTACCATTCACTAGGAATTACCAATATCACTGTAGTCATACTACACTGGTGATTTGCGTTTTATCGCTTCCTCCGGTGTTATAGTAAAATTACCTTCAAATAAAGGCTGACAAAATGAGAATTTTTAAATACGTTTGCTTCGAGGTTGCATACTCTAGTTAACAACCTCTGCTTTGTTTTGCCAAAACGGAAATGAAATCAGATTTTACATGTGTTTAATTAAAAAAAAGTGTCCATTCACCATATCTACATTAATTGCTGGTTCCCGCTGTACAGGTGGTCAGTAATGGAAAAACAGGTAACCAGTACCCCCCCCCCCCCCATACCTGGAAATGGGGGGGTTCTGGTTACCTGTATTTACATTACTGACCACCTGTAGACAGGGAACCAGCAATTAATGTAGATATTGTGAATTACAGTTTAGGCATAATTGTACGGTATGACAAAACCGTAATGTGTTATTTCATGTCTAGACATGAAACGTCAAAGTTTTTTTTATATAATTTTAAAGCTAAAAGATACAATGTGAATTTGATGAACAAAAAACGATCGTAACCTAAGTTTATCTGTGATTAAATGAAGAAACTGAACACAATGAGAAAGTTAACTTAACACCAGAATAAGTGAGGATACCGAAATTGCTGGTGTAGTATGACCACAGTGAGTATGGAGTAGAGGGTATAAAATGATAGCTCTCTGGAACCATTGACTGACGGACGATGTGCAAACAATGACGAAGGGCATAAGAGGATCACAAAATCTTTGACCTAATAGTTCTGGTGAGCTTAAATGAAGGAATGGCTGCAATTACCATTTAAATCAACCATTTACTGTGGTTTGACTATACCATTTACTTGATTTGTCAGCTTGGTGTGTTGCTTTATGTCCTAGTCAACAGCTATGGTCATGTAAGAACGGTCAGTTCACCTTACCACACTTTTTCATGGACAAGCTTGATAAAGTGATTAACCAGTACTTCGTGCACATACTTTCGCTTGTAAATGACAACAACCTTTCTTGATTCAGCTGAAGGGGGAGACAGACCATGGGAATCAATCCATGATCAACAATCTCCACTCAAGTATGGGGCCGGTCCGGGCTCGAACTCAAGGCACTAGATTTTGCAGTCAACAAGCGCCTGCAGCCAGACACTTTACCGACTGTGCTTCGCGGCCCGGTACCATTCATTTGATTTTGCTGCTGTAGAATGAAGGAGATGAAAATTAAAGCCCTCTGTGGTACTCTCGGAACTATGTTGACTAGGTAAACGGTGGCCATACGATGACGACGGACATAAGAGGGTCACAAATGCTCTTCTTGAGCCCATGACATAAATGAGCTAAAATAAAGTAAACTCTGTATTGATTGCTAAAGACTATCATTTACTCTGATGCAACTGCCATTCAATTGTCATTGCTTTATGGAGTGGAGGGGATAAAGAAATGTTAGCAAACTGGATGGAGGACTCAGTATCTGAAGATAGATATTGGTGAAGAAACAAGAACTTTGTAAAATCTTTATGCCATCAGGGTTTATTCTAGGCAGGGGGAAACCCCCAATTTTTGAAAGATCCCCCTAGTTTTGAGGAGGGGGATATTTATATATTGACAAAGAAGAGAAAATACTAAACATTAAGTAAAATACTCGCTGTTCTATATCCACCCCCTGGTTTTAGACTCCTAGAATAAACATGATAAACCCTGCTGCCACAATTTTTATCTGGATATTAAAATTAGAGCACCCAGATAAGATGTATTTTTGTAATGTGTATTCTGAAATTTTCTCCAAATTTTCAAACACAATGTTACTTTTCTGTAGGTTTTCCAGATTATTTATTACTGCAAATTTAAAAACTTATTTTAGAATTTTTATGTAATTTCAATTTAAGTTTGACACTTTGCAAGGTATGCCAGAAGCTTGGAGTTGTAGAAGTTCCATCATTTCTACTCTGAAGAGTAAATCATAGATCTTTATATAGAATCATCTCTGTCTGAATGCTACCTGAAAATGAATTTAGAAACACTAAGATTCTAAGTAACAGGCAGCATGTGTTTAGATAAACAAAAATTTCAGCGTAAAATTGTAAATATTTTTTTACCCATAATTTTTTGAATATTTTGGGTGCTCAACAGAACCGTCTCATTGAGACGGTTCATTTGAGTACCCACAACATATGTTTTGGTTGAAAATTAAGAAAGTGATTTTTCTATTACGCACTCTTAACAAAAATTTTCACCATAAAATTGTTAATATTTTCTTACCCATGATTTTTAGCATATGTTTTGGGTGCTCAAGAGAACCGTCTCATTGTGATGTTTCTTTTGAGTACTCACAACATATGTTTTGAACTTTTGGTTGAAAAATAAGAAAGCTATTTTTCTATTATGCACTCTTAAAGACAAATATTCCTGTCCAATAGAGATCATTAATGGATTAACTGTTAAGGGACAGTTTCAGTATCTCACCAAATTAAAGGGGCATCAAGAGGGGACTTACCTGTATACAACACAATTTCTTTCACTAAGATAAAGATCAATATTTTATCATAAATTACCTAATCCCTTCATGGGACCACTTTATTGACCCTGTAAGGAAGTCATAATCACCTCATTATGACTGTCCTTTTGATCTGCCCAGTATGACCCCTGGAGAGTGTCATAATGAGCGGTACCACTATAATTGCTCAATTTTTTATGTCTTGAACAAAAATTTTCAATGTAATTGTAAATATTTTCTTACCCATAATTTTTAGCATATGTTTTGGGTGTTCAAAAGTACTGTCTCATTGAGACGGTTCTTTTGAGTACCCACAACATATGTTTTGGATGAAAAATAAGAAAGCTATTTTTCTATTACGCACTCTTAACAAAAAATTTCAGCGTAAAATTGTAAATATCTTATTACCCATAATTTTAGCATATGTTTTGGGTGCTCAAAAGAACCGTCTCATTGAGACAGTTCTTTTGAGTACCCTCAAAATATGTTTTGGTTGAAAAATAAGAAAGTTATTTTTCTATTACGCACTTTTAACAAAAATTTTCACCGTAAAATTATTAATATTTTCTTACCCATAATTTATAGCATATGTTTTGGGTGCTCAAAAGAACAGTCTCATTGAGACGGTTCTTTTGAACACCCAAAACATATGTTTTGGATGAAAAATAAGAAAGTTATTTTTCTATTACACACTTTTAACAAAAATTTTCAGCGTAAAATTGTAAATATTTTCTTACCCATAATTTTAGCATATGTTTTGGGTGCTCAAAACGAACCGTCTCAATGAGTGATTCTTTTGAGTTCCCTAAACATATTTTATTGTTGAAAAAGTTATTTTTCTTTTACACACTCTTAACTAAAGTCCTGACAGGCAGTCTTAACTTGCTTTAGTTTATTGTCTTCCTGATGTCAGGTGGCTGCTAGTGTTCTGTGGTTCTTCCTCACTGACATGTTACCATTAGTTGGTCTGCAGTGTGCGACTGTGGTATTTCCTAGTCATACTCACATTTTAACATAAACCAAAGGGCACTAGGGCTATGGATCCCTCACCTGAGTCATGTCACATGAGAATCTTTCAGTTATATAGGGAGTCCGCAGGGATTGACATTGTTGCAAAATGCGAAGATATAATAAATTTGGGGCAAAAAATATTAATTTGGCAACAGCTATAGACGAAAATGGTGGGGAAAGAAAAAATCCAAGCGCAAACCCCGGCGTGTGTGTGTTAGCGTCTGTGTGTGTGTTCGGGGAGTGGGTGTGTGCATGCAATTCCATGTATTAATTTATGTAAACTGGAAAAAGCATTTAGGATGTCACAAGTGTATTTGGGTCAGTTAGTGCATATGCAAGTCTCCTTTAAAAGTTGTTTGTTTTGTTTGTTTGTTTTGTTGCTTTACGTCCCAAGTCAACAGCTATGGTCATTGCGGGACGGTCAGTTCACCTAACCACACTTTTTCCTGGGCAGGCTTGAACAAGCGGATAACCAGTAATTCGTGCACATACTTTCGCTTGAAACTGACAACAACCCTTCTTGAATGAATCAGCCGAAGGGAGGAGAATGACCGTAGAAATTATTTCATGATCAATCTCCACCAAAGTATGGGACCGGGCCAGGATGTGGGCGTCTTCATGAAGATGTGCAGGTGTGGTGCGACAGGGGTAAGTGTGCTAGTTTGTATGCAGGGAGACGGGTTTGGAGTGTTTCTACACTCATTTGTTTTCGAATCAAATATAGTTACCTCGAGTTGATTGTTCCCGTATGGCAGCAGCTTTACATCTCTCAATCTATTGTGCCTTTCATTTGCTAGGTAGCCTTGCTCAAACATTATTGTGTTGGTAGCTGATGATGATCATGATCAGATATCAACAATACTGGTGACGATTTCGCGCAATTGGTACTCACATATGAAACATTCCTACATGCCGTTTACCCATATTTCACTTTAAAAGTTAGCCTGTTGCTTTGAAAAAAACTCGTCACCACGAATACTGATTACATCGGATGAACATCTGCCTCGATCCTGATGTAGGCTTGTCTATCTATTTTCCTTTGCGTCCTTAGTCCCGAGGGTTAGGCCGGTGGACAGTGAGATTAAGTCACAAAGTTTTCCATCTTAATGTTTTAGCCTAAAACATGCGGACATGCCAAAGTCAAATAAAATTCTGTGCAATTTCCAAGGTCGATAAATCTTACGGTATCTGTATCAGAAAAACTGCAAATGCAGTCGTAGGTGCAAAAGCAAAAACGGTTAATTGGGAAAATTTGACGCCGTTACCAAGTCAAAGGCTGAGATTGTTCCGTAATTTGTCTAAAAAGGTGTGAAATGGCCACGTGCATGCCTGTTTAACTGTAGGCGAGCTCAGAATTAAATTGAAGCGGGAAGCAACATGGCCGCGATTTAGAAAATTTTGTTCGACAAAGCCTTTCAGAAACGTTTTTCTATTGGCTAACCAAGTCACGTGTACTTAGTAAGAAAGTACGTTGATTGCCGAGCAATTCCAAATAACATTCTCTTGGCTGCTCAGGCGTTTGAAAATGAAATGAAGCATTGAAACGCGGACCGAAATCAAGCTTTTACTGACAAAAAAATCACTGGGGAATTGACAGAAAGTTTCCAGACTCCTGAATGTATGATCGTGCGTCCCATTGGACGACACGCGCTTCGCGCGTGCCGTCCTGGACGCACGTATAAGGTTTCTTAGCAATACTGGTCCGGATCCCCTGATAATCACAAAGCTACCAAGCCAGCACTCAATGTTGAGCCATCATCGGCATGCCAGCAAAACGCCATTAAAATGGCGTTTCGCCGGCGGGCCGATGATGGCCCGCTAATAGTGGTATTTTGAAACACAATTCACTAAGAATAAAGTCAAATAAAATTACATGATTTTATTTGCGATTACATTTCGAGACAACCAGGTTCTTGTAGTTTATACTCTATCGTTACAAGTGCAAGTCGAGTCTAAACTGCTGTTCAGCTATCTGGTATTTATACCCTAACCTGTCAGAAAATCTTGGGTAATCCATATCAGTGTAATTCATCATACATCAGGCCATATATTTCTGTCTCTAACACGCCAGGCGAAAAACAAAAGTTCATACCCTACTTAGTTATTGTCCTGATAAGCCTTCTGCAGCAACCTTGGGAATCTTAGTTAGCACAAAAATATTTCATCTGACCATACATCGCCTATGTGACATGCGTGACAAGAATAGAACCCTTACTTTTCATAATATATCTTTTCTAATAAGGTGCTACGAAAGGGATATTTTTGAAATCCTTTAATTTAACAACAAATGCTATTCCCTGCAATATTAATTGCCTTGTCATAATGAATTTACCAGAGAGAACAGACTCTTGAATCACATACCCCTACATATACGTAAAAATATTGGCCCTGTCCTTTATGCCGTTGATTAAATATCAACCATAAAGAACTATTATTCGATTTGGAACTTTCTTACAAACAGAGAAAAGGATGTCTCCCCTGTTTTCCGTAATTAAAAGAGTTTGAATGCTTTAAAGCGAAAGGGCGTTTTCATTTGTACTCTACAACACACATGTTCCAACCATGCATTTTCGTGATGTACTGTCATATAATTAAATGGACAGCAAATACCATCATCCCCTCATTATTTTACCTGTCATAACGGTTTTAATTGGAAGAAAAGGCCCTTAAATCGCACAACCTTACATGTAACTGAAAATTTTGGCCAAGATCAAGATACCGTTGCTTTAACGTTGATTAAATATCAACCATAAAGAACTATTATTCGATTTGGAACTTTCTTACAAACAGAGAAAAGGATTCCTCCCCTGTTTCCCATAATTAAAAGAGTTTAAATGCTTTAAAACGAAAGGGCGTTTTCATTCGTACTGTCTAATAAACATGTTTGACCATGCAGAGTTCATCTGTCATATATGATGTCCATGAGGTTCCAACTAATTTATTAATAATTAACCGCCTGTGCATATCCAAAATTCCCTTTCTAAAATATAAGCCATGTTTAAACTATATAACACTCTACCTTGTAATTTTAATGCTGATCAACAGAATAGATTCTCCAGTTATCTGAATACGTGTTGATAGCATTTTCTTTTTTAAAAACGAATACTAGTTCATGTGCGGTTCACGTGGGTAATGCATTTTTTAGGTATGAATCATGTTGATGGAGTCCCTTTTTTCCTGTTTTGGCTCCCCTATGGCTTACTTTCTTTCACTACTCCCTTTTTTCCAGACGATATTTTAGAATAAAAGATCGTCTTAGAGACATTTTTTTTCAGTCCTATGGGCGATTGTCACTGATATGGATTATTACCCCACAATTCTGTAGTTTTATCTACAATTCAAACAGATGGTAATTAATGACCAATATGCCTATAAATAGTCTCAATATCATCCCCAAAAATGAAATAATTATAAACTTATATGCATATTGTCCCCACATAGTACAATTGAAATACTTTAAAATTGAAAATTTCGGACATATGACGAATGATGCATTTATCTATCTCATTTAGCATATCATAGTTTAGCATTCGCTGTTGCGATCGCTAGATAATGATTTGACAAGTTTGAGAAGTTAACATGTATCTGTAAGCAATGTTTTGAATTACTAATATGCATCCTTTGCCTTTGACTCCTTAAATTATATGAACATTCCCTCAAAAGAATACCTTTTATACATACAACGCAACCGCATGACAAATGATGCATTTCATGCTTCTAACTGTCACTTCATAGTTTAGTATTCGCCATTGCGATCACTAAATAATGATTTGTCAATTTTAGAAGTGTATATGTATCTGTAAGCAGTAGGCTGAATTAACTAATATGCATCCTTTGCCTTCGGCTCCTTAAAGCAATATCGTAGAGAAAAAAAAATATATAAAATTATAAGAACATTCCCTCAAAAGAATACACTTTAAATATACAACGCAACCGCATGACAAATGATGCATTTCATGCTTCTAACTGTCACTTCATAGTTTAGTATTCGCCATTGCGATCACTAAATAATGATTTGTCAATTTTAGAAGTGTATATGTATCTGTAAGCAGTAAGCTGAATTAACTAATATGCATCCTTTGCCTTCGGCTCCTTAAAGCAATATCGTAGAGAAAAAAATATATAAAATTATAAGAACATTCCCTCAAAAGAATACACTTTAAATATACAACACAACCGCATGACAAATGATGCATTTCATGCTTCTAACTGTCACTTCATAGTTTAGTATTCGCCATTGCGATCACTAAATAATGATTTGTCAATTTTAGAAGTTACTATGTATCTGGCCTACAATGCGCTGATTTACCAGTATGCATCATTTGCCTCCCACATTAATTTGAATATTACAATAAAACACATGTTTCAAATAAACCTTATAAAACAAGACGATTGATGCATTTCATATTTCTAATACGCCATATCATAGTTTAGTGTTGGCTTGAGCAATCACTAAATAATGATTTGTGTCTTGAGAATTCCCGTTTCCTATTTAACAATGAAGTACATTTCTTTTTTTTAACAACAAACTAATTTTGTGCCCTGCATCAATCGCCTTCAAGACTTAAAAATGACAACCAAATTGATACTATAAGTTCTTTTCTGTGGCTTTTACCCTTGTTCACATCGCGCGCACAATATGGTGGATCAGTTTGAATTAATAAAGTTAGTACAGGACTGCAATATGCATTTCTGCAGTTCCCATCCAGCATACAAGTTTTGTAGCAACCAGACTTTGCGGTGGCCACAAAACCATGCTAGCTGCTGAACTTACAAATAATTATATTGGCTCAAAATTACCAGATATGCATATCACATCCCAGTTCTGTCCTGCTGTATAATTTTCCTTCCACCTATAGCGTAAAAGTTCAACTGTTATTTCCAATAAGTTGAATAAGTTTATTTTATATAAGTCACAATCAATGAAATATGCATTTTCTCACTTCTGGTCCAGCATGTATTTTTTTTGTAACCAACTCTTTGGTTCCTAAAAAAAATATGCTAGTCATGAAGCTTTAGTACTTAGGTTATTTTTTGGAAAATAAATTACTCTTGCCAAATATTGAGCATGCATATATCATTTCCATTTTTCTTTTTGTCTACCAATGTTCGCCACAATTTTTTTTCAGCGTTCATCTTCAACATCGCCTGGTCTGTGTACCCAGTCATGGTCTCGATTGAAAGACGACATCTCCTTGAAGATTGTTTAATCAACTAACAGTCGACAGAAACTTTGATCATTATAGTCGACTTCCATTGGTTATCATCTTTGAGTGTTCTGCTAGGCTCATCATGACGTTGAATAATACTTTACATGTAATGTTCAATACATAGTGTAATCAGCATCAATGTGATCATTGTATACTGTCATACAATGAAGCTGGATGACATCCGCTGAATCAATCATTTTAATGGGGACTCTTCTCGTTGACACATTTACTTTCTAGCTAATGTCATAGTTGCCCCATTCCATGTAGACAAAATTACATAGATATATACGTTTGTAGATAGTCCCATTACCAATATGTACATATACATGTTAATCAAAGTTGAACATAGTCCCGTCACCCGGTATCAAAGGTATTTACACTTTTCTCAGGAAGCATAGTCAGTGATTCACATGTCGCTCTGCGTCGTCGTGATATTTAACGTTTGGTATAACTTGTGAATTACGTTGTCTGTTTCCACTGTTCCACGTAGCAAAGGCGCAGAAGCAACTGTTCCGCAGACGTAACCATGGCCCTCTGGTGTGCCAGAAACCCTCGCAGTCGTCATCGGTTGGTACTTGCATTGGTCAGGTGTAATCCTTGATTGATCCTGTCCACTACCACTAATGGCTAACTTCTCATTGACACATATGTCATAGTAGCCCCATTTCATGTAAACAAAATAACATATACGTTTGTAGATTGTTCTCTAACCCATATGTTCATGTGCAGGTTATTCAAAAGTTAAACAAAGTTCCGTCACCTGATATATATGTATTATATACAGTTTATTTACATTATTCTTAAGAATCATACTCAGTGATTCACATGTCGTTCTGACTCATCGTGATGATCCAATCTTGAGTACAGCTTGTGTATCACATTCTCTATTTCCACTGTTCCACATAGCAAGGGCGCAGACGCAACAGTTCTGCAGACGTAACCATGGCCCTCTGGTGTGCCAGAAACCCTTGCAGTCGTCATCGGTTGGTACTTGCATTGGTCAGGTGCAATCCTTGATTGATCCTGTCCATTACCACAAAAGGCTATCTTCTCATTGACACATATGTCATAGTAGCCCCATTCCATGTAAACAAAATAACATATATACGTTCGTAGATTTTCCTCTATCCCATATGTACATGTGAATGTTATTCAAAGTTAAACAAAGTTCCGTCACCAGATATACATGTATAACAGTCAATGTTGAATATGGTATTTACATTATTCTTCAAAATCATACTCAGTGATTCACACGTCGTTCTGAGTCATCGTGATGTTCTTATGCTGAGTATAGCTTGTGTATCCACTGTTCCACACAGCAAGGGCGCAGAAGCAACTGTTCCACAGACGTAACCACGGCCCTCTGGTATGCCAGAAACCCTTGCAATCGTCATCGTTTGGCATTGCATTGGTCAGGTGCAATCCTTGCTTGATCCTGTCTACTACCGCAAAAGGCTAATTTAAAGACGCTGCTACTTTTTTTACAATTTTCTTTTTTAAAAAATCATACCCTTATTATCATGGACAGGCCTACCCCACTCACAATATTTGTAACCAGTTGATCCCTAAGTATATTTAGGATGAATTTTGTTCTTTTGACAAAGTGATATTTGTTGATAAAAAATTAACTTCCTAGTGGTTCAATATAGATATCCTCTACCAAGGCACATATGTTTTACAAATTCCTAAAGCTCTTAAATAAAAAAAGTTATACTTATGCCATTTTTATTTTGCCAACAAGTCAAATTCAAAATCATACTCTTATTCAAATCAAATACTATGAAAAATAAAAAACAAACATGTCTGAATTTTGTCCCTACAATGGTAAAATCTATTTCTGCACCCCCTTAACTAACAGTGAGTCTCCATTCACTAACCGCAAATAAGCGTTTTATTGATCAGTCGTGGTGCGTCTTTTAAAGACTGATAAACTCTGCTATGACAATGGACACCTTAGCGCCTGAGTTATCTACAGACCTTAATTTTCTTTTACCAATTTTAATAAGATATGAATTTGAACTCCCTGCCAAAGTACTGTTATAAGTGAGTATGTATTTTCTCCTTCCGTCGGCCTCTTTATGAAAGGAGAGTGCTAGTTTTCCGAAATTTTACCCCTATTCTCCCCAGTAGGTGGAGCATGACACTCATTTTGATAATGTCCCTCTTCCCTACAATTCCAACAAATAATATGTGCCTTACTTCTCATTTGTCTATTACCCCTGTCATTAGGAAAGTTACCGTTTCTTGAATATGATTCTTTTCTTCCAACACCCCCATCTGGAATTGTGGACGCAACTGCATTAATGTGAGACCTATTTAAACAGTGTCTGGCCAAATGTCCTATATGATTGCAAACATAGCAATGTTTAGGGGGCAGTGCATACTCAACTTCCATTGGTTCAGTATGGCGAACATTAGAATCAGTTACCCTACCTATTCTTAAATTAAACCTTTTTCTCAAATTTTGTTCAGTCATTGCAGATCCAACAGCCGCTTGCAACGTTGCGGGATTTTCCCTGTGCTGAACATTTTCCTCTGGTTTTTGCTTAGTTTTTCGCAGTAAAACAAATGCATGCTGCGGATCTGAAATTTCTGCAAATCTTGAAGTAAGTTCTGTTTTTAATTGACCCCAATTAATTCCTACATTATCATGAAGATACCTTTGAATAAAGTCAAAGACAGCACCCCGACTAGATTGGTAAGCCACCATTTTAACCCTATCATCTGATAAACCCGTTAATGATGCATATTCTTCTATTGATCTGACCCAGTCCTTAAATATTTTAGAATCATCCTCAAATGGATAAACAATATGAGAAAATCCTTGCGCGCCTACAATGGTCGACAGACCAGACAATTGCGCCGCTATATGCTGAAAAAGTGTAGCAACATCCCCATCGGCCATTTTACAGAGCATAAAGAGATCAAACAAAATTTACCACTCACCACACTGCCGCAGCCTCTCTTCTGGAAGATCACCTTTAACAACAGTTGGCACTTCTCGCACATCTCGAAGAAATCTGGAATTCTTTAAACCTCGTCTTCTTCAGCCACACGACCGTTGTGTCAAGCCACACGACAGCTGTGTCACTCGCCTCGACGCTCCAATAGTACAAACCCTCAACAAAGCGTTGTATATTACATGTCATGCTTGCCATTTTGTAGTTGCTCTTCTAGCATTGACATTTTTACTAAAATGCCAATCCTGGTCACGGCACCAAAAATAACAACTTAGTGAAACACAATTCACTAAGAATAAAGTCAAATAAAATTACATGATTTTATTTGCGATTACATTTCGAGACAACCAGGTTCTTGTAGTTTATACTCTATCGTTACAAGTGTAAGTCGAGTCTAAACTGCTGTTCAGCTATCTGGTATTTATACCCTAACCTGTCAGAAAATCTTGGGTAATCCATATCAGTGTAATTCATCATACATCAGGCCATATATTTCTGTCTCTAACACGCCAGGCGAAAAACAAAAGTTCATACCCTACTTAGTTATTGTCCTGATAAGCCTTCTGCAGCAACCTAGGGAATCTTAGTTAGCACAAAAATATTTCATCTGACCATACATCGCCTATGTGACATGCGTGCCAAGAATAGAACCCTTACTTTTCATAATATATCTTTTCTAATAAGGTGCTACGAAAGGGATATTTTTGAAATCCTTTAATTTAACAACAAATGCTATTCCCTGCAATATTAATTGCCTTGTCCTAATGAATTTACCAGAGAGAACAGACTCTTGAATCACATACCCCTACATATACGTAAAAATATTGGCCCTGTCCTTTATGCCGTTGATTAAATATCAACCATAAAGAACTATTATTCGATTTGGAACTTTCTTACAAACAGAGAAAATGATGTCTCCCCTGTTTTCCGTAATTAAAAGAGTTTGAATGCTTTAAAGCGAAAGGGCGTTTTCATTTGTACTCTACAACACACATGTTCCAACCATGCATTTTCGTGATGTACTGTCATATAATTAAATGGACAGCAAATACCATCATCCCCTCATTATTTTACCTGTCATAACGGTTTTAATTGGAAGAAAAGGCCCTTAAATCGCACAACCTTACATGTAACTGAAAATTTTGGCCAAGATCAAGATACCGTTGCTTTAACGTTGATTAAATATCAACCATAAAGAACTATTATTCGATTTGGAACTTTCTTACAAACAGAGAAAAGGATTCCTCCCCTGTTTCCCATAATTAAAAGAGTTTAAATGCTTTAAAACGAAAGGGCGTTTTCATTCGTACTGTCTAATAAACATGTTTGGCCATGCAGAGTTCATCTGTCATATATGATGTCCATGAGGTTCCAACTAATTTATTAATAATTAACCGCCTGTGCATATCCAAAATTCCCTTTCTAAAATATAAGCCATGTTTAAACTATATAACACTCTACCTTGTAATTTTAATGCTGATCAACAGAATAGATTCTCCAGTTATCTGAATACGTGTTGATAGCATTTTCTTTTTTAAAAACGAATATTAGTTCATGTGCGGTTCACGAGGGTAATGCATTTTTTAGGTATGAATCATGTTGATGGCGTCCCTTTTTTCCTGTTTTGGCTCCCCTATGGCTTACTTTCTTTCAATTTGGACCCTTCCTGCCTTCCCCAAACTAAAACAAATATATAAAAAAAACAATTTGTCAAAGTTTGACCTTCCTCTGACAAAAGTTTCTGGATCCGCGCAAGTGAATGTTGTATTATCATTAACTAACTCATATAGAATCTATATTCTTTTGATTGATTTCGTGCGTTAAGGCTCCAGTCGGTTCCAGTCAACAATATTTCAGTCATGTCATACATGTAGCTCCTCCCACTGACATGGAGAACGAAAAGAATGGGTTAGACTTGAAGGCCCCAACCCCACCCACAGTATCCTCAAGTGAAGCAAATATCATCTTGCTAACAGGCAAATTATGACAGGACCATCTCTGAAAGCTGCAGCGGAATGCACACAGCCCTAACACCCAGTATATTCTATATACGTGCCAATATAATACATTATACAATTGATGCATTCTTTTGAGGTTGACATCAGGATTTGTCAACCCGAGAACAGTGATGTTCACTGAGGCGAAGCCGAGGTGAACATCACTTCCGAGAGTTGACTAATCCTGATGTCAACCGAAAAGGAAAACACCAATTGTTTTGTTATATGACACTGTGTCTCTTTTCCTAGTTTTATTTAAAATATTTTCATATTATAAACTTGCTCAAGTCAGATGTTTCTAGTAAGATTATTTCAACATTATACTTCCCAAATTTCTGCAACTCTTATGAGATAAGCAAAATAAATGCATTTTAACCCATATATGCCTAGCGTCCTTCTTTGTGGGACATAGGCAAATAGTGCAGACCCAGATCAGACGCCACAGAATGCGGCGTCTGATCAGGGTCTCCACTGTTTGCTACCATAATTTTCTATTAAACCTTGAATAAAAAATGAAAAATACCCCATAACATCCCTTAAAACAGAAATGGACTGTTCCAATTGATAACAGTGGAAAATTCCATTCGGCATAATGGGTTAAATGCTGTTCTCATAAAATGAACAAATATTTTACCTGTGAAATATACATAAGAAAGCAGTCAGTGTTGCAATATCTACTTTTAGCTCTCTATTAACAGTGACAAAAATTAATGTCACCTGGGCTAGATTTAGTTCAATCTATTTTTAGCTCTCTGTCAGCACTGACATATCCTAAGCTCATCACTGTTTTACATCATGATCTGTCACAACCAGTGCAGGCTAGTTTCAGCCAATCAGAGGAGGTCTTTTAAAGGAGTCATATACAAATAACAATGGTACACGTTTACAACAGACTGTTCGCAGCACGTACACACAACGTGCACTTGCTGCAAGGCATTGGTTAATTCTAAGCACGTATGCACAGAAGTCAGGTTGGTGAGACATTCAGATTTTAATTTGTTCCTCTATGTAGGTTGTGATTTAGTATCATGCACCAAGTTTTATAACACATTTGGTTGTTGGCCGAAAACGCTTTTTCGCCAAGTACTATACAGGACAATCAGAAACCATAATATAACCTAAAAAGTGATCCTTAAATGCCCTTGAACTTAATACCCAAATGAAAGCGATTTTCTTTCTTTGTTTTCCAAATGCATTACACACTAAATATATCCTCTCATTCCTGCATTAACAAACCAGTGTGCATTCAAACGTGCTGTTTAAGTACAAATGTAAATGTTACATAGCTGACGTTTTTAACAAATGACTTCCGTTAAAATGATTTTTATCATAGGTTTGCAATGAACTGGTTATTCTTGTAGTGTATATTATGAGGAACATTTCTGTGAAATTATCTTAAACTCTGGCCAGTGGAAAAGGAGATCTCGTTTTAAAGTCATTTCTATTGATATCTATGGCAGCTGAGTCAAGCATAACAGTTTGTGCAATTTTGGTAGAGGGCATTATGAGGAACATTTCTGTGAAATTATATTGAGTTTCGAACAGTGACTAACGAGGATATATCGTTTAAATAAATTTCTAATTTTAGCTCTGGTGGTCATTTTGATCAGAAAGCAGAATGGCTTGAGCAATTAAGGTAGAGGGCATTATGAGGACCATTTCTGTAAATTGTTTTTAATTAGGCCAGTAGGAGATGATGTTGTTTAAAAGACTGTTATATTTTCAGCTTTGGTGACCATTTTGTTCAGTGGTGTAGACCAGTTTGTGCAATTGCGGTAGAGAACATTTTAAGAAACAGTTTTGTGCATCTATATTGAATTTGACAAGTGGCTAAGGAGAATATGTCTATTAAAGGTAGAAATATTCTTACTGTGATGACCATTGTATTCAGCGGAACACGTTTGGCCTGTATCAATTGTTTGGTTCAAGAGATAACTTGCGGAAAGCCTATTTTGGTCAATATTTGATAGTTCAAAGTGCTGGTGTGACCTTGAAAATAAGTTAAAGGTCACCAAAATCTAATTAACTCTTTACCCTCTCCGAACAATCTATATATCCAAGTTCGACTAAAACGCACCCACTGGTTCAGAATATGTTTGGAAATGGCTGCATTTAACAGTCGTTAAAAGACCGTGACCTTGAATATGAGGTCAATGTCACCAAAATCTAATCATTTTTTCTGGTGCCATAGTGAAACTATAGATAAGGCTTAGTCAGAAGCCATCGTTCGTCTCAAGAAGTAACGCGCTGAAGCCCTATTTTGGTCGAAATTTGAGATCATAAAGTGCTGATGTGACCGGAAATATAAGGTCTAGGTCACCAACAATCAACTCTTAACCCCTCCCAAAATGTATCTATGCATGTTTGGTTAAAACGAAACCGCTGGTTCAGAAGCTCTTGTTTGGAAACACAGTTTTCAAAGGATAGAGACCCTAAAAATAGATCAAGGTCACCAAAATATGATAAAATATTTTGTGTGTCACAGTGAAGTAATATATAAATCGTTTAGTTCAAGAGATAATGAGCGAATGAGGGCCATACTTTGGGATAGTGGTTGAGGAGGAGATGGTGATATTTGATGTTTCTATTTTTAGAGCTAGCGGCCATTTCGTTGAGCAAAGCGGAACCGTTTTGGTAAAGGGTATAATGAGAAACACTTCTGTGAAATGATTTCGAATTGGAGCCAGTGATAAAGAACGAGCCGATGTTTATAGATGTTTCTATTTTTTAGCTCTGGTTACCATTTTGTTTGCCGGAGTAGAAGAGTTAGAGCGAATCTGGTAGAAGGCGTAATGGGAAACATTCATATAGGAAGTTTCTTTTTGACCAGTGGTTGAGGAGAAGATGCCGTTAAAATACATTAAAAATATTTTTAGCTACGGTGGCCATTTTGTTCAGCGGAGGATGGGAATGACATATCCATCGCTCACGATCACCGTTTGCCATCACTCGACAAGCCTCTAATGCCAAACGGTGATGTTCAGGTTGGTTTTTACTTTGCAACCCTCACACTCATGATGGTTTCTATCAATCTCTTGCATGAACAAGCATATGTCTCTTCAGATAACTTGGACGGTGGAAGCGTTTGCCGCATATATTACAAGTACTGTTTGAGTTCGTTCCTGTGTGGGTATTTAAATGTGATTTCCAAGTTGTCACCCATTTAAAGCTCTTGCCACAAATGTCACAGCTATATGGTTCTTCTCCTGTATGAACAACCATATGAATCTTCAAGGAAGTTCCTGCATTAAAACCTTTGCCACACACTCCACATGTAAATAGGCGATCTCCTGTGTGAATAGTTGAATGGCATTTCAAAGCTGTTTTCCAAGCAAATTCTTTCCCACATATGCTACATTTGTGTGGCGTCGCTCCTGTATGTGTAACCAAATGTTTCCTCAAATATGAAGCGTGGGCAAATTCTTTATCACACGTGGTACATTTGTATGGTTTCTCTTCTGTGTGCACAGTCGTATGTCTCTTCAAGTTAGAAGCATCGGTAAATGCTTTATCACAAGTGTCACATTTGTATGGTGTCTCTCCTGTATGCACAGCCGTGTGCCTCTTTAAATTAAATGCACTGGAAAAAACTGTACCACAAGCGTCACATTTGTATGGTTTAGCTTTGGTATGTACAGCCGTATGTCTCTTTAAACTAAAAGCATTGGCTAAAACTTTACCACAAGCATCACATTTGTGTGGCGTCACTCCTGTTTGTGTAACTAAATGTTTCTTCAAATATGGCTTCATAGTAAGTAAGGTTGCAAAGATCAGATATCGATACAATCAAGTACCACACCTGACCCAGGATACCAATGGGAAAGTGACAAACTCACAGAAGACACCACAAAAGAGAGCCAAGAGGTCAGCCCTTTCCCAGCAGGTGACCACGAAGCACATATAAACAGACGCGCACAAAACATAGCAAACACAAAACAGAACAAAAACATAAAAGATCCACAAAAGAAGTACCGCCTTGGAACGGTCAGTAAAATAATTTACTGGAGGGCTTAAACCAGTTTAACGGCGCCAACCTCACCCTTAATTCAGATGTGGATCGAAACACATAGAAAGTCAAAAGTATTGCAGAATGCCAACCTTAAAGCATTCTGCAATACTTAAAACCTTCACTAGGCGATAATGTGTCTGGAAAACCAATTTTTGGTCTTCTTGTGTGGCCGCTTAAGACAGGTTTACTGTAAATTTACGCGCACAAAGACATAGCAAACACAAGACAGAACAAAAACATAAAAGATCCACAAGAGAAGAACCGCCTTGGAACGGTCAGTAAAATTTTTACTGGAGGGCTTAAACCGGTTTAACGGCGCCAACCTCACCCTTAATTCAGATGTGGATCAAGACACATAGATATTTGGTTTGCATGAAAGACCCCTAACTTATCAATGCATCATCTCCTAAAACATATAAATTAAGATATAACAAGGAGATAAAGCAAGGATAAGGACTCAACAGTAAATTAAACTGAATACCGGAGCAAAAGAAATCCAACAGGTAAACCCCGGTGGGCCCGACAAACAGCCAAAGCATCAGGCTCCTACCATCTCATCAATAGATAAGTCTTTAAGTCGGAACCATCATAGAGTCTGAAGTCCGACCCACCGGCGTGCAATTAAAGAGGAAAGCAAAGTTGCCAACTGTGATTGGGTTGACTACCAAGCATGCAGTCTGTTGCAATACACTCATGTCTATGTTTAATCAAATATGTTTTCAAAACTGATGCCTGTTTACCATTAGTGTCTTGTTCTGGTAAAATGGCTGCAAAAAGAAAGAATACAAAGAATATATTTTTTTGGAATGAATATGACATTTGTTTCATTGAGTGAGGCGAAAAATCTATATGTCATGAGAGGCAAATCATGAATTATACAATTTTACGCTTCACGAGATGAAATAAATATCATGTTTATTCCAAACATTTGAATTTTCTTTTTATTATATACAATTTTGAAGCATAACAGATTGTTTTGCACCATGACGTCATATAAACTCGCACATGCCGCCATGCATGATCGCAAATGATGTCATATCTATGATGGCGTCGTGTAATGTATTTGTCTTCCAAAACTGAGATCAATGGCGATAGAGTTAAGAAAATGAAGAATTCAGCACGTCCGGACAATTTAGTTACCAAAGGAATCCGAAAGATCTAATTATCGACACTTTGAGTGCTTGCCCACTAATAAGAAATGTTTCAGGCGTTTAAAAATCTCAGATTGGCTCAAAGAAGTAAACGGGGAAAACAAAGGCTACCCAATTTCAGTCATGAAAAAGGAATATTTAATTTGATATTTAATTGTTTCATGAGTGAAATATAATCTTATATTTTCTAAAGTGAAATACAACTTTTTCAAATAAAAGATATATTAAATCAATATTTTCCAGTGTTTCATTACTTTGTATATAATAATTGGTATATAACGATTGGCGATCCAGAGCTACGCGCAAAAGTGCTATATACGTATTGTCAATTAAGCGTTATTTATGATATTTACGTAATCTAATCTTTCATGTTTTTTGAATACCACAAGCTCCATTCAAAACACATCGAACGCATAGTTACATGTATAAAGGCATCGTTACCATAGCAAAGTTAGGGTAACGCTATCCAGCGCACATTATGTTATTTGACACTTTCAGCAATTTGAAACAGGAATTGATTGTTCAAACAGAAGATATGTGACAGTCACTTTCTCTGCAGAGTAATACCTAAACAGTGGTCCTGAATTATGGTTGACGTTGGTGACGTCACAATCCAAATTTGGACGTCATTGATCACCAAACAAACCGAGCGTGTAACACAGATAATCCAAATAAGCAAAGTGATGTCATGAAACAGCGGTCTGCGATTAAATTTGGTATAGCAAACAAAAATTAAAGAAAGGAAACGTCCAAAATATCAAAAACGACTTTTGAGAACAATCTTATTGCTGTCGGCAATGGCCGGCCGTTATATATCGTTCATGCAAAACACACATCAAATTTAGGCACTGGCATTGTGCAAGAATACAAACAGTGATAGGGCTAAACGACCACACGCTTGTTTGAAAAGCTAATAGTTGTAAGGAAAACTGCTTTGTGTAAATTGTACAGTAAAGTCATCTTGTCCTACCAAGGGTTGCGATTGTCGAATCTAACCCTTGGCCTCACAGCTTTGATTTTCTCCGATTGAATACGTCATAAGCCGAAAATAGTAACAAGTATTATCATCAATCGCAAAGCGGTGCAAAAAATCGATACACACAAGGCCTCCAGATAAGACGGCGTAATTAATTTACATTCGGTTTTCTTATTTAACGACTGAAATATACGTTTAAGGTGCTCAAAAGAACTGTCTCATTAAGATGGATATTTTGAGCACCCATAACATAATTTTGAACTTAATTGTAGAAGAAAAATAAATAAGTTTACGACTAAAATCTTTGCTTATCCAGACTTATGGAGACTTAGCAGGCGGTGCATATTAGATGCCGATAAACTGCTACGTTTAATCTGATTGGCAGGAAGGGATTATCGAAAAAATCCTTCCTGGCGTTTTCATTGGTCGATTAGTCTGCGCTAATAATAAATTTTGAGGGTTGTGAGGCGAAGGGTTTGTCAAATGTAGATACGACGAAACCTTCGCTGGTGAAGATGCAGTAAAGTGGGTCATTTCCCTTTGATTAAGAGTGTTTTGCGGGTCGCGCGATTTCAGGACACTTGCAGTTCAGCAGGCTATCGCTAAACCACCAGTAAAGGCAGTGTTTTCTTTCTTGAATAAAACGTTGCAGAAACCATGTGGATTATAAGTGAAACTATTTTGAGAGGGAATGACATTGCATTGTGCGCCAATATGCTTGCTAATACTGATAGAACAAAGTTTTCATACTGGTGCGCGCGGTTGCGGTGACTCAATGACAAAATAACAACATCGCAGGTCAGCCAACAAATTCGTATTATAGGTATAACGAATTAACAATTTGGCAGAGTGATATTTCACCATTTACTTGGCCGTTTAGTCTCACAGTCTCAACAGTTTACATTCTGAGGTTATTTTATACTGTTTTCGCTCTAATAACCAAATATAAATACACTCTGTTAAAATTGAATTGGAAGTTTACGTTACGAGCTGTTAGACAGATTCCAACAATGTGGTACGTGCGACTAGCAAAGCCTCAGATCAGCCTGCGCATACGCGCAGTCTGATCAGAGCTTTCGCTAGTCGCTTGAAGATTCTATAAGTGTTAAGCTACTGACCGAACATCATTTGGAGTTTTTAAGCTTAAAAGGAAGCTGCACAGGCTCGTCTGAGTCGACACTTGTCAAAATGCAACATTGTTGGAAATCACATGTCACGGCTCATATGTAACATACTACTATAGTTCCAATCAAAGTCAATGTACCATGTGACCTGCTGTTCACAAAAAATACCGAACTGCTGCAATGAAGTAGGGAAAACAGTCTATCAGAGAAGGAAAAAATAAGAAATTCTACAATTTTTAGCACAAGAATTTATCATTTCTGAAAAAATGCTACTGGTATGTAACTAAAGAAGAAAATAAAGGGAAACAATGGAATATGCCGGGATATATATCAGGATCCTCAGCTTGCTAAGCTGTGTAAGACCCGTTAGTGTCTACCACGCCCGTTAGTGTCTACGTCGACACGAACGGTTGCAACTGCAACCGTTTAGACGGATGGCTGAGAATGGGTTTGCTCGGCCCTAGGGAATTTTGCAGACATATCCTATCTTGTAGAGAATTAAAAGCCGAGTCTTTTAAGAAATGTTTGCAGTGTGTGCGTTGGGGCGTTAGTCTGTAAGAGCCTGTAACATACGTTACTTTATCAAATCAAGAAAAAAGTAAATTGAAAGTTTTGGCTACAAATTAAAGACATAAAACTATTTATTTTTAAAAATCATTCATATAGTCTGCATACTGGATATCTTAACTACGTATGACAGCCATTTGAAAAAATTGCGGCTTCCTAAGGTGTCATATGCGTTACATAAATCAGATAACCCATTAAAATTTGCAAGTGTGGCTAACATGATTTACATTCACAATCTCTCTGTGTGTTTTGCAAAATGTTTATAACCATGTCTGACTAGCTTATGCAATTGGCTAACAGAAAAATTAAATTTTGCTTCCTGCTGACAGAAAAATTAAAGTTTGCTTCCCTATCTTTAATATTTTTTTCTGGAATAAGCAATTAAGCAACCCTACCCCTACCCAGTTTTAAGGTGAAAAGTTTGTTATTAAACTAAGTAAAAGTAGTTAAAAATATTAACAGTTGATGAATATGTTTCATTGTTTGGGATTTGTTTGCTTATATGAAAAATCATAAATCTGCAAGTTTATTGCAAAACTTTTAATATCAGAGGCTGTAACATATGTTACCTCATGTAATAAATGGGAAAGCTAATTGTCTTTACGTAAGATATTCCTAAAATGTTTTAATCTCCGCAAGGGAATTTTGCAGACATATTCCTTCTTAAAGTACAACTCAAGCTGCATCGAATAAGGGATGTTTGCACTCTCTTAGTTGGGGCATTAGTCTGAAACAGCATGTTACATGCGTTACTATATCAAATAAAGGAAATGTAGTTTGAAAGTTTGAGCTAAAATTGTGAAAAAAACTCGCAGCTGCTGGATATCTTACATTGTTTAGGGATTTTAAGCTGGCTCGTATGATAAAGACTTATAGATCTGCTAGTTGTTACTAAGCTTTAAAGATCAGAGAGCGTTACATATGTTAGCGTGATAAGTTAAATCATCAAACAGTATTTTGACATCAAGCTGAGTAAGGGCCTGCTCCATCCTAATCCCCTTTGGAATTCTGCAGACATATTGCATCTTATGTAACCATTCAAGTTGCATTTTATAAGGAATGTTTGCGTTCTGTAAGTCGTGGCGTTAGCCTGTAACAGCTTGTTACATATGTTACTATATCAATTTGAGAATAAGATATTTGAAAGTTTGAGCTACAGAAAGAAGACATTAAAATTATCTAGTAAATTGACATTCTTATAGTCTGCATACTGGATATATTGACTAAATATGGACGCTGTTTAACATTAATACGGCTAACTGTGGTGTTATGTGCGTTACATGAACCTTATTATAATTTAACAGCCATAATTGTGGCAATCGTCATTTAGTTAAACAACTACTATGACTTGGTTTCAAACTGTTTTATTTGATTTTACAAACATATACTTAATTGATGAAAGGAAAAACCAAGTTTGCTTTTCTATCTTAAATATTTTGTCTTAAAGGAGCTAATACACAGCCCTACTCCCAGTTTTACTGAGAAGCAAATTTTGTTTTTACCGTTTAGTAAAACACATAAAAGTAATTGCAGCGTGTGGATATTTTAATTTTTCCAAGTCTGTCTTGCTTATATATCTGCAAGATGTCATTAAGTTTAAGATCAGGACACTTAATGTCTACTTATAAGTCTTTGGTGCCAAAACACTAGAAATTATATTCATTTCTGATTATCAAGCCTATGGACTGTTGTTACAGATGTTATCAATGACCTTTTGGACACATTTCCTAATACTGTGCATATAATGCTAAATATAGAGCCAAAATAGAAAAGATAGTTTTACATTTGTACAATGCAATACAATAAATGAAATGGTCCAAACTAATTCTCATCGATTTAACACTCATGTTAAACGTTTGTCGCTGTCTGCTTCTGTGGTATTATCATTATTATAACACGCCGCCTTGCAGCTAGTAGAATCATCACACAATACTTCGATCATTTACTGTTATTCAATTTTACCGCCAGTCCACTCAAAATTGATGAGCCATTTTAATTTTTCCAATTTTGCCATTCATGGCTTGGAACATTCGGAAACTGATATGAATTACTTATAGTTGGCTTTTTGAGAATGTTTTTCAAGTGATACTCTGCAAGTAGGAGAAAGACTAAAGCTTTACATGGAGGAAAAAACTATGCCATTAAAAGCAATGAATACCTGGACTGATGTGACTTGATATTTCTGTGATAAAGTATCATATCTTAGCTGGTTAACTTATATAAATGTAGCCTTTCCATACATGCAACAAACATATTTTCATCTAATAATGTCTCTGCACTTATTATTTTCCCCCAAGCATTCAAAAAATTATTTGAAGTCTTAGTACTTCTGAAGTGCTGAAACTGAGGTAACTCTTTCCCTTCTGATAAACGAACTAGATGTATCACAGCAGGTGAAGCAATAAAATGCAGATGAACAGAGCCAAATTAGACCCTTTCACTTCAATGATTCACGAAGTTTCTAAGATAAGAGCGCTTATTAAAGAATGTAACATATATAACTCGTCATAATAAATGAGCAATGACATTGTCGTGACATCCTTTTTGATAACACAGTCAGAGGCAAGTGTTTTCAATATCAGTGTTTTCAATGGATCATGAAATGGGACAGCCTTATCAACTTGTTTGCTCTGTATAAATCTTCCATAGAGCATAATATAGATTTACTGGTTATCCTATTCTGCCCATAGTCCACTTTCCTTCTTTTGAATGCAACAGCTAATGACATGGCTGCAAAAACTGAGAAATCAAAAGTTTTACATTATTTTAAGGCTTGCCTCAATGTACTGACAACAAAAAACAACCAGCTGCAAACATGATAGATGACAATGTCCAAGTTCATGTTCTTTCTCATATACCAGATAAATTTCAAGGTGTAACAGAAATTGTTTCAGACGGTCTGCCAAAACCATCAAAAGTCAACATTGTAACTAAAGAAAACTTATAAAGTTCTATTGACGCTGCAAAATACTATTGATCTAAGACCTGAGGACTTAAGCACCAAAGGACTGGAAAGGTTCCATGGCAAATGATGCAAAAAAAATCAGCCTATCAAATTTCTGTTCGCCCAATGTCAGAAATCTTTAAGTATTCTTAGAGGTACACGGTAGAGGAATAGCTTTTGCAAAATTAGAGCAACGTTATCATTTGACTAGCACGGATGCAGAGACAGTTGCAGTAAGATTGCCCTTGCCACTTCACAGGAAGAAACATATAGCAGAATCATACTCCATTGTATGCATATATGTCAAATGACATTAAACTCATATTTAATCAGGTGTTTGATCCCATGACACTGACATGCTGTTTTTGCTTTTGAAGAATGCTAAGGATTCAAGTTATAGCTGAGTCAATTTGTTTGACGCTGGCACTGGCCACACATACAAGGAAAATTAAGTCTTTTGATGGCAAAAGAGGAGGATCACACAAAATGCTTATAAGTGATGTTTGTCACAATTACCAATTTTAAAAAGTAATCTTAATTAATGTAACACATATAACACAATAGGAAGCTGTTTATTTGTTTAAAACACTCTCTTATGTAAAAATAGACAGTTTTGTCTTCTTTCTGTTTCTCAGACTTTAAATTCATTTATTCTTAAACTGATATGGTAACATACGTAACATACTATTACATGCTAAACCCCTGGTTAATAGAGTGCAAACGTCTCGTATTTGATGCAGTTTGAATTGTTCTTTTAAGGTAGGATATGTCTGCACAATTCCCAAAGGAGTGGAGAGGACCAAGATTGTACATGAATAATTCAAATAATAGATAGTTTTATGTCTTCTTTCTGTTTCTCAGACTTTCAATTCATTTATTCTTAAATTGATATGGTAACATACGTATCATACCATTACAGGCTAACCCCCTAGTTAATAGAGTGCAAACATCTCTTATTTGATGCAGCTCGAATTGTTCTTTAAGGTAGGATATGTCTGCACAATTCCCAAAGGGGTGGAGAGGAACAGGATTGTACTCAGTTTGCAGTCCTAATACAATGCCATGATTCTACTGGTTGTGATGAAATGGGTGATTATTTTGCTATAGAAGCAGACACAATGATAAACATTGCGAGGGTGACTGAATAAAGATTGTTTTTGAATAAGTATGTTTAATATGAATATTTATTAAATTGTATCATTTAAATGAGAACTTTTATTTTCTATCTATATGTCTATATATTTTAATATTATAGGCATTAGGAAATATGTGATAGAAAGATTATATATAACATCTGTAACACAATTCCATGGGCTTGTTATCAGCAATGGCTGTAACTAATAAGACTAAGGCACCAGAGGCTAGAGATTATTAGGAAAACATGTGAAAAATAGTACTTTTCTGAAATATCATCTCTTACTTCCAAGACAAATTCCTTGCTCATTCATTATGCCATGTAACATACGTTACATACTTTAATAAGTGCTCTGATCCTGATGTCTAACTTGCAAATGTATGATTCTTTATTGCATTAGCAAGACAGTGCCAGAAATAGAAGATATCCACGAGCGTCAAATATTTTCATATATTTTTCTTCAATCGTAGATACCAGAATTGGATACTTAAAATTGGGGATAGGGTTGTTTAATAGCTCATATAAAACAATGTTTTTGAGATAGAAAAGTAAACTTTGTTTTTTCTATTTGTCCAATGAGTATTTAAGTAAACTAAGATTAAAAAACACTTGTAAAAATGCAAAAATTGTCTGTAAAATTAAATGATGTCAGTCATGATTTCAACTTTCAAAGGAAAATTTAATCTATGTAACGCATATAACACCATTGAAGGCTGTAATTTTGTTTAAAATGCTGCTTTTATGTAGCTTAGACATCCAGCTTGCACACGACATAAGAAATGTGAATAATTAGATGGTTTAATGTCTTCTTTTTGTAGCTCAAACTTTCATTTTGATTATTTCCTTAGTTTGTTACAGTAACATATGTAACAGGCTGCCAGAGACTAAAGCCCCGGAGCACAGAGTGCAAACCTCTCTTAAAAGATGCGACTTGAAATTTTCTTCAAGATAGGATATGTCTGCAAAATTCCCTAGGGGGGGAGCAGGACCTTTTTTAGCTCGAAGTCTAGTTAGTGTCTACACTAAGCGGCGATAATGTACATTATCAACCGTTATTGTCTACATTTAATGAAAAACGAAAATTAAAAAAATATGACCATAATACTTTCTGAGACATGACAAAACAAACCATTTTGAGTTCTAACGGAGTAAAGACTCGGGACATTCTGGACATCCGCCTAGTCTGTTCAGCGTCTTGGTTGGCCGCATAAAGAAAGCTGGATGGATGCGCACAGAGCCAATATGGTTGTTTTTGTCACTCATTGTTTCAAATGAATAGGCGTATGATTGAATTGAATTTAATTATATCCCCTCCTTTAGTGTTGGAAGACTTATTATTTTTCCCCAGGCGTCCGTCTGTTCGTCCGTCCGTCTGTCTGTCTATGTTCTCAAGATACTGAACAAAAAACGAATTCTGACGTCTATCAAGGGCTGTAATTATGTTACAAAGTGGCGAAAAAATAACGTTTTACAATCCCAAAGTAGATCTTGTCAAAGATAATGTGTATACAAAATTTGGTCTTAGTTAGTCTATTCGTTCTCAAGATATTGAAGAAAAAATGAATTCTGATATCAAACAAGGGCCATAACTCTGTTGCAAATTTGTGGAAAATGACGATTTAAAATCTAAATGTATATTTTGTTTATGATAATGTGTATACAAAAAATGGTCTCAATAAGTCGATTCGATCTCAAGATATTAAAAAAAACTGATTTCTGACGTCAATCAAGGTCCGTTTCTCTGTTGCAAATTTGCGAAAATGATAATTTACTATCCCAAACGTAGATCTTTTCGATGATAATGTGAATACAAAATTTGGTTAATTTCTGTCCATATGTTTCTAAACAAGTTAAGATAGTATAATGAATTGTGAAGATGACACATATTGTCGCATTTGTTTGACCATGAAGTTCAAAGGGCGTGGCATATGCTATTTTATCTCCGATCTGTTATCGGTAATTTTCGCCAAATACACGGAACTAATTAGGTTATTTGAAATTGAATGTCTGATATAAGTAGCAGTTAGACAATATCGTCCGCTGTGGTGTCTTGGGATTGGCTCAGGACTCGTAGCGTATAGCAGGTACATTGTAAGTTCGATTTTATCACGAGGAGCGTTTCTTTTTTAGGAAGGTTTATATGCGCTAAAAACAGGAAAGCGAGAAAATGATGTTTTTTTGTTTCGTTTTTAATGTACACAAAAAACACTGCAGTTGCTAGTAAATTAAGAATGTCGGACAACCAATCTTGGCTCTTAGGCGAAACAGTCTCGATTTACTATATATAGTGACTACACGTGTAACCACGTGTACATGTACACAACTGCACAAAAATACGCATTTTCACACTTTTCTAGAGTTTTCTGTCATGTCAGTACATAGAAACTAATTTACTGGAAAAAATCCTTGCGAGAATCAAACTTGCCTTCTCTATAATAAGAGTCCAAGGCTTTGGTCACTACACCACAGCGGACGATATACTCGTATTACTACCGTTATGATACATTGAATTTCAGAAAACCTAATTTATTCCCGTATATTTGGTGAAAACTATCGATAACAGGTCTGACATAAAATCAGCACGGGTCACATACCTTTGAACTTCAGGGTCAAAAAATACGACAATACTAAGAATGCTTACTATGAGTATTAATTGCTGGGAAATTATCACGTAAAACCATGATGTGTAACCTAAATCACGAATTGAATAATATACTGGCCTAACGACGGAAAGACAATATCTATATACCCATAAGAAGTAGAATCAAGCAGTTAAAATATTCAGTTGTTCCTATATTTTGACGAGCAGTCAATCAAGAGATCAATAAACCTAGTGTCTAATGTCAAGAAATATAAAGTTTCCTTTTAAAAGGACAGTTTGCCCAGTTTTCCTCATGAACTACTGCCCTAGGAAACCATCCAAGGTGCAATAATCAAGTTTTGAAAAAATTTAACCTCAGACGGGTCAAAAGTGAGATGAGTTCATGAAGTAACATAAAATTGAGGGTTTCTGTTCAACATCAATAACACATTAAGTAATCATTCGATTTAGAATAACCACTACCGTCTGAGTAACTATTCACATGCTACTAATTAGACTCGTCCATCCAATCTTTGAATCTACGGGATAGGCAAATCAAAAGATGCCTATGTATAGCTTATATAATAAGTAGTTTTATGGACTCGAGTGGATAGGCAAATCAAAAGATGCCTATTTATAGCTGATATAATAAAAGATAATACAGGCTTAATTGAAAATGTGTTTCATGAGTTGCTATTGCTTTAAAAATGTATTGATAATTAGATAGACCTAAAGCAAACAAAAATGAATGTCAATAGTTAAGATATTCTGTCTCAATCAAACTGAATCATCACCACAACTTTCAGTTTGGACTTAAGACTTGAACTTATTTACATTTATTCATTAATAAAAAAAAGTAAAGCAAAAATTGATGCAAGCAATGAAATTAAATAAATTTTAAAACTAGCTTTTTCATAGTCATATATTTTTTTTAAGTCAGTGCCTTATTAAATGAAAGAAAGTACCAAAAAAATCAATCAATACATCAAATTGATCATCAAAGGGGTCATCATGTACAAACTAGTCTTTGCTCTATTAGTTAAAATGCAAATTGAATTGGTTTATCACCTGAAAAGACAAAGGTGTGAAAATTGTAAATAAAACACTGAATGTTTAACAATATATCAAGGAGTTCGAACAAACAAAACTGTCAAAATACTGGACATGTCACTCAGACTAAAGTAGGTCCAGTTTATTAGACCTATCCAATCACTGAGCTTAAAATGCATTGGCTAATTTATTGGCATCTGTGTTAATATAGAGGTGTGAAAGTGTGGTCATTCTGTTATCTGCTGTTATCAGTTAAGTTAATAATTTAACCAGTGTCATGAATTCATAAAAGTTATTGTCTCAAAATGATGAAAAAAGACCCTGTTATGCTGTATGGTTATTCTATTCTGCCCTTGATGATTAAAAAAGACTAGTGTTAGGTGCCTGGACTGTAATGCAGAAGTCAGTGCTAAAGTAAAAAATGCCCTTGGCAGGGACAAAACAGGATTCTCTTCTTTTTCAATAAATAGAACGTAAAACCTGACCTAATATCAACCACCAAAACGGCCTTTTAAAAAATTCAATCAACCACTCAGATTCGTAAAGACCAGTATTTACCACTTTTTGGCATATTGACCGGTGCGGTTTTAACCGGTTAAAACTGCTGATTAAAACGGGGTGGGGGGGGTTAGACTGCCCAACCTTGAAACCGGGTCATGAATGTGCATCCTAAGAAGTGCTTGTGTTCAGAAAAATGAAAATTCAAAATAATTCCAATGAAATTGAAACAAAAACACAGAAATGTTCCTAATAATGGGTCCATGACTAAACCTCGAAATTATATGTTTCAGTATGAGAATTTTCTCTGAGATATCAATGTTTCAGGACTGGGGCCAGTCTACATTTAAAATTAAAAAGCTTGTGATAGACCAGTTTCACATCTAGTTTACCATCGTTGAAATGTAAAAAGATTTAAGTACCACAATACAAATACCGGCAGCTACAAACAATCCTTTGTTGAATTATAATTTACTATACGGTCAATCTTGTATAAGTTATTACAATCGAATAGTCCGTACACCATATATTATTCACGAATGTCATGTATTAGTTCGTATAGTGATCATTTTTGTTTGCGTCGTTCTCGCCGCAAGCATTTGTTTTGGAAAAGTGATACCCTCTACCTGGTTGTCTATTTATATAACAAACTGTTAGCATAGCGGTCTTGTGTATGAGAGCAAAACAATTCACCTATAAGAAAACTCACAAACAGAAAGCAAAACATTGTGTTTAGAGCATGTCTCATATCATGACATATTAACCCCTAATTCAATTTGTGGATATATGTTGGGGTCATGGAATGTCGCTCACTGTTTTCAAGCACTGTGACCTTGATCTCAGGAGTCAGCTAGCTAGGTTGTGAAAAAATGCACCCACAGCAGATCGCCTATATTGTTTATGGAAGCAGATCCATATTTGGTAGGTAGATACATATTTGGTCCTGGCGAGTCACCAACTGTTTCCAGGTCACTGTAACCTTGACCTCCAGTTTCACCGTTTCAGTTCAAGCAAGGTTGAGCCCAGAGCATATTGGTATATAATTGGAGGTAGGAATGTAAATTATATTTTGGGATCATGGCATGTCGCATACACTTCTGGGTCTCTTTGGCATGTAGCTTGTACATAAACATGTTTAAAACACTGTAGCCTTAGTTTATAACTTTATTAATCATGCCACGATTGTCCGAACATGAACGATCTGACGCAATTGGAATGATATTGGCCCACTACCAAAGTTCCTACTAAAGTTCTTACATAATATATGCGTGCGCACTTTTACACCCAAACGGCTACAGTTGCAACCTTTTAATTAGTTGTCAAATAAACAAAGTGAATAGCCCTGTATGCCCCACCTCATTTCTTCATCGTAAACAAAAAGGGTGTGCATAAACTGCACAATAAACTGCACAGCCTGCTCTAAGTAATAAATAAGGATACTTTCGCGAGGCTTTCTTGTTTAAACCGCTCGGTGGGCATAGCCCACCGAGCAGTTTAAACAGAAAGCCGAGGAAAAATCCTTTATTTAGCTTGTAGTATGGCACAGGCGCAAATAATCACGTGTTACTGACATCTGACGAAATTTGCGTTCGCTCCTCCCTGCATCCGGCCTAAGCTGTCACTTATATTACATTTACCTACGGGTTATTTAGGAAGTTCCCGCCTACATCACTGTTTAACTAAAATTGGAAGTTAGAGTACGGTATTAAGCTCCTCCTTCGTCGTTATTCTAGAGTGTCTAATTTAAACATCAACAAAGATCAAAGAGAAAAGCATCGGCCATACTACAATTAACAATAACGGTTATGAGGGACCACAAATAGAACACATCAAGGATTTATTTTGTAAAATAAAAAAACATTTTTAGGCTATAAATAGATCTTGAACCCATTATGCTAGATAGGTCTAGAGGATGGAACCAGACAAGCTTCTAGAGTAACGGTGCTCTGACCCACCGTTGATCTTTAGTAGGTTCGTGACGTCACTTTAGTAGCGAATCGAACTTTAGTTACTAAGTAGGAACTAAAGTTCGATTCGAAGTGGGTATTATAATTGCCATCAGTCAACTATATACAATTATTGACTAATGAGGCATTGGATATGATGTGATATTGACCAGATAATACCAATATTGACCAAGCGAAGCCGAGGTCAATATTGGTATTCTCTGGTCGATATCACATCATATCCAATGCCTTATTAGTCAATAACTGTTTTATTATATAACATTTAGAGAAAGAAGTACAGGTATTATTGCACCTGGAAAAAAATACTGAATTTATATACAAGTTTTGGGACAGACAAGCATTTAGCAGAAACAGTGCAACCCTAAATAAGACCACCCTTTTACTATTGCATATATGTTGTGCATGAGTGTCATCATTCAACATTTACAAACAAGAATTCTAACACACTTCGCATGTAGAGCCAATGATAAAATAAGTGTGATATGCCAAACAATAATTCACAGCTTAAAAAGCGCAGGGAAAATGTGTGATAGCTGACGTCATTTGTTACTGGTAAATGACGTCATTCATGGCGTTAGACGGTGTAACGTCGTTTTTACGCTTGAAAGACGTTACAAATACATGTAAACGTATGCGACGTGGTCCAAGTATTGGCGGGAGTTCTTCAGTGCAAAGGCGGAAAGTTGGAAGTAGCTGAAGACTTCAAATTTGTTTTCGCCGTTTATTGTGCATTAAAATCGAAATAGATCAGCTCCAGTGCGTGATTTGTTGCGCTCTCAGCATCTACGATATGATTATTAGCCACGCTTTGGAAAAGCAGAACCAGAACCGAAAAAACAGCAAGGAGTCTAATTTTAGTAACTAATATACACTGGCAAGCGCGCGCAAGCCAGTGAATATGACAATATATTGACTGGCCACGTGAGCGCTCTAAGCCAATGAAATTCAGTCTTTTTTCTTAGTTATATAATAATATATAATATCTACCAGTCTGATAATAAAAGTGGTCATTAAATACACGTAAAATATTGTAATAATATTTTTTCTTTTCTTTTCCGAATGTTTATGTTCATGGCTAGTCTATAAAGTTAACGTAATTGTCTTCATTATCAAAACTTAGCACTAGCCTATAGACTAGCATCAAAGTAAGAATATGTTTATATGGAAAAAATGAAATGACTATATGAAAAGTTATAGGCCTTTGGGAAAGGCTATCAACTATACAGCGCCAAAGAGATCGGTATCAGGCTACAGGGAAAGTTAAATATTGACGCAGGTCTGGTTAACCAAAAATGACGACCTGACGTACCTTACTTTGAATGTATCAACGATATTTGCATCAACGATATGCGTTCTGGCTGGCTATCGTCAGTTCCGGACAATAATAATATGGCTTCAAGGGTAATTTGTATCCAGATTTTGCTAAAAATATCTTAATACAATTCTTTTAAATCACGTCTGATTTCTAGACAAATTTCAAATTGCAACTTTAGAATCTAAGGGTATTGCTATTCGATAGACTCTTGTTCTATCATTATTCATTATTTTGGCATAAAATTGAAAACATGTTCTGCTGATATGTTGATGTTCATTGTTGCAAAAATTCAAAAAAAAAAAATGATACATGAAAAATAAGTAAATTTTATTAATTTCATTTTTTGCGTGGCGCTACGTGCCGCTTTAGATAACTGTTTGTGTCTTTTTTTTGCCAGAAGAGACTCAATAACTATTGCTGATGTTCCATTCGTCTATGTCGTGGTTTTAGTGCAGTGTAAAAAATAACCAAATTTGGAGGTGTTCCCAACATACATGGTGCACATGCTGTTTTTAGACTAGGCAAGCCCTCCTTTAAAAAGGAAAATTTATTCTAATATGTTATTTTTTAATAGTTCGAACACATCGTTTTTCCCTTCATTGGTGCTTGTTTTTTAATCAGCGTAGCTGTCTACGATACTTTAATGCTAACTTTTCGCCTGCCGATCTAACGGCTTATGTCGCTAACGTGTATCAAGCATTGACGTCACATGTTTTAGATGACATTAAGATTTGTTTTCTGAAAGTACGTCGAGCAGATGCAAATTTACACGCCTATGTCGCCGACGCGCGCGTCGGAGATATTCTGTACGGTCATTACAAAATTCAGATACACTGCCGTGCAAGCTTAGGAAAATTGACTGTTTTATTTTGTTTCCAATCGAACCCGAACATGAAATCAACTTGCGCGGTGCCCCATATGAACTGGTACCAGGGTATTTCGTAAATAGCCTGTTAGTACTTACGATATATGTGATCAGAGTAGGCAAAGATGAGCCTGTGCATCCAACAGTGTTGGCGTTATGGTAGTATCATGCGCGGATCCAGGAATTTTCGCCAGGGGGGGGGGAGGGAGGGGGGTCAAAAAAAACTCTGATAACGTTTTTTAGGCATCAGCTTTTTTACAGTTTTACAGAGGGGTATCAATGGTTTATTTTAAGGAAAACTATATTTTTAAGGCTCCAGAGGGCCTCCAACATTTTACAGGGGAGGGGGTCCAAATTTTTCCGGGGGAGGGGGGGGCAAATGTTAATATAGAACTTGTGTATTTCCAGGGGGGGGGGGGGTCCGGACCTCTGGATCCGCGCATGCGTATGATAGATCCACTTGCTTCTTCAGTGAAGCCAATCCCGAAAGACAGGTTTTCTCATGCAATGGCCAATTTTTCATTGCTCGAGCAACTATAGTGACATTAGGTACATGATTTTGGATATTTCATCTGGTTCTACATTGTACTCTATATGAAATAAGCATGCGCTGATACGTAAATTGTGGGAAGCAGAACTAATGCGCCGATCTTGTACATATATATATTGACTTGTCTCTTTCTGTGACCTGCGTTTTTGAGGGCTCTCTGAATGATGTCATCATGGCTCAGCATGCAAAGAGTTAAAGCTACTCGCAGGTAAAGGGTTAGTCAGTAGTGTTGCATCATTTCATTCATTGTGGTCACTTTTGTCTCATAGCTATTTTTACGAGTGTGCTTGCTCCACGGATGGACTTTAATTTTAGTTTTCAAACGCAATTGCGGATAAATGGATTAATGCAAATGGATAAATACATAAACACGTGCGGATCCAGAGGGGGAGACAGGGGGTCCCGACCCAATCACAAAAATATAGGGTTTCTTAGCATTATTAGTCCGGATCCCCTGTAAAACCACAAAGCTTACAAGCCAGCATTCAGTATTGGGCCACCATCGGCCCGCCAGCGAAACGCCATTTGAATGGCGTTTCGCTGGCGGGCCGTTGATGGCCCGCTAATAGTGGTATTTGAATCCTTCCTCCCCTCATCAAAAAAAAAAAGAAAACAAAAATAAAATGTTAAAGTTGGACCCCTCTGACAAATCTTTCTGGTTCCGCGCATGCGTAAACCATTTAAAGGTAAGTCGTTTTCTTTTTAAACTTTTTCTATAATGACTTGCATCTGGCCGTTCCAATTTTAGCGGATCCTACAATATCGTCCCAAATCAAAGTATCTCATTTCTTCAACACAGGCGGCGGTATTGCGTTATACCCAACTATTAATAACAATGACAGGGTTGCGTCAGACAGCTACTCTGCAGTGCGCATGACCGGATTTCCGAAAAAGTCAATCTGAAAGTTTGCTGCTTCGAAAGCAGCAAACAAAAATAGGACATTGTGGACAATAAGCGTTGATTATGCACATATTATCGACACGTGCGCCGCTTATTGTCGACAGTGTCATATAACGGTTGCAGTTGCAACCGTTAGTGTCGACGTTTACACTAACGGTTGCAGTTGCAACCGTTACTGTAAACGCGTAGACACTAACGGGCGTGTAGACAATAACGGGTCCTACAAAGCTGACGCGTACCCATTCGAGCTATTTCATCAGTTCAATGATGAGGTGTAAAATAATCATCGTATCGTTTGTTGGTTTGATTTGATTCTTTGCGTCCAATCATCAATCTTTCAGTCAAACAGGGACGGGTCTTCCTGGGTTGAACCAGTACTAAGCTAGAATAAATGTGTCTTGCTCAAGGACCACAACGCAGTGACGCCGGTGAGGCTCGAACCCGCGACCTCTCGGTTTCGAGTCAAGCACTCTACCACTAACCCACTGCGCTCCCTATAACCATTGTATCGATATATCTTTGTGTGTATGCAGAAAAAGCCTAAATTCCCAAAATAGACTTAGTATCGAAACAATGCAGTAAAATATTTTCGGTTTTCCAGTTAACGCAATAATCTATTCATTTAGTAATATAGGATTGTGTTTTATGTAAACTGATTAGGCAGGGTTCTTTACTGCTCTGGCGTTAAGCATTCATTTGTGGACTAGTGCCTGATGCATGCACAAGGCTGAACCCACTGTGGTTGAACTAATGGTTTCTGTGTAAGGAGAAAATATGTGCTTGAATGATGCTCTATGCTCCATTCACTTTAATTCGTTATGCAACATGACCATGTTCTGAAAAAAACATATATTTTGACCTATTGATACCTATTGTCCCCTAGGGTCGTGGGAGGAGGGGGATGGGTCTGCGGGCAAAATATTTGCTACCATGTTGCTGCATTTCATGAATTTTGACCTTTTTTCCCTATGGTCAGGTAGGGAGGTTGTGGGCTGAATATTTGATACCAAGTTGCTGCATTTGTGATTCCCTTTATTTTGATATGCAACATGACCATGTTCTGAAAAAGTTAAATGTTGACCAATTGACCACACCCGCAGGTTCGGGTTAGGGTGGGGTAGAGGGGGGATGTGGCTAAATATTTGCTACCATAATGCTTCATTCATGATTCCCTTTAAAGGGGACAGCAACCCTAATTATAAGTATGTTTTATCAGATAGAACTCTTTGAACTATTAATTTTGATACAATTATTATAAAAATCGGTTGAAAATGGGCAAGTTATGGGCATTTAAAGAATTTAATATGGCCAACATTTAGCCGCCATTTTGAATATTTAAATAGTTTTCAGAATTTTTTCAACTGCTAAAATTTAGTTATCACTTCTATCACATCATCTGTGTTTCAGCAGATATGCAGCTTTATACATAAGAGAAATGTTTTATTAAAGATTAGTGCAAATAATCCATTTGTTTGTCTTTTATTTTGATTACGCATATTTAATTAGGCTGAGTGACGTCACTAAGCCTACAAGATGGCCACTTCCATTACAGTACATTTGCAAATATTCAAACGCCCACAACTTCCACATTTTTCAACCAATTTAGATGAAACTGGTATCAAAAATCATGGTTTATTAAGATCTTTTATATAAAACATAGTAATCATCAAGGTTGCCGTCCCCTATAATTTGATATGCAACACAACAAGTTGAATTTTGATCTTTTGACCCCATCCACTAGGGTCATGGGGGAGGGGGGTCTGCAAGCAAAATATTTGCTAGCATGTTGCTGAATTCATCATTCCCTTTAATTTGATATGAAACATGACCATGTTCTGAATAAGTTGACTTTTGACCTATTGACCCCATTCCCCTAGGGTCAGGGGCATAGGTGGGGGTCTGATGGAAAAATATTTGCTACCATGTTGCTGCATTTTGTGATTCCATTTAATTTGATACGCAACCTGACCATTCTCTGAAAAAGTTGAATTTTGACCTATTGACACCATCCCCTAAAGGTCGTGCGGGGAGGGGGTCTGCGGGCAAACTATTTGCTACCATGTTTCTGCAATTTGTGATGCCATTTAAATTGATATGCAACATGACCCTGTTCTGAAAAAAACATATATTTTGACCTATTGATACCTATTGTCCCCTAGGGTCGTGGGAGGAGGGGGATGGGTCTGCGGGCAAAATATTTGCTACCATGTTGCTGCATTTCATGATCCCTTTTATTTGATATACAACATGCCCATGTTCTGATAAAGTTGAATTTTGACCTATTGACACCATCCCCAGGATCGGGGTGGTTGTGGGGGTAGGAGGTCTGCGGGCAAAATATTTGCTACCATAGTGCTTCATTCGTGATTCTCTTTAATTTGATATGCAATATGACCATGTTCTGAAAAAGTTGAATTTGACCTTTTGATCCCAACATCAGGGTCATGGGGATGGGGTTGAAAGGGGTTTTCCTAGTAAAATATTTGCTACCATGCTGCTGCATTTGTGATTCCCTTTAATTTGATATGCAACATGACCATGTTCTGTAAAAGTTTAATTTTGACCTTTTGACCCAACCCCCTAAGTCCACACAGGGTTTAGACACAGGCCTTTGATCGAAAATCACGTTTGATATGTTTCATATTTATTGTACCTCTGTCTGTATGCAAAATGGGCTCTTACAAGGAATGGAAATTGGTGATACTATGCAAATTAGTTGCCTTTGGTATGACCATATTTATGGTGCAGTTGAGTTTTTATGCAATTGCGTTGCTAATTTATGACGTCAAGTATGATATCACTACCACACACTGGCTCAGATCAGCAGGATATATATGTCATGTTTTCGTTGTAATATGATATCTTGACAAAACAAGAACATGTCTTTCGTTGGAATTTAATGTGGAGTTTTTTTGTATTTTTTGGTGAAAATATATTGCAATTTTATTATCACTTATTCAGAAAACGTTAAGTATTATTTATCCAAATGGTTTTATGATATTAGTATAATGTCTGTGGTGTTCTGGAGTCAATCTAGATAGCAAATCTTGGTAATAAATAAAACCATAGATTTAGGACATAGAAATTTAGAGACAGGTATCACCTCAAAGATGGACTAAACCAGGGCTGCCTCCCAGGCCTTATTTTTAACCATATAATTCAATAAATATCTTTTTATAGTTTGTATATGTTGAGTTATTAATATGAAAAATTTAATGAAAATCCATGCGTGGGCACAGATGTAATTACCCCTTTCAGTAAAATATTGACAACTTACTGGGTTTTTGCGAAGTTAAATATTTGACCTTTGACCCCTTCTAAGGGGTCAGGGGGTGGAGTAAAATTTTAATCACTGCCATGCTTATTTACAGGCACTGGGTAATAATGGCCTAAAATGAGAATGGTTTAAGATATTATAGTTTTGAATAAATGTAGAGTTTATTTCGTAAAAAAGCCAATATAGCAGAAATGTGAAGCTTACTCCACAAAAAAGGCCAGGGTTAGGGTTAGCAGAAATGTGAAGCTTACTCCACAAAAAGGCCAATATAGCTTTTGCAACAGCCTAAACCCTAAGTCAAAAAAGGGCCATAAATCAGTCAAAAGATTGCAAATAACCTCCATGTTCAAACTTGACCAGTATTTTATGATGCATAACATTTCGGAAAAAAATTCAAAAGAAATTGTTGCATCCCTTCAAAAGTCATTGATCAGAAACCACAGATTGAAAATGTAGCCCATATCTAAGTCATTAAAAGGGCATAACTCAGTCTTTTTTTTACAGATTACCCATTTTTTTCGAACAGTATTAAATGCCAAACCGTTCTGTAAAGTTGAAATGAAACTGATGCATCTCTTCAAGAGTTATCGATCGGTAATCAAAAGTGTGGACGACGACGGAGTCATGATCCCTATGTGTTGACCTTGCTTCGCAGGCGACACAATAATGACACTAGAAATGTGTCAGTGTGACACAAATGCCCCCGCTTTGGGCCATTGTATGAGATAAATAATCTCCTAAATATGGCTGATTCACTTATATTGACAAAATCTGGGCTGGTTTTGTAACATGTCAATAACTATTATGCCAACATTTATTACAGAGTTCCATCCATCCATTCTTGTAGTAAGGTGCAGAAACAAACTCCTAACATGATTAGACCATAACTCTGTTATAAATTTGCACCAATTGATGCATAAACAATACCAACCCAGAGCTTGTAAATATCTATCCATATGCAAAATTTTATTCAACTCCCTAACTTCAGTCTAAAGATATTGAGCTAATATGAAATTCTGACACGAGTCAATGACCAAAACTCTTTTATAAATTTGCATATATTGACGCCAACAATCCCAACCTAGATCTTGTCAATATCAAAAAATATGCAAAACTTTGTTAAATTCCACCCATTCATTCTTAAGACATAGAGCGGAAACAAAACTCTGACTTAGGTCAAGGGCCATACTCTGATAGTAATCGGTGGATTTCATCCTAAATTAATCGAATTTGACGTGTTTTATGATTATATACTCGTGTGTGAAATATGAATCCAATAAAGCTATGTATTCAAAATATATCATCCGGAAACCATTTTTCTTACAGAGATCAAGGGCCATAACTCTGAAACTAATTGGTAAATCGATATTGACCTGTATTTTATGATTATTTACCTGGTATAAAATATGAATCCAATACACCAATGATTTTAAAAGATATCTCTGGCCATAACTCTGATAAACCGGGCCGCATGGCGCAGTCAGTAACGTGTCTGGCAACAGATGCCAGTCTGACTGCAGATCCAGGGAGCGCAGTGGCTCAGTGGTAGAGTGCTGGACTCGAGACCGAGGGACCGCGGGTTCGAACCTCACGGGCGTCACTGTGTTGTGGTCCTTGAGCAAGACACATTTACCCTAGCTTAGTACTGGTTAAACCCAGAAAGACCCGTCCCTGTTTGACTGAAAGATTGTTAATGGGACGTAAAGAATCAAATCAAACAAACCAGGGGTCACGAGTTCGATCCCGACCTGTTCCAATACTTTCGTGGAGATTGATCATGAAATAATTGCTACGGTCATTCTCCTCCCTTCGGCTGGATCATTCAAGAAGGGTTGTTGTCAGTTACAAGCGAAAGTATGTGCACGAAGAACTGGTTAACTGCTTTTTTAAGCTTGCCCAGGAAAAGTGTGGTTAGGTGAACTGACCGTCCCGCCATGACCATAGCTGTTGACTTGGGAGCAAACAAACAACTCTGATAATAATCGGTGGATTTTATTCATAATCGAACTTGACCTGTATTATGTGTATGAAATATGAATCCAATACACCAATGTATTCAAAAGGCATCTTTCATACAGAGATCAAGGGCAATAACTCGGATAATAATTGGTGGTTTAATCCTTAATTGAACATTATCTGCTTTCATGATTATATACATGTGTAGAAATGAAAGTCACTACCTTAGCCTCCATTCGTTCGGCACGGTAGTGACTGGAAAGCATCTTTACAATGTAACCTGAATACGTGATTCACGTATGCATCGATTTCACAGCCCGAAGTATATTTTTCTCATATAAAACTTCCTTTAAAAATCAATCAATATCTTTTTCTAAAGAACGGAATCAGTTTTGATCCGAGAATTCCAAGTTAAACATTCGATATCAGTTAAAATTCATAAGTACCGTTTCGTTTTTCACTTACGCCGCTATTGTTGTTTATATGTTGCAATGCAAGTTATTTCCCTTGACAGCTCTCCTATGACATGACACGAACTAGGTAGCTGATATTCAAGGCAGTACGGAAAAACGCAAAAAAGTGAACCCTTTTTATTTTAGGCCTGATATGTAATAAATCAATGATTTTTCTGAATAATAACATAACTAAATACAAATAGTGCTCTTTACTTCGAAAGCTACAATTTGTTATTTATATCAGGGCTGGACCCAGAGGGGTTGTGTGCGGGGGGGGGGGGGGAGGGGGCGCTGAAAGCCGAAGTTTTGAACTGATTGGCGCAAGCCACGAGTGGGGGAAGAGTATGAGAGCGGGGGTTGGACCTCCCCCGAAAAAAAATGAATATCTATGTCTTTGAGAATGCATTTCATGCCATTTTGAAGCCCATTTTCCATATTCTGTAACCTCAATTTTAAGTAAGGTTAGACACTCAAACACTTTGTCCTTAGCGATTAGTTTTGCATTTCCTTGTCATCAAGTATGAGTCAGCCCAATGTTTAGAAAAACAGCAGAGCCCTTGTGAGTGGGAGGGGGGGTCTAAAATTTGAAGAAAAAAAAGCTCAAAAAAAAAAACAACAACCAAGTCCACACCTAAGAAATAATTGGGCATAGGTTCCACTGTATTGTGTACTTTTCATTCACTCCAACCCAATAACATAGACCTAGCATGACAGCAGACTCCGGACTGGGGCTCTCTTTTGCATGTCTCTGATTCTGGTCGGGGAAGGTGGGCGTACAGCTATTACTTATTAGCTTTGCGTCTAGACTACATGGAATTTGCAGTGGAAGCAACAACGGAATGGAAGATGGGGGAGAACACATGCCACAGCCTTGGGACTGGGGATAAGTGCCCCCACCCCAAATTTCCGATTTTTGTTTGGGACTGGGAGGGGGCACAGCAGTGTTTTCAGTGTTTTTCCTCCCCGACCAGACTACAGGAGATTTTAAAGTCCCATCATTTGCAAGCCCGGGTCACACTTGCAGCCCTGTGTGTGCCCATCCCAACCCCAACGTCCACATTTTTCAGCAGTAATCAGGGTTTCTTTGTTTTTTATTGTACTCACGGCTTCGGGGGGGGGGGGGGGCTCGTGTCCCTTAGCCCCCCTCCCCCTTGGGTCTGGCACTGTATATGACCGGAAAATATAGCGTACCTGTGTCTGGTGGAGAGAACTGGGGAGAGGGTGGGAAGGGGTGTACTGGTGGTGGAAGTAGCATCTGGGGTGAGTATACATGTCATGGACATTTTACTCTGAACGCCAACAGAAACAAGAGTGCATATACATGTATAACATTTTCAAATCTTCTTCAATATAATATTTTATTCAAATTGTAATTTAGGTCGAGGGATTAATTGTTTGTTTATGGTATCGCTTTTTAAAGAAAATAACTGAGCTAGATGTGTTCCTTTGACGAGTTGGCTGTGTTCCAGAACAAAACTACGCAGACATGAACAGCATTGGCAGTCTGATCAGGGACTGTTCAGCAAATCATTTATCGATAACTAGGACAGTAAACTTGAGGGTCTGTTTTAGAAGTAATAATGGCTTTGCGTATAACTTATTAAAGGATAAATCTAAATCTTATAATGTATACACAATGTATATGAATGTCTATCTAGAAAACCGTTATATTTGTCTCGAAAGAAAGGCTTCGAGTTTTTGTATAAAGAGAAATGTTTTTAAATCAATAACAAAAGTGTTAATATGCCATTGCTGATAGTTTGGTGTTTGTATTGTTTTGATAAAAACATGAAAAACACTCTGCAGCTTTGAAACCCTCCATAAAGAAACCGATAGGTGGCCTGTCGAACAGCGCCTGCAAGAAAGCAAATATGAAATGAACAGCAGGACTTATGCACATTTTTCCGTGCATGCGTTCAACATTGCGTACGTCGGACGAATATATGCATTATAATTATTCCACATATGGGCGAATGCATGAAACCACTTACATATGCGCATCACCGTTATGCAGTACTTAACTCTGGGCCAAAATGTACACAAATTTAAATTTTAAAGCCTGAAAAGTTGAAAACCCAGAATTAAAGTTTGATGGTTAAAGTTCGCACTGTAAAATATATTACAACAAAAGTATATTTCCATCACTCAGTGATGTCTAATCAATAATAGCAAATTGTGTAGGGACACATAATTAATTTCGTAGCTCTGAACTGTATCCCAAAGTCCTGTTTACGGGTACAAGTCAATGGATATATTTTATAAAATGGAATTGGGTTCTCAGATGCAAGGCTAACCTCTTCAAAGATATTTAGATAAGAATAGATGTATTTCAAGAATTGAAATACCATCCTTTCACCAAGTGATGCGGCTTATGCACATGCTGCTCCATATATGTACATCCAAACCTATAATGTCTGGGTGACTAGTGAGTCACGTGTAAAGTGCCCTCGTCCGCACACAACAGTAGGCCCATACGTTATGATATATTTTACTTATAATCAAATTTTCATTTGCATTTACTGTCATTTTCAACGAAACAAGTACTTTAACTGTCAGAGGAGCGTTTTATTAATTCAATGTGTATCTTAAAGCAAATGGTCAGGTTTCTGTATATTTTACCACTACAAAATGGGAACGTTTTATTTTGGAAGTTTGGATCGCATATTTTTTTTTATATAAATAGGGTGGTTTTGATCAATTTGGGTAGGTTTTACTTGTGTGCATTTTGACTTGTAGTGGCGGATCCAGGATTTCTTAAAAGGGGGTCTATTTGTTAATTTTACCTGATTATTTATTATTCTTTCCTGATTTTTCGGAAAACTCTCAATGAAAATAAAATGATTTTGTCTCAAAGGGGGTTCGAGCGAACTCCTCGATCCTACTGACTTGTGGACGTTTTTTACTTTGCCATGCATTCCAAATCCACAAATGCATTTCCCTACTCTTCTCGGACATTTCCAAGTACAAAACAATGGACCAAAACTAGTTTTGGATCTCCTTTTCTAAGAAGTTAAAATTAAAATACTGACTGCTCTTTTAAACCGCACATGTCAAAATGCGAACAACAACAGTTACACAATGTATATTCTTACTGGACCTGTCATCCCGGTCATTAGTGTGCACCGGGTCTCATCATTAAAAGTATTCGTTACACTTCTTCGTGGTACCAAACAGATATCCCAACATGGCTGCCAGGTGAAAGAAATTTTTATTGAGAAGAGAAATCATGAAGTATTTTATTCAATGACGGAAACTCTTGTATAAAAACAACCAGAAGTGAATTTTAATCATAATTAGAGTATTTTCTGTAAGTGTTGCGGCGGGATTATATAAAATAGGTTTGCTACACTGACATGGCATGTATCGAATCGTTACGTCAAATGGGCAATTTTAATTGGGGACCCGTTTACATAACAACATCGTATCTAATACATGTGTATCAAATATGAATCCAATACACCAATGTATTCAAAAGATATTGCTCAGAAACCATTTTTTCGTACCTACGGGATGGGACGTACGTACGTACGGACAAGGATGATGCTATATGCCCCCTCCCCCGTTAAAAATGGCGGGGACATTATAAAAATAAGATGCTTACCTAACCGGCCAAGACAATTAAACGGGGACTAATCGTGATTAAATGAAAGAAAGATGAAAACTGCAACTGCATTTAAGATAATCATAGTTGCTCACTTAAAAAAGCTGACTGGATTTTTCCATATTGATCGGCCGATGAATATTGTTTTCTTCAGCCGATTGGAGCAGTTACATTAAAAATAACCTCACCGATTACATTTATCAGCCACAAAGTTTTCTTTTCGGTCGACCGCCGCGCCATAATCTGAGCCGACCGTCGGCCGCAGGCAGCAATGTGTCGCTGTCAGGCAGCAATGAGTCGGCCGCCCTCGGCTGACTGTCGGGCGACTAATAAAATGGCTGCCCGAATCCAAACCTATTGCCGAATCTCCAAAAAACAGTCAGCCGATGGAATAAAATATAGCTGACTATTTGTAAGACACACATTATATCGTGAGGTCATTTCACTCTTCAGACCTTAGTGTTATGGATTAAGCCAGAGAGCCAGCAATACTTTTAATCAAGTGGTTGAGGCCAAAAGGTTTGAAGGTGTGTTCTTATGTAGAAAAGTATGCTGAAAACTAAAATTAAACTCTTAAGAAAAATCGGCTGGTACACAAAAATGCTATGCGCAGTGGAATACCCCGGGGGTAGGCAATTTCTCAAATTAGCACTGAAATGGGATACCCTATATCACAGAATCTAATTTTACCTACCTTGCACCCCCATGACATTTTTTCTTTGGTGCCAAAAAAGTATTCTGGGTCCCCCTGAATGAGAAAAAATGTTCCTAAACATAAACTCATTTGGGCTATGTGAAAATGCATGGTTACCATGGCAACACTGTTGTGCAATGCTTACAGGTAGGGGTGTACATACCAATTCAATCATATCTTATCTGATACCTATCATAGACTACTAATGATGGTACCAAACGTATGTCTAGCCTTTAATTTGGTACCAAGATTAGTAGTAAATGATAAGTATCAGCTAAGATATGATTGAATTTGTATGTACACCCCTACATGTAAGAATTGCATTAAGGGTTACCATGGTAACCATGCAATTTCGCAAGACCCAAATTTGTTTATTTTTCAGAAACATTGTTTTCTCATTCATGGGGTCCCAAGAAACAATTTGACACCAATGAAAAATTGTCATGGGGGTGCAAGGTAGGTCAAATTAGATTCTGTGGTATAGGGTACCCCATTTCAGTGCTAATTTGAGAAATTGCCTACCCCCGGGGTATTCCACTGCACATAGCATTTTTGTGTACCAGTCGATTTTTTAAGAGTTTAATTTTGAATCTAGCATACTTTTCTACATCAGAACGCACCTTCAAACCTTTTTGCCTCTGCCACTTGATTAAAAGTATTGCTGGCTCTCGGACTAATTAGAGATGAGTTGTAAAATATGTTTTATACAGAAGGAATGATACCATTTTCCCTTTCAATATTTCTGCTTTAATTAGAAACTTTTTTCCATGCTTAACTCTTAATATATCCTGTAAAATTCTTTTAAACAGTATAGAACAAGATCAGCTGACTCCTGAGAAGGCAGCTGATCTCAATATACACTGTTGTCAGCTCTGCTTGTAAATACATGCTTAAAATTGGAATATCTTTTATAGCCGAAGCGATAAAAATAACACATTCTGTATCATTTTTTCTCATATCAAGTCGGTTATCTTCGCAAAATCATATTACAACATGTATCGTAAAAGACATGACATACTATGTATTGACAAAATCATAATTCAACACTTATTGTCAAAAGCATGACACAATAAGCATTGTAAAAATCATGACAAAAAGTATTGTCAAAAATCATGACACAACACGTATTGTCAAAATCATGATACAACATGTATTGTCCAAATTATGACAAAAAGTATTGTCAAAATCATGTGATACCACGTATTTTAATAATCATGACACACCACGTATTGTCAAAATCATTACACAACACGCATTGTCAAAATCACGACACAAAACGTATTGTCAAAATCATGACATACCATGTATTGTCAAAATCATGACAAACCCCGTATCAAAATAATGAACCGCCACGTATTGTCAAAATCATGACACATTACGTATTGTCCAAAATTATGACACAACAGGTCATGTCAAAATTATGACACAACACGTGTATTATCAAAATCATGACACAGCACGTTTTGTTAAAATCATGACACGCTGTGTATTGTCAAAATCATGACACATCAAGTACTCTCAAATCATGACACACCATGTATTGCAATAATCATGGCACACCACATTTTGTCAAAATCATAACACCATGTATTGTCAAAATAATGACACGACACGCATTGTCAAAATCATGACACCAAACGAATTGTCAAAATCATGACACACCATAAATTGTCAAAATTATGATGAAACGTATTGTCAAAATCATAAAACACCAATAATTGTCAAATAATGACACAACACGCATTGACAGTATCATGGCTCATCACGAATTGTGAAAATCTTGACACACCACGTTTTGTACAAATCATAACACAATATGTATTTTCAAAATCATGAAACAACACGCAATGTCAAAATCATGATTCAACAGGTATTGTCAAAATCATGACACAAAGCGAACTGTCAAAATCACGACACACCATGAATTGTTGAAATTATGACAAAACATAATGTCAAAATTATGAAACACCGAGAATTGTCAAAATCATGACGAAACAGAACATTGACAGTATCCTGACACATCGTGTATGGTAAAAATCTTGATACACTACGTTTTGTTCAAATCATGACACAATACGAAATGTATTGTCTAAATCATGACACAACACATATTGTCAAAATCGAGACACAACACGTATTGTCAAAAAGATAACACATCGCGAATAGTGCAAATCATGACACATCATGTATTGTCAAAAATATGACAGCACGTTTTGTCAAAATCATGACACATCATGTATTGTCAAAAGTATGACAACACGTATTGTCAAAATCATGACACATCATGTATTGTCAAAAGTATGACAACACGTATTGTCAAAATCATGACACATCACGTATTAGCAAAATTATTACACATCACGTTTTGTTCAAATAAGGCACAAAACGTATTGTCAAAATCATGGCACAGCACGTATTGTCAAAATCATAACAGACCAAGAATTGGCAAAATCATGACAAACCTCATTGTCAAATATTTACACACCACGTATTATCAAAATCATGTCAAAACACGTATTGGCAAAAGCATGACAAGCCAACATGTATTGTCAAAATCATGACAGAACACGTATTGTCAAAATCATGACTCTCCACGTTTTGTTCAAAGAAGGACACAAAACGTATTAGCAAAATCATGACAAAACAGCACATATTGTCAAAATCATGACACCACAAATATTGACAAACCACATATTGGCAAACTCATGACAAAACAACACGTATTGTCAAAATCATGACACTCCACGTTTTGTTCAAATAAGATCACACTACGTATTGGCAAAATCATGACAAAACAAAACGTATTGTCACAATCATGACACAACACGTATTGTCTAATTCATGACACTCCACCTTTATTAAAATAAGGACACAGCACGTATTGGCAAAATCATGACAAAACAACTTTTAATGGTATGTGATAACTAGAATCAAACATTCGGGCTCGTGTATTATTGAATTTATTGAACTGAATGCGACAAAGCGATACAATGATTGACAAGCTCCGCATTTTATTACTTTTCCCAAACTCGTTAAATAAATCAAGTAAAACATGAGCCCTCGAGTAAGATCCTCTTTATGAGGGGTGATCATAAATTTTTGGTCCTGGCGCGATATCTCTGTAACCAGCAATGCAACGTGCCTGAAAATTGTACCAAACAAAAATACATTTGTTGTCTATACACCGCTCTGACAAGTTTTATATAACTCGAAGGAGCTACTGGAAATTTACCCTGAAACCACCATACCCTCAATGAACTGACCTATCAAGCAGACTGTGCATATTAGAGACCTCACTATTCAGACAAGAGCAGCCCCAGCAATATCGTTTTCATAGATGCTCAATGTCTATCTGAAAACCAAATATTTCTTGTTCATATGGCGAACTTTCTATATGATCTGGGGTTCCTATATATTTGAATCTATGGCTATGCAACGATCAGCCATAATCAAATTTTGACCACTTAAAGTTTTATCTGGCCCATACTGCCTAAACAGCTGTATTAAAGGTAAAACAAATTTTAGGCAAACTTAGCTATGGTTTCCTCTTTAATTGCACGACGGTGGGTCAGGCCTAAGACTCTTTGACGACTCCGACGTAAAGCGTTAATCGGTGGGTTGGTGCCTGATGCTTATCTGTAGCTGGACCCACCGCGGCTCAATTTGAGGTTTTCTTTAGCTCTGACTATCTGTGAGTCATGAGCCCTTTTCTTTGTTTCATCATGGTGTGTAAATTTATTTCTCCATGATGATACATTGCACGAGTTAGATGACCTCCATGCGAGCTGAACATTTCTTGTACTTCAACAACAGCATAATCTAGGGCGAAGATTTGGTACCAGTAAAATGCATTTAAGCCCCCTGGTGGCTTAGGCTGCTGTCCGTTCTTAGGCGGTGGTTCTGTTGTTGTTGACTTCCTGTTAAATGTTACTGTCATTGTGGGAGTCTGTGATTGTTCTATATTTTGTTGTACGTTACTTTGTGTCCATTTTTATATTGCAATCATCTTGATGGGGAAGAGAGAGCTGGTTGCTTTGCCTAATTTGTCTGATGGTTGAGTGGCTCTTCCTCGCAGTGCTACGGGGTTGTCTGCGGTTTGTGATTGTTGTAATTCCTGATCATACTCACTTACTATTTTAGATGAACTGACTTCTGTCTGAAGCAATTATGAATATCTGGTGATACTAACCCACATAAGAAGATTAAAACGAGTCCACAAATTAGGTCAATATTCGGTGGTACACAAATTTGCATGTGTATATCATATCTAAAAATAAAATCCTATCAATTGTCTAAAGGTGCACTATATCGTAAAACGATGCAATATGGGATTAAATGGAGCACAAGGCATCCGTTCAAAGCCATTAAAAAAGAAAATTCTTATTTAAAAACAATAATTATTTTGATTTAACAATCCGCCAATTAAGAATCAGATATTAAGTAATTAAAATAATATTAGTCCAACATTTTTTGCCGATATTAGGTTCAGCATGTTTTATGTCCCAGTTGATAGACAAAAATAGAATATTCTTTAAAATAAAAAATCTGCAATGTCTGCAAAATGACGTAGTTGTCAATTTCAATGACGTCATAATAATCGTGCATTGTGCCTTAAATATTGAATTGATACAACCTGTCGCAATTCTAACCTTTGAAGGACATTTTAAGTAACAATAAGTAAAAATACAATGCAATTTCATTTCGTGGTTTTAAAGATGCAGGGCTTCTAAGATTCAGATTCAAATATTATTATAATCCTACGAAATGAGAACGGGCCAGTGGTATGGAGTGGGCCATATATAACGGGCTGTAATTATTGAAAAAAACAGTGCTGCGAGAAAATATTAGCAATATTATAAATGTAAAAAACTTGTTCTTTTGAATGGTGTATAGTATGAATCTCAAAATGTCTCTTGACAAAGCTACAAGGTAAAAGAGACTATTCTAACATAATCTTTCTATGCTAATGTCCTGCTGATGCAACTAAGATTAATGCTTGTTGATTGTTTCACAGATAAGAAAGCACAAGTGCCAGAAAGCTGCGTTACAGAGGGGGTTAGTCTCAAGAGACTTTATGAAACATTGTAAAGCACGGTTTATCTCCCCTCTATCTCTGTGGACATAACCAAGAAGATTTAAACATGTTTCTCTATGACAAACAGTGTTAGAGTTCAACAGTCTGATCATCATTTTGACATATTTTGTGGTTCGATACTTCTGTCCAAGATCTCTGCGGTTAAGGTATGGAAGAAACCACCGCAGAAAATGTCCATCAACAACACCCCATCTATACCACTCAGGAAAGGTAAAATGTTTTTCTAAGAGCTTGAAGGGTGTTATATAATGTCTTATCATCTCGTAATTTATAGCAGCTGGAGTAATCTGCTGCTCATGTGGAAAGAAATGTACGCATGGCTGGTTATAATCTCGCAATAGTTCAATTTGTGTGATACCTTGGCTGTCTTGTGGAAGTAGTTGTATGTCTTGACCAGGTACATCAGGTTGATAGCAGCTACACAAAGATAATTTGTCGCTAACGGTTAATGATGATAAAACATCTAAAGACAACTGCTGGTACCCCAGCATTGATAGTGCAGATGCCTGCTTTAGTTTAGCAGATGAATTAATAGGATCAGCTAGGAACCAGGCGTTGTCCTTGAGAATAAACTGTACTGCTTCTGTTGATTTATCTATCCTTTGTAAAATTTCACATGATAAGAGACTAAGATAAAGAAAGGGTAAGATCAGTGATAAGGCTCTTTGTGTTTCCTCTTCAGTATGAATTGTTATTCTTCTGGTCCCAGATAAATCTGAAATATTGTGTACGAGCGCTTCCTTCATGTGTTTGATTCTAGAATCTCTATCACAACGGAGACATTCAATATATGGTTGATAAACATATTCGAAACTTATCTTGAGGCGGGCTAGTGATGTGTGAATTAGAGGATCTCGAGCTTTTACTCTACCATACAGTCTTAACAGAGGATCACTTCGCCTTATTGGATATGTTCTTAAATAGTAACCTATTTTGTCAGTTTGGAGATTACAAAGTACATCGCGTATGTCACAGTTCAAAGTCCAGTCTATTCTGACAGCTAGTTTTCGCCTCAATTTTGGTTTAGTAATTCGGTCAAACATATTTTCTTCAGGTATGAAATAATTTGGTATGTTCTCTTCCCTGATCCATAAGCGAATCTGTCGTAAGCACATTATAAGACATCCCACCAAGTTTTCAGGTACCCATAGTTCACTTGGTGTGTTTTCCAGAATATATAACATACATGTTTTGAAGTGATAAGATGTCAATGTGTCCTCTTTAATATCTTGCTGTATGAGCTCTTTCTTAAAGATCTTAAGAAGAATGTAACATTTAAGCTGTACAGAGTTAAACTGAGTGACAAGTAAACGCTCCTGATGTGAGAAAGATATTCTCCATTGAAATTGTTTATCAATACTGGCTGGGTGACAGGCGGATACGACAATAAATCCCAGAGATTTACATTGTTTGATCAGTTCCTTGGAAGGCCAGCCATGAATGCGTCGCCTTGACAACCATTCGCGTGCACATTTTGGCCAATCTGTACAAGACAAGGCCAATACAGTATCTGATGATGACCAGCCTTTTGCAGCGTCTAGATGGATTGCTGGGCCTTCCTTTCGATGCATTTTTGACAGCATCAAACCTTCCATGCCTGTTTTTTGGATCAAACACACTCTGTTGTTCATGTCTACAGACAAATGATGATACTTATGTAACTCTAATTCAGGAACCCTCTCCCATTGAACGTCTCCATTATGAACCAGTTGAAGTCTTACATATCCAGGCTGAACATCAGGCACCAATAGGTAACTGTTAGAACTTGGACAGTAAGCAGAATCGGTGACCACTGGCATGTGAGGCAGTATTGCTGCTTTATCAGAGTCTGGTAGCAAATCTTGTGTAGAGGTGCCTTCATACGTACTACCAAATATATACACTAAACCAGGCAAGTTTGCAATAGTATGTATAATTTCAGTTGAATGGGCAATCTCCATGACTTTATTTCTAGTTTCAATTGTGGCGCCAAGATCTTCCACTACATCAAACAGAGCCCGAGATAATGCTTTGTGACGATTCATTTCGTCTTTGCTCGGTACTATATTGGGGCCTGAAATAAATTACAGAAGAGATTATGGGATTTATCACAAATATTTTAAACAACCTTTGTAAAATGATATGAGCCACAGAATGATATTTCGAACAATGTGGTACGTGCGACTAGTATTTGCTTGTTGCTTGGATACTCTATGACTGTTTAGCTACTGATCAAAGTAAGTAAGGGTGCAAATATCAGGAATTGATACAATCAAGTACCACACCTAGCCCAGGATACCAATTGGCAAGTAACAAACTCCCAGATAGACACCACAAACGAGAGCCAAGAGGTCAGCCCTTTCCCAGCAGGTGAACACAAAGCACATATAAACAGACGTGTACAAAAGCAAAGCAAACGCAAGACAGAAAAAGCATAAAAGATCCACAAAAGAAGTACCGCCTTGGAACGGTCAGTAAAATACTTTACTGGAGGGCTTAAACCGGTTTAACGGTGCACCAACCTTACCTTAGTTCAGATGTGCATCAAGACACATAGATGTTTGGTTTGCATGAAAGACCCCTAACTTATCAAAATATCATTTGGAGTTTCTAAGCTTAAAAGGCTGCACAGGCTCGTTTGAGTCTATTCATGTCAAAATGTCACATGATTGAAAATCACATGTCATATATTATGATCGTGTCTTGGAATAATATAACGCTATATATTGTATTGGTGTCAATGTCAAACACTAATGTGTTACTAGGTTTTAAGTGATCCCCGTTTGTCTTCTTTTAAACAGCTTTAAATTGAACTTAGAAGAACGGCACTTAGCATGTGGATTTAAAGGCCGACTGCGTAACTAAAATTTATTTTGGGGAGACGCCCTTATTTGTAAACGAAGCCCAAATCCCCTGTGCAAAAGAATAAATTTCGTTGTTTTTTCCTGTGAATATACCCATGTGTACCCAAATAGATACACATGGTATATTTGCATTGCTATGATGATATGTACTAGCCTACAGGAATATTTATATCCGTTGATTCAAAGAAAATCAATTATGCAAACCTCACTCGTCATCATTTTGACACACAAACGCACGCACACACGCAATTGTAAGAGTAAGACTCCTAGACCGTAGGCAAATATAAGGCTTAAGCATGAAACATGCATGTACATGTAGCACCTTCCATCTCAATTCATTGACTCTATTTGCCTACGAGGTAATTTGTCATGGTTTCGTTGTCTGCTGATATTTTGTCAAAATCAGTTTGTTTGTTGTTGTTGTTTTTTTCTAAATTTTTTTTTTCCGGAATATCAGTAGAGAGTCGAGCAGTTTGGATCCAGATCATGCCAGACGATTTGTCGGGCCTGATCTGGATCCAAATTATTTGCAAAGGTTATCAGCAGACAAAACTAGTAAGTAACAAGTTTATGACGACAATTCAAGCAAATTAGAGAAATGACGAGAAATAGCAAATCGGGGATATACATTAAACTTAAAGAGCATCAAATATTTGCCTGCTAAAGCTATTTCGCTGATAAACTTTGTCAACAGCCGAAGCCAAGTTCAGGCTTAAAATATTGGACATTAACCGGATCCATAATGTTTGATAACCTACTTGTATTCTTGAAAGACATATTTTTAGGAAACAATTATCTCAAAAGAAAATTCAGCAGAGGACAACAACCCAGCATTTAAGGTTCAGACAATACTGTTACTTGAATCGTGTTTTGAACAAAGGCCAATTCAATGCATCGATTTAAGATGAACAGTGAAGTTTATGAGTCAGTATAAGCAGTGAATCATAGTCTAATGCCCGAAGATTGGGCCAGTTAAGTAATTTTAGCGTGAAGTTGCGATTGTCTTCATCAGTTTAAACACCTGATGTGGGTGCTCAAAAGAACCGTATCATCGAGAGGGTTGTTTTGAGTACACACAACATGGTTGAAAAATACGAGATATAATTTTCTGTTACGCACTTTTATCTGTGGGACTGACGAATTACCTCCACTGACCTGTATAAGCCATGTTTTATTTACATCATTAGGTTCACTTGGGGACTAATTCAAAGAGAAGCAGCAATTTACCAAAACACACCAAAATTCATCTAATCCCAGCCTATACAAAAACTCATATTTATGTGCAAAAAATGCAATTACGCGGTCTATATCTAAATTCATTTCTCTTATTAACTATCAATTAAAATCACCATTAAAGAATAATTAGCAAAATACGGGGGTCACTTAGGACCTGGAAACACAGTAGTCATGCTAGTGGTTTACAGATGTTGGTGACGTTATGAAATGGCGCACATAGCAACATCGCAAAAATATAGAGAATATTAGCTTTTTAGGTGAATACCAAATATATTCTACTCAGGACTGCTGTAAACCATCAGTATATTTTATATTTTCACCTTTCGAGACAAATTTATGTTGTATTTACCGAAAAAAAAAACGTTTTATTTTATGCTCCAGGAGTAACATACGACAAAACTTAGCATGTTTCCTGTTCGGTGCTCATCCAGTTTGACCGTTTCAGTATAATTATTGGGTACCACCATAGGTGCAAAATGGCTTAGGTGTGGTACTTAATTGTATCGATTCCTGATCTTTGCACCCTTATTTACTTAGAATAACATTAAGCATATAGAACACAATAAGTCCACACTTAAAGAAAGTCGCACAAGGCACTTTAACACAAAATTCACGCGCAAACACGTTACCTTAGGCCAAATGATAACGCCATTATGTTGATTTTGACGTCACAGCATGATGGACGCCATTTCTTACATATAGAATTTACTTAAACATTTTCTTTTTAAAAAAAATCCCAGTCCCGGAATTGTCAAAAAGTCCTTTTTTGACAACAGTGAAATAATATAACACGTTTCACTCACTACTGAATTGATACGATATTATTTAGTTGTAGAAAATATCAATTTTATACGCATTTGATATCCATTGACTGCAATGCCTGCGATAAAAAAAATGCAAGCATAGTTACGTTTTCATACAGCAAAAGTGATTTTGAAAAATTTAAAACCGAATAATAAATATATTATAATATTATTGCACCTGTATTATTGAATTTACTAAACACGTTTAGATAAACCTATAAAATACAAGACAAGTCTTGCATTGTATTACTTGTACCTCGACTCATTTAATAAATTCAGTATTATACAGTATGAGCTCTTATGTTAATCATCTATTTAAAATGCACATGTATCTTATGGGACACCATTTTAACATTTTGTCTCTACGTTCATTATGTTTCTACTTTCTGTTTTCAGCTTTTAGTTTAAAATGTGTTTTGTGTGCTCAAAAGAACCATTCTAATTTTAGAGTAACATTAAGAACAGTCTCATTGAGACGGTTCCTTTGAGTACCCGCCGTACATTTTTTGGCTGGGATATAAGAATACTACATAAAATATTAGATTTTCTCGAGACAACACCCAACTAAATTAGTACATGCATATGGACAGCCAGGATAACCCCCGTGTTACCCCAGTCACTGTCAGTTCTAAAGTTGGCGACTCTATTGCTTATTTTATTTATTTTCTTGGAGGGGAGGGGGCGGGTGATATTAGCAGATTATTGGGAGAGGAGCTACGTAGCAAGTTAAATAAAGTAGTCCCAGCTGGGAATGGATCCGCAGCTAGGATGTTAATGCACTTTGAGATACAGTAACCGTTAATGTTACAGATTTAATTATCAGATGGAATTCTTGGACTTGTCCAAAGTGTGCACCACTCAATTTGAACTTCGAAGAGATAAAGCCTGCCTTTGAAGCAAAACGCAACCCAGTTTCCTCAGCTACATAGTTTAGCTGGAAAATTGAAACTTGCCTCCAGCAAGTTTGTATGGGATATTTTTCAAAAAGCGAAAAACAAAGGCACTTGTCAGTCTGCGCAGATGCTGGTCGCAGCAGACTGGTTTATCTCGTTGTTGTTCGCAAACCCTCAAGTTTTTTTTCATATTCAAAATAAATCAGAAAACAATCTACTTACTAAATGGATTCGTCATAATTATATATTATTTCTGCATAAAAAATTAACCACGGCTGTTAATATAATCGTTCTCGCTATCTCGCAACTATAAACTATTTATGTATTGTTCTCCTCGGATGAATGTCCACAGACTTGACAAAAGAATTGTATAGGCATTGTATATCTCAATCAATACGCAATGTCAAAATATCCAAATCGCAATACGAGAAGACATTTGGGCCATGACAGATAAAACACAAAATCTTACTAAGCTACATAATGGAATGGGCACGAGGAGAATGGCCCATAAATGCGTGAAATATGCAGAATTTGACTTCACCAAATCATTTAGTAATCAATTATTATCACATTGTTGGTTACTATATCATTAATATTCGAACGCAAGTCACATTGAAAATATTCTAAAATTAGAAAGTAGGAAAAGATCAGGAATGGATTCAATATAGCACCACATCTGACCAAGGACACGGGTCACCACATGGGAAAGTGACTTAAACACAGTAATCTATCACCAAGAGGTCAGCCCTTTGCCAGCAGCTGACCACAGGGCTACTATAAACAGACGCGCACAAAGGCGTAGCAAACACAAGACAGAAAACATATAAAAGATTCATAAGATAAAGATTCATAAAAGAAGTACCGCCTTAAATATTTTACTGGAGGGCTTAAACCGGTTTCACGGCGCCAACCTCACCCTTAATTCAGATGTGGATCAAGACACATAGATATTTGGTTTGCTTTAAGCCCCCTAACTTATCAATGCATCATCTCCCAGAACATATAAATCAAGATGCATGATATTTTTGTGAAAAATGCACAGGGCATATAGTCATTACACAGTTGGATGTAAGCATGGAGTAGTTCTGGTATTCCATGTTTAAACTAGACAAGTGCCCTGATCCAGGTTTGCCCTCAGTTGTGACCTTTAGCCTTACCCTGAAGTATTAAACCTTAAGGAATGAAGTCACAGAGCGAATGTCAATCCTAAATGGTACATGTTGTTCAAATACGAATGGGCCGCGACACTAGAAACCCTGTCTTCGGGGGTTTGCCATTAACACAGGCGCAGACCAGCCTGCGCATCCACACAGTCTGATTAGCACCTTCGTTATTCGCCTTATGTAAGCTTGCTACAGGTGAAATTTCAATTCTCTAGCTAGATTCTGTAGCTGAGGAGACTGGTTCAAAACTCGTTTTGTCGGAAAACCCCGAAGACTGGTTTTCTCGCGACGCATCCCAAATGATTCCATCACAGAAGGTGATTTTTTTCTACTAAATCAGATGTCTCCCAAACCCCTTTGGTCTGTGAAAGATCAAAATGGCACTAAATGCAATTTCAAGCTTAAATAATGGTGAATTGGACCCCCTTTGACAAAACTTTCTGGATCCGCGCATGACGTATATGGTCCTATTGCTAATTGTTCAGTATATTTGAGGAAATTCGCCAAAAATACCCCTCATATTTTTCAAAAGGAGATATAGGATGTATGGCTACCTTTTTATGTAGTCCTTTGGGAGGTCTAATCAAAAATTCGGAGTACGACAGAAAACATGCCTCTTGATTAGTTTTATAGTAGGCATTCATTTAATATTACCTCAAAGAATAGCCAAAGATGATATAATTTTATAAATACAATGTTAAGATTGTCAGTGATTACCTTGAACTGCCTTCAATCTGGTCTGTAAACTGACTTTTTTCTGTCGGTTGACTGTCTTGTCGGTGAACTGTCTCAATTCCGCATATACTTGGGTCAAGGTGTTTTGTCTTCTTCTTTCTGATAATTTATGACACTCACTCATTTACTGAGGAGTGTCTTCGTGTGCCATGATCACCGATATATATAGAATACTAGGTGAGCGTCTTTTGATATCAAGTTTACCAGGCATGGCTTTGAGAACGCTTGTTGACATCAGGAGGCTTGTCACCTGCTGGGAAAGGGCTGACCTCTTGGCTCTCATTTGTGGTGTCTGCTGTGAGTTTGTCACTTTCCCATTGGTAGTCAGGTGTGGTACTTGATTGTATCGATTCCTGATCTTTGCACCCTTACTTACGTTGCAAAGATATAGAGAATACTAGAAGAGTGTCTTTTGATATCAAGCTTACCAGGCATGGCTTTGAGAATGCTTGTTGACATCGTCAGGCTTGCCGAGGTATAAAAAAAATACTAGGTGAGTGTCTTTTGATATCAAGTTTACCAGGCAAGGCTATGAGAACATTTGTTGACATCGCAGGCTTGTTGAGATATTAAGAATACTAGGTGAGTGTCTTTTGATATCAAGTTTACCAGGCATGGCTACGAGAACGCTTGTTGACATTGCGAGGCCTGTAGATATAGAGAATACTAGGTGGGTGTCTTTTGATATCAAGTTTGCCAGGCATGGCTTTGAGAACGCTTGTTGACATCGCGAGGCTTGCCGAGATATAGAGATTACTAGGTGAGCGTCCTTTGATATCAAGTTTACCAGTCAAGGCTTTGAGAACGCTTGTTGACATCGCGAGGCTTGCAGAGATTTAGAGAATACTAGGTGAGTGTCTTCTGATATCAAGTTTACCAGGCAAGGCTTTGAGAACGCTTGTTGACATGGCGTGGCTTGCGGAGATATAAAGACTACTAGAAGAGTGTCTTTTGTTATCAAAGTAAGGAAGGGTGCAAAGATCAAGTTTACCAGGCATGGCTTTGAGAACGCTTGTTGACATCGGGGGCAAACATTTGCTACCTTGTTGCTACATTTGTGATTCCGATAAAAGTTATATGCAACATGACCATGTTCTGATAAAAGTTGAATTTTGACCTTTGACCCAACAGTCAAGTGGGAGGTCTGTGGGCAAAATATTTGCAACCATGTTGCTATATTTCGTGATTCTCTTTATTTGGATATGCAACATGACCATGTTCTGAAAAGGTGGAATTTTGACCTATTGACCCCATCCCGAGAGTCAGAGGGGGGGAGGGTCTGCGGGCAAAATATTTTCTACATGTTGCTGCATTAGTGATTTTTTTAAATTTGATATGCAACATGACGATGTTCTGAAAAAAAGAATTTTGATCTTTTGACCCCAACCCCAGGGTCAGGGGATAGGGAGTTGGGTAGGGTCTGTGAACAAAATATTTGCTACATCATGTGTCCTTTTTTCGAACCCCATAGTCAAGATAACGCATTCAGTCTGTTACATGGGCTCATACCTAAAAAACGACAAATGATGCTATTAAATTTTCTTATCATTTTTTTATTATCTGATGCTCAACCATATTTTTCCGGGACTTTCCACCAAGATTTTTCGCATATTGCACAAGCTCGATGAAAATATTCATCTGAATTCCAGTTGCCGATCTCAGTCTTGATCAGGCCTGTATATATCACCTTCGAGCACATCATAAAATTGAATACACAGCCCAAAATAACATGAATTTTTACATTTTTATATATGCTTCTGGTACACTTTCCTCACGCAAAAAGTAAATCTGACAAAAGGAGATAATTCTCTGAGCTCCTATTTACACCATAAACGTAGGGACCCGTGAGAGGTTGCATGACATTCCCCGATTTTTTATTCTCTTCCTAGGACAATAAATATTGATTATAATATACAGAACATGCAACATTTGTTTACCTTTTTAGCTCCCCGAAATCTAAACCGGTAGACACTCGAATTGTTTTCTCGCTCAACCAGGGGTTGAGCATCTGACCGTTTGATAGGCGTGCTCAATCTAAGTAAAAAAAGGGCCATAGCTCAGTCAACATTTTGCAGATTACCCCCTTACCCCCTTATCGAACTGGACCTGTACTTTATGAAGCTTGACCCTTCTGTAAAGTTTAAATGAAATTGCTGCATGCCTTCAAGAGTTATAGGTCAGAAACCAGAAGTGTGACGCCGCGGGCGACGATGACGACGACGCCACCGAAGTCATGATCCCTATGTGTCATGCTTGCTTCACAGGCAACACAAAAAGTATTGTCTAAAAATTCAAGTCTTCAGAAAGACAATGCCGCTTGAATTATCAAAATATGTTCTCAAGTAAAAAAAAGTTATAAAGTTATGCTGCTTTGAACATTACAACATTACTACCCTTCAGAAATCTGTGATGAATTACACATCGCTGTGCGTCTGCCATTTTTCCGATACTCGCAAAGTTATTTACGTATTATAGTAGCGTTAAATATAGCAGCATCGCAAAAAAAAACGCATATATTTAGATTACTAAAATTACACTATTATATTTGTTGGGGAAGCCCTGGCAAACATTTTGAGGTCCGGTCGGAAAATAGCGACGATACACGTCTTAGAAGTTCACCAATCTTCAAGCACGTATTTTTAGTCACATGGCGGCGGAAAATGCCTGATTTGTTTTAATGATACCACTCATTAATGCAAGGTCTCATTAATGCAAGGTCAAACTGTTTCTTGTGTGACCATTTGGTTATTTTTTATGAATATTTGAAATAAGCATCTGATTGAGGTCGGTGGCCACCATTGATCGCATTTGCTGAAAATTGATCAATGTCGGCTAAACTGAAGTCCCGATAGGGCAATAAGTGTACAACGTAACTCAATAAATAAAATATCATCAGAAAGCTTATTCTTTTTTAGATGTTATTGATATACCGGTATAGCATATTCTGAGTTTATTAAATTCAGTATTATGTTAAAATCGTGGCTTGAATTGTCGGACCCAGTATAAACGGACTGGTCACTGACGGAAATATAAACTTATGTTGCCGTGGCTTTGTTTTTGCGCTATTTCAAAGTACTACAGTCAATAAAATTGATACCCGAGATTATACGAAGTTATTCCCGGTATGCAAAGTTGAAATATCACAAGGTACAGTAAATAAAATTGAAGTTTTATCATCTTTCGGTTGATTTCTGACGAATTTCGGCTAAAAGTGCCGAAATAGCTTAAAAGGTACCTTGATATCTTGTTGATTTTCATAAAGACGGGTAAATTTTCAATAAATATAACAGAACAGTCTTAAAGATAGTATATTGAACCATTTTCGTTTTGAAAAATCACATACATGTATATGCAGAGAAATCATACGTTTTGAAAGCTCAGCCTCGACACCTACCTGTCAGTGAACAGTCCGTGTATACCGAGTCCGATGTTATAATGGTGACAGTTAAGAAAGCCATTATTGATCGATTCGTGTGTCATTACTACCAAAATGTTATTTACAATAAACTATTAAAGTATAAATGAATGCAAGTTTCCACAACCTACCTCCGATATACAGGCCTACTGCTTTCTATGTTCGCCCGATAATTGATCGACTTAAATAGAACATGAACGACAAGCAGTCCGCATTCTGAATAAGTTGGTAATCCAAAACAACGAAAATAAGTAAGGTACCAATTATTGATTGATTAGATGTAGATGTAGATTGACCATGAAATTAAGAAGGACAACCGTGATTAAATGTTACAAAGATTAAAACTGTAACTGCAGTTACTGTTTTGTGACCGTGATTCCAATGTTAATCTGTTTTGGTTTAAAAATGAGCCAATGCCTGTCATACAAACATAATGAGTGTGCACCATGCAAAGACTCAGATGAGTTTGGGTGTCCGCCAAATTTGCCGTTCATTCTTTGCTATGGCCTCCGTGTGTAACTATGGATCCAAGCTCTCCTCGTGCGGACAGATTTATCAGTCTTCTCGTGACGGACGGCCACATTGTTTGTTTACTCGTGTTGTGGCTCATATTCCGTTTCATAAGGCCAAATAAAAAGTACCTGTGTTTAGGGTAACCCGACCATACCTAAATTTACTGGTGAAACCTAGACTTTTTTCAAGTTTTCTGGAAAAAATAAAATTTTATCCATTTTGAAAGGCAAAATTGCCTTTCAAAATACATAAAACTGTACATTTTTTCCAGCTAGAATATGTCTGCCTACCCTACCGTAAATGTTCAGACGAGTTAACCGATACACACATATCTTTATTTGGCTTAACAGAACATACTATTTTTGTACGTGGATTGTTGTGATATTGTTTTTGTGTTGCTTTCTCATGGAGGATCTCTATGATTCCTTGAAACTATTAAAGGGCCCGCGTTTCAAAATGAAAATGTACACCTCTAGGCTGGATAGGCAAATCACGTTTTATTTAAAGTAAGTAAGTGAGCAAAGACCAGGAATCGATACAATCAAGTACCACACCTGACCCAGGATACCAATGGGAAAGTGACAAACTCACAGTTAGACACAACAAACGAAAGCCAAGAGGTCAGCCCTTTCCCAGCAGGTGACCACGAAGCACATATAAACAGACGTGCACAAAAACATAGCAAATACAAGACAGAAGAAAACAACATAAAATATCCACAAAAGAAGTACCGTCTTGGAACGGTCAGTAAAATATTTTACTGGAGGGCTTATTTAAGTTCGTTTTTCGGTTACACCAAACCTTAGTATACATGTCTTATAATTTAACATGTGCGAGTGAAACGGCCCACTAACATGTGCAAGGTGTCACAATATTGTATCATTTGGGTAATATTATTGTGTAAGTACTTCATTAAATAAGAATCATGGAACTTAATATCAAAGATTAGTGTGTTTTTTTCTTTGCCAATCCATAATAGGGAAAAACACTGAGCATATCAACTTCTACCAATAAACATACTAGCATGGTGGTTCAAACTAAGCAAGTATTCAAGAATGTTTTACACTGAAACATAATTATTGTATTTTTACATCTCGATGAATAAGGGCCATATGCTTACATCAAGTTGAAAAAATATGTTACCGGTTCTTGAATTTCATGAAATTTGGTCAACATATTCTTAAAAATATATGGATAGTTTATATGCGGAAATGGTATCTTGACAAAGACCGCAACGTGTTAAAATTTTAATTCCAAATTTGACTGAATACAAATAATTCAGTTGAAAATTTGGGGTACCATGTCATAAAATGAATGTCCACCCACTATCCTAATACATACAAAGCCATTTATAGTATAAACAAACTTATCAATGATAAAGTTATTTCATAAAACATTTATTCGCCCGTTACATGCTATGTCAATTACTTTAGAAATGATTATAACGGGATACCCAAAGGTATGATAGTGATATCATACATGAAATCATACACTAGCACTGAAATTGCATAAAAACTCAAATGCACCATAAATATAAAGGTCATAACCCAGGCCATTAATAAACATAATACAATCAAATTCCAAGCGTGGACAGACTCCCTTGTTAATTTCTCATACCTTGTAAGAGCCCCTTTGATGATTGAGAAGAGTGAACACGCATATATACTTGACAGCAAAAGAAACGCATATTTTCAATATCCATTTCATACCAGAAACCCTTATCAAATTTTACCCTAAATGATATGAAAATGTTCGATCGTACTCATGCTTTCGTTCAATAACATTTTATTCGTCATTACACAGGTAATAATAATTTTTTGTTAATTAATGTAAAAAACGCAAAAAACAGCGCCGTACACGGGAAAACACAGGATTTGAATCGGATTTCATTGCATGTCACCAGAACACACTGTAACAGATAAGAAAACAGCATAATGCTTTAAAATTCATTGCTGTAGAAATGAAACTGCTAGTCGGAAAATCTGGATTTTTTGCATTTTTTGCATTGGTATTAAAAACCACCGGAATCTTGGGGTAAAAGTATATCTGGAACCGTATGATTGATGTCAAGTAAGGTAGTGTCCAACAGAACCGTTTAAAACAAATGTTTGGACCCTTTCTTGCCTGTATTAAACACACTTCCGGTTAATTGTTCGATAATGTAACTGGGTTACAATAGTCCACCTTAAAGAATATCGGAAAATTTAAACTTCATAAGTAGTCTGTATGCCATGATTGTCACGCAGAGTGATTCTCATTCAGATCTGTTTAGTGGTTTTAGGCAGACACCATCTCGAAAGTCGCCTTTATTATGAGTTATTTTATTATGCCCAGAGTTACGCCCCTTTATTAACATTATTCTAATGAGCCATCCATTTGTGATGCATTTGATAATACACATATTCAATACATCAATGATACCTTACATATCATTAGATCACTATTTAAATCCCAATTTATACACTATACCTAATATGCAAAATATGCGTTTCTTTTGCTGTTCAGTATAGGTCTTTAAGTTTGATGATTGAGTTAAACATTTACCATTAAAGTCACAAGTGTATTGCTTTTCTCCTGTATGAATAAGCGTATGGTTTTTCAAGGTATAGGACCGAGTAAAACATTTGCCACAAGTGCCTCATGTATGCAGCTTATCCCCTGTACGAATACGCATATGAGCCGTGACATGAGATTTCCAACAATGTGGTATGTGCGACCAGTAAAGCCTCAGATCAGCCTGCGCATATGCGCAGACTGATCAGAGCCTTTCCTAGTCGTTTAAATATTCTATGAGTGTTAAGCTACTGACTGAACATAAGTTGGTGTTTCTAAGATTAAAAGGAGGCTGCACAGGCTTGTCTACACTTGTCAAAATACCACATTGTTGTAAATCACATGTCGCGGCTAAAATGGTTTTTCAAGGTATAAGATCGAGTAAAACATTTGCCACAAGTGCCTCGTGTATGTAGCTTATCCCCTGTATGAATACGCATATGGTTTTTCAAGTATACTGATTGAGTAAAGCCTTTACCACAAAAGTCACAAGTATATGGCTTTCCTGCTGTATGAATAATGCAGATGATTGAGTAAAACATTTACCACAATTGCCACATGTATATGATTTATCCCCTGTATGAATACGCATATGAGCCTCGACATGTGATTTCCAACAATATGGCATTTTGACATGAATAGACTCTGACAAGCCTGTGCAGCCCCTTTTTAAGCTTAGAAACTCCAAATGATGTGGGGTCAGTAGCTTAATATCCATAGAATATTCAAGCGACTAGCAAAGACTCTGATCAGACTGCGCATAAGCGCAGGCTGGTCTGAGCCTTTGCTGGTTGCACATACCACATTGTTGGAAATCTCATGTCGCGGCTCATATGGGTCTTTAAGTTGGACGATTGAGTAAAACATTTACCACATGTGCCACAAGTATATGGCTAAACTCCAGTTTGAATAAGTTTATGATTCATCTTGTAAGACGGTCAATTAAAGTAAAAAAAATGGCAAAGATCAGGAATCGATAAAGTCTTGTTTTAGTTATCAAAGGTTTACGGCTTAGCTCCTGTAGGAATAAGTTCATGTTTCATTTTGCTCGTTGGCCACTCAGCGTCCTCTGCTCCATCTCAATCTGATAAATCTAAAGTTTCGATTAAGATTCTTCAAGCGGGTGCTGCAACCAAAGTTTAGTATGCAGCTTCTTAAGAACTCCTCGGTGCAAACGTAAAGTTCATGCAATGGACACCAAGCATCTTGATGCTTTGGAAAATATTTCTGAAATGTGCTGACCCAGTCCATGTTATCAGTGATGGTTATAACAATGGTTTTGCAGTCTGGAGAACATGTATTAGGTATATGACATGTACAAATTATGCTTTAAAAAGTACCCTAGGATCCTGGATCGCTCGCCTGAGTTCTGGCACATAAGATGGTGTATTTTCCTGAGGCTTAAGATATATCATTTTAAAGATATTTCAACTTTTAGCTCTGGTGGCCATATTGTTCAACTGATCTAAACATTCTGATCAATTTTGGTAAAAAGCATCATAAGGAAAATTTCTTTGAAATTATTTTAGATTTGGACCAGTTGTTCAGGAGAGGTCAAAACGGATATTTCTTATCTATAGTTCTGGCGGCCCTTCTGTTCAGTGCTTCCAAACCATCTGTGCAATGATGGTAGAGGGTCTTTTGCGGAACATTTCTTTTAACAGTATTGGATTTGAAACAGCGGTTTAAGAGGAAACTCTGTTTAAAGACTTTTCTTAACATTAGCTCTGAGCCCAGGCAGCCCCTTTGTTCAGTAGATCGTAACCATTTGTGCAATTTTGGTAGGGTACATCATGAGGAACAATTCTGTGAAAACATTTTGAATTTTGAACGACTGTGTAGATTACTTATTAAATTTTGAATCATCTCTGTAAGCTCATGTCAAGATGTGCCTTATGCTGTATCCATCTCTTATTTTATACTTAGCAGTGAAATCAATGCATATCAAAAACAAATAAAAGCGATATCAATCACTAGTGAAATGATACGATATCAATCACTAGTGATTGATATCAGCCTAAAATATCACTGTAGTGGTTTTTGGATCACCTCTGACTTTTCCGTTCACTTAATGCAGCTCACTTCGAAAGTTCAACCGCCTATAACTTTTTTATTTGTGAAAAAAAAGATCAAGTGTGGGTAATCATTTTCTTAGTTAGAACTTGAGGAACATTTTGGTACCAAAATAATTCAGATTTGCTGATTTTTTTTCGATTTTGAATTTTCAACACCTCCCGCTTCAGTGAGTGAGGCAATGCATGTACCTATTCTACGAAACGTCATCAACAAATGATGACGTCGCTCATGACGTCACTTGTCCCGCACTTTGACGCTAAATAATTTTTTTATCTGTAAGTCCTGATGACTATAGATCATGTAGATTGATCCAGGTATTCTGTCACAAATACTCCTTTGAATGTGATTCGGCTTGAAGCATGGATAACAAATTGATTAACTGTAAATCTTCTAAAAAGTATAAAATAAAAAAAAATACTTTTTTGAGTTGAATACAAAATATTTCATCTCGTGAGTTGAAAACATCGAACTTTTCATTTGCGCTGCGCACTCATGAAAATTCTGATGTTTTCACCACACTCGATGAAATATATTTGGTATTCACCTCAAAAAAGTCAACATCCTCTAAATATTACCGGGCACTAGATACAAGAAAACCTGTCTTCAGTGTTTGCGAACGACAAAGGCACAGACCAGCCTGTGCATCCGCGCGGTCTGGTCAGTGACTTTGTTATTCGCTTATTAGAAATAACCATATCTGAACTTGCTATAAGCGAAATTTATTTTTTCTAAGTAATCCCAGTAACTGTGCAGACTGGTTTGAGAATGACCTCATCGGGAACACTGAATGCAGGTTTTCTCTCGTCGAGACACATTTATACTAACAATTGCTACACCTTCATATTGGCAATATCATCTTTTGAGTTTTAATAGTATGTAATTGCGGAAAACTGGGACTCTGATCCGATCGTGTGAATGCGCAGACTTATCTGAATCTTCTCTGTAAACTCATGCCAACTTGTACGTTATGCTGTATCCATCTCATATTACCGGGCCACAGATACAAGAACAGCGGTCTTCGGTGTTTGCGAACACCAAAGGTACAAACCAGCCTGTGCATCCCGGTGGTCTGGCCAGCGCCTTTGTTTCGCTTATTAGATAGTATTATATTCCATTTAATATAATGTGCCGCCGATACAAGAAAACGGGTCTTCAGTGTTTGTGAACAACAAAGTCGCAAACCAGCATACGCATCCGCACGGTCTAGTCAGCTCCTTTGTTAGTCGCTTATTAGAAAGTACCATATTCCATTCAATATTACCAGGCCCCAGATACAAGAAAACCGTTCTTTGTTGTCCGTTCTAAGGCGGTGGTTCTGTTGTTGTTGACTTTTTGTTTATTGTTACTCCCATTGTGGGAGTCTGTAATTGTTCTATGCTTTGTTGTACGTTACTTTATGTCCATTCTAGTATTTCAATCATCTTGAGAGAGCTAGCTGCTTTGCTTAATTTGTATTCCTGGTGTATCGTGGTGGTTCAGTGGCTCTTCCTCGCGGTACCATTGGGTTGTCTGCGATTTGTGATTGTGGTATTTCCTGACTATACTCACTTACTATTTTTGCAAACAACAAAAGCGCAAACCAGCATGTGCATCCGAGGGGTCTGGTCAACGCCTTTGTTATTTGCTTATTAGAAAGTATCATATTCCATTCATAATACTGTACCCTCAATACAAGAAAACCAGTCTTCGGTGTTTGTGAACAACAAAAGCGCAGAACAGACTGTGCGTCCGCATGGTCTGGTCAGCTCCCTTATTAGAAAGAACCATATCTGACCTTGCAACTAGCCAAATTTCAAGTTCCAAGGTTATCTCTGTAACCGTGGTAACTGTGCAGACTGGTTTAAGTATGACCTGGTTGCAACACTGAAGAAATGTTTTTTTTGTTGTGGCACTCTTTAAGGGAACAGCTGGTACACGTTCACAATGGCAATATTGTCAGTTATCATTTTGTAAATACGCTTTAATTACGTTCACAGGTGTTTAGATAAAAAAAAAATGAGCGTAAAATTGTTAACATAGAGGATCTTACATGAGTGCTCATGTTTTATTGAATTTATTAAACGAGTTGGGAAAAAGGGATAAAATGCGAGGCTTGCAACGAGTTTAATAAATTCAATAATACAAGAGCACGAATGTTAGATTCTATTTATCACATGATAAAATCTCATTTCTGTTGAAAAACGTTATATTTTTGTCATTATGTACGCAACGTTGCTATGGACGTTATAACGTTTCTCGAAAATCGATATTACAGATTTTATCGCATGGCGTTATTTCACTCCCAGACGCGACGTCATATGATAAATTTTCTTATCTATCTGTTCTAATATGTTGTGGGTGCTCAAAAAACGCCTCCTTGAGACGGCCCTTAAGGAGACGGTTCTTTTGAGTACCCACAACATATGGTTTTGTTGAGAAATCACGGACAAAATGTTACGCACCCTTTACTGAAGGCCTGCGTTTATATTGGCAACGTATTTTGAATTTATAGAGTAATCATTTAATTTATAACTGTCACAGATGGACCAAGGGGAATGTTGATGACTACCATTTAACTCCAGAACAAGTAAACAAATGTATAAAAATAAATCATTTATACATATTAAGATCTTACACGATATCTCACTAATATCAAATGTAAACCAGTGTTTATGCACTTATGTTGGAGACCACAATGTCTCACCACAATCAACTTTATACAAGTGTTTATGCACTTAAGTTGTGGATCACTATATCTCACTCAAAGTTTATGAACACTATAAACACCTAGGTCCGTGATAAGTATGTGCTTATTACACATGTATTAGAGTTTAAATCAGAACAATACTTCCATTGGTAGACATTCTGTTAAGTATAGCTGCATCATCAATTCGCCATGCACCATAGCTTGTCCAACTTGAATAATTCACCATACATAGCTTGACCAACTTGAGTAGCGTATAAACTCAACCATAGGCTTCATGACTTCAAGCTGGCAACATAGCATGCGCCCTCAGCAGCAGGACCCAGAAAGTCACCGCCGTTCCTCCAGTTTCAAAGTTTTAACTTTCAGCTAAAAATAATTGAAATAATGTTTAGAGCATTTGAAATGACAAAATTATTTTAAAAATGAAACGTGTCTCAACACCCAACAGACTTAGCTCTGCCAAGTAAACAGGTTTTTTCGATATACCAAAAATCACACCTAGCACGTGATTGTATATATCGGTAATGGGCATTACCGTATTTAGGCTAGATATGATTCGCACAAGGACACTAAGTCAATTCCCAAAGTTTACGCCCTGTCAACATTGCTTAGAAAATATTGTACTGATATCGGACCACATAAGTAACTGCACAAAGATTGCATTTTTGAATAATAAAATTAATTGATAAAATATACACTGTCAAAATATGCGCCGTGACATTATCTTTCCCCTTAGAAAAGTGTGAATTATATGAACACTTGAAACAGTCACGAAGCATATGCTAAAATTTCTCTGAACTATATACAACTAGATACGACTAAGATAGCCAGCCCCTACGTTTTCTTTGCCTTTGATGGCCTCAATTCTAAATCTGTAGGGCTGCAATGTCAGTGCCCATCTCATAAGTCTGTGATTTGCTACAACCTTTTGATTGAGATAGATTAATGGCTGATGATCTGTCTCTAGAATAAACTCCTTACCATACAAATACCTGTCAAATTTCTTAATGGCCCACACAATAGCCAGACATTCCTTTTCAATAGCAGAGTATGCTCTTTCACTCTGTTTCAGCTTTCGACTTATATATGAAACAGGCATTTTCAAACCTTGTTCAGTCTGTAATAATACTGCTCCTAATCCAGCCTCAGAAGCGTCTGTTTGTAGTATAAATGATTCTGTAAAATCAGGCAACTTCAGGATAGGTTGAGTTATGAGAGATAACTTCAGATGGCGAAATGCATGTTTTTGGGCTTCACCCCATTTTACTCTATTTGGCTGACCATTTTTAGTAGTATCAGTGAGTGCCGCTGCTACCTGTGAAAAGTTTGGCACAAACCGCCAATAAAAGCCAATCAAACGAAGAAAACTTCTTACCTGTCTCTTTGTTTCTGGTCAGGGAGCATCTGCTATTGCTTTTAGCTTATCTGGATTAGGCTCTAGTCTTCCATCACTTACCAAATGACCAAGACTTTCCAGTTTATGGAATCCTATAAAACACTTTGATGGTCTTGCAGTTAATTTGACATTTCTCAACCTTAAAAACAACTGACGCAAAATCAGCAAATGACTTTTGAAGGCCTCTGTAAATACCAAAATATCATCTAGGAAGTTGTCCAAATTATCCATGCCCTTCAATAGCTTACGCATCAGACGACTAAATGTTGCTGGGGCTGAAACCAATCAAAATGCCATAACCCTAAACTGAAACAGCCCTCTAGGTGTCCTAAATGCTGTTTTATGCTTTGAATCTTCTGAAAGAGGCACTTGCCAGTATCCCTTTGAGAGATCTAACCGAGAAAAATACTTATGACCAGATAATTTAGAAAATAACTCTTCAATGTTAGGCATTGGTTCAGCGTCAAACAAAGTTATACGGTTCAGTGCTCTTAGGTCAATGCAAAACCTGAATGTTTGATCTTTTTTCTTTACTAGCACTATAGGGGATGAATATGCACTCTCTGAGGGTTCAATAACCTGCATTTCTAACATTTTTTCTATCTCATTACTTACTACATCAGTCATTGCAAAAGAAAGCGGATACGGCTTTAACCTTATGGGTGTATCCGTAGTTGTTTTAATCTCATGTTCAAGTAAATCTGTCAAACCTGGTTTGTCTGTAAAAACATCAGGAAACTCATTTACTAAATTCCTTACCTCTTGCCTCTCTGAATCATTCAAATCTTCTGAAATTTGTACATCAGTAGGTGTTTCTTAACTTACTGCACTTGGACTTGTCCATAATATTTCTTTATCATCATCATCATCTGACTCATTGTCATATGGCTCCAGTACTGCTACACTCACATGACCGCTGACCTGTGTATCTACTTGGTCCCGTTCAATATACATTTTGAGCAAATTTGCATGAAATGTTTTCAGTTTTTACCCTACCTGCACTCTGTAGTCACATTTACCAAATCTTTCCACGATTGTATAAGGCCCTCTCCACTGTAGCAAAAGCTTATTGGCTTCTTAGGCAACAAACTTAATACTTTCTCTCCTACCTTCATGTTTCTCTGTCTAGCCTTTTTATCATACTGAAACTTTTGTTTCCTGGATGCCTTCTGAAGATTTTCATGTGCTATGTCACACAAATAATCTAATCTATGTCTTAAATCTACAACATATTGGTAAGTGGTTTTAGCCTGGGGATCTTGGATATCTTTTGACCACAATTCCTTTAATATGAACATAGGACCACGAACAGACCTTCCATATATGAGGTCGAATGGGGAAAAACCAAGACTCTCCTGGGGAACTTCTCTATATGCGAAAAGTGCTGCATTCAAGTACTTAACCCAGTCATGAGGATTTTCTGCACAAATTCGTTTTAGCATAGTTTTCAGCGTGCCATTAAATTTTTCCACAAGACCATTACACATTGGATGGTATGGTGTTGTTGTTAAGTGTTTTAGTGAAATGAGACGACATACCTCCTTCATCAATGTAGAAGTGAATAGACTTCCCATGTCTGTTAACATTTCTACAGGAAAACCTGTACGGCAAAACATGTCTAAAAGAGCTTCAGCAACGCCCTTTGTTTCTACATTAGGAAGAGCCACTGCCTCAGGATAACGGGTAGAATAATCTACTAAGGTAAGAATATACCTGTTGCCCCTTTCTGTAATTGGGCTAAGTGGTCCTATTATATCAACTGCAACTCTGCGAAAAGGTTCATCAATTAAAGGCATCTTACCAAGAGGAACTTTTCCTACACAACCCTTTGGTACTGTCCTCTGGCATATGTCACATGATCTACAGTATCTTTTACAATCTGACTGAACTCCTGGCCAGTAAAACTCTGCTAAAACTCGACTCACCGTTCTTGCTGTACTCATGTGGCTTGCTAAATTAGATTCATGTGCAAGCTTCATCACCATTCTTCTATAGATTAATGGTACTACCAACTGAGTAAATTCTTTTCCTTTCTGAACCTTTCTAGACGGAAACTTTCTGTATAAAATTTCATTCTTTATAAGATATGACACAGAAGCATCTCCTCTACTTGTTATTGTCTTACCTTCTTCAGCTAATGAATATAATTTCCTTAATGTTGAATTTGTTCGCTGTTCAGCTATTATGTCCTTAGGATTAATATCTTCTATTGCTTCTGGAACCTTCAACGAAGAATAAGGCTTAGACTGATTTCTTACATGTTGTCTTGTTTGAACAGCATTCACTGTCCATTCTGGATCTGGGCTATTTGGTTCTCTCGCACCCTTTATATTACCTATTATAAGATCATTAATAGGATTTTCCATACACCAGGCTTCTATTTTGCCAATAAAATAAGGAGTGTCTATACTTACCTCTGCAATAGGTACTTTTATTTACTCCCATCTGCTAACATACATGTCTGCTCTACTCCAGTTAATTGGTCTGCGTCTATTAAACATTTTCTAACCACAGCTCCACTGCATCCTGTATCTCTTAACACAGAAATCTTGATTTCTCCTAACCTACCTTCTGTAACTGGCATGCTGGTTGGTTCTGTTTTACAATCTGATGTTAAAACAGGTAATCCAACACGTACCTTTGTGTCAACAATACTATCTTTATATAATGAGCAGGCTCCACATGTTGCATTTGCAACATTGCTATGTTCACTTTTCCTACCTGTTGTTCTTTCTCTTTCATTTCTTGCTGATGATCTACCCCGAGAAAAAGAAAAAGAAGAACGTGAGTATAAGCTCAAATTAGAAACAGCTGAGTTAGAAAAGCAAAAGGCTGACACGCTCTTAGAAGCTGAAAGAGAAAAATCAGATAGAGAAATTAAACTTATACATATTGAGCATACCCATGAAATGGAATTGCTAGAAATGAAAGCAAAGACAATGTCTCACCACAATCAACTTTATACAAGTGTTTATGCACTTAAGTTGTGGATCACTATATCTCACTCAAAGTTCAGGAACACTATAAACACTAGGTCCGTGATAAGTCTATGCTTATTACACATGTATTAGAGTTTAAATCAGAACAATACTTCCATTGGTAGACATTCTGTTAAGTATAGCTGCATCATCAATTCGCCATGCACCATAGCTTGTCCAACTTGAATAATTCACCATACATAGCTTGACCAACTTGAGTAGCGTATAAACTCAACCATAGGCTTCATGACTTCAAGCTGGCAACAAAGCATGCACCCTCAGCAGCAGGACCAAGAAAGTCACCACCGTTCATCCAGTTTCCAAGTTTTAACTTTCAGCTCAAAATAATTGAAATAATGTTTAGAGCATTTGAAATGACAAAATTATTTTAAAAATGAAATGTGTCTCAACACCCAACAGACTTCGCTCTGCCAAGTAAACAGGTTTTTTCGATATACCAAAAATCACACCTAGCACGTGATTGTATATATCGGTAATGTGCATTACCGTATTTAGGCTAGATATGATTCACACAAGGACACTTAGTCAATTCCCAAAGTTTACGCCCTGTCAACATTGCTTAGAAAATATTGTACTGATATCGGACCACATAAGTAACTGCACAAAGATTGCATTTTTGAATAATAAAATTAATTGTTAAAATATACACTGTCAAAATATGCGCCGTGACAATAACTAATGCACGGAGAAAGCCAATTTGAAACAATTTGATAGTTTTCCTGACAAGGAAAAATTGGAAGTCAAAAGCTGTAATTATTATTTCTCAATATCTGACAGGGCTTTTAGATAACTGTACATGATACAAGCTCATAATTTCATGACCAAAATACACTGATTAAACACCCTATAATTTGCCCAAATTGACATGAGACTGATTAATTTTCGCCAAAATCTTTGTGATATTCGTGCGTTTTCGTGAAGTACTCTGACCTTGGTCATGCTTTTAACAGGAATATGAAGATAATGTGGATTCATTAATACAAGTGGTCTGATAGCCTAGTGGTTAGTTTGAAACTTACAGATCAAACCTACCTGGATCGAAACTTGGAAAAGCCTTTTTAATATATAATTGTCAAATTGCATCTTTTTTTAAATTTAAGATTGTTCTTATATTTACGTCATCTCGTGGTGGGCTTTACATCTTTCATTTACATTTAGACGCTTTTATTTTCTTTATTTCCTAGGTTTCCTCACTCTTTTCTTATCAACGGCGACTTTTGTTGTCTGCTGCTGATAACCTTTGCAAACAGTTTTTTTCCCAGACGTCGGTCCTGATCTGGATACAGATCGTTTGACACTCTGATAGTGTTCCTGAAAGATGCTTTGAAAAAGTTAATTTTGAAAAAAAGTCAGCAGATGACAGAAAAAGTATTGAAATCATCCAGCGTGCAAAGAGTTATAACATTTCCGCTTTAGTGAAATTACTCATGTTTCTATGGGTGTATTTGTTAAATAAACGTATGCCAGGTTCCAATAAATATATCCATGACTACACAAATCAAGAATAAAGACGAACAAACTAAAAAATTAAAAAGAAAGCAGAAAAAATGAAATATACTGGACTCGAACCCAAATCTTTTGGGTGCAAAGGACAGCCTCTTATCCATTAAGCTGTCGAGGAATTGTGAATTTTTTCATTCATAAAAGTAATTGTGCCACAATCTAAAGCACCGATTTTACAAAGATAGCCGAAGATTGGAAAAAAGGTCATTGAATATGCATATGTCTCAGGTCAATGTAGACAAGCAACACAATGTTTGTTCAACCGTAGGTCAGAATGTAAACATTGGCAATACATTAATTAATTCTATAAATAAACCAATGCATTCCAAATATTATACAATTTATTTTGTTTATAAACGACTCATCCCTCTTGCACAGAATAAATTAGAAAAAGTGTACCCACATTAAAATCACAAAACAGTCACTATCAGCAGCTGATAAAAATTAAATTAGGCACATACTTTGCATAGCTCTGTACGCTTTATTACATCGCATCTGATGCACGACATTGAATTCTTCAAAGAGTATTCATTTTTATTAGGAGTCAAAATTCTGCTTCGAAAAGTAACGTGTAAAAATGGCATTTGTCATCAAATTTATTATTGAAGTTTCGCATTCAATGGGAATTCTGCAGTAATCATTAACTACAATATACATGTATTATCGTTTCAGAATGGCCTGATTGAGTTCTGTTGGATTTTATCTACCATGTCCAGATACATTTAATGAAAACAGCAAATTTAACGTGTGCAACTTACGATTTTCAAATTCTCAGATAATATCAATTTTAGAACTGAGTCAAACCGTTAGTGTGTTTTGTTTCACTTAGCTAAACCATCTCGTACATTGTATGACCATTCCGCCCCATTAGCATACTAAATTTTGTCTTTTATCATTAATTTTTACTTAAAATATTCAAAGAGATCATATGCAAGTTTCTGTTGGTGCTTTATTACACCCATGTTTGAAAAAGGCACTTTTAATATGATGGTTAAAGAAAAAAAAACAATCTTGCATCTATATTCCGTAACAAATGTGAAATGTAAATAACTCACAAAGGTTTCCATATTGAAACATCAGATAAAGTGTTTTTAAGTACCATGTCTTACCACTAGCCAATATGATAAAAAAAAATTTCTTTGATAAGCACTAGATGAGTACCTTGATTCATTGTTTTATACGATCAAACATTAGTTTGACTGCATAGTATCAAGATAATCATATCATTGTATATGCAAATCTAGCTAACCATGCCATATGCTCCATAACTCTCACAGACAGGTTTCCATTTTTGAACTTCTGTTATTCATCAACGATACAAATGGTGTGGGTCATATTTATGCATGTGTTTATAGAGGTAATAGACATTTCCCTGACATCAAATGCATGATTATCAAGACAAGTTCATTTTTCACCATTTTTCATTTTGTAATTGTATCAATTTTGGTGGAATGGCTATGATAAATGTGAGATAATTCTTTGTCACATACCAACGCATACAAGATCGAGTGATCCCTAGTGTAAGCTCCCTGACGGAAAAATCTGTCTCACATCGCTACCCATGTGAGATAAGCGTAACTAATACGAGATAAGCCACACGCGACTGGTTGCTAATGTGAGATAACATTTTTGGCGCATGACTGTATTCCTTCGAAAACGAAAGTTGAATTGTCAGCCAAGAAAAAATTCAATGTTGAATTTTCAGCGATTTAAGACGGCCTTTAACCTGGTTTAAAAGTTAAGCTGCGCATTTTACTTACAACCTTTATTCAATGCTTTGAACATGCTGAGTGCATTGCGATTGACATATTTAACCTGTTGTGTTGGGACAATGAGTGACTGAATCCACCGGGACGGGCAGCTTTGACGATGTAACCATTTATTCATTGTTTAATGCGCTGTTTATTCGCTGTTTCAAGTTGATTTGTACAGCGCGCGTCATTGAGTGTAAACATCGACCTCAGTGACGTCACCAACAGATACATACACAGTACTGTACCGTACGGTCGTGGTATATGAGAAAAAGAATCGATCATTGGTGTTCAGTGGTTCCTGAAAAAATCCCAACCCTCGGGTCCACCATTCAGTGGGAAACTCGGCAAGCCTCGTTTTCCACTGGAACAGTGGACCCTCGGGTTGGGATTTTTCTGTCCCCACTGAACATTAATGATGAATTCTATTTTTCTCACATACCCTTACCAGCCGGTGGAAAATATAAAAATCGAACAGTCGCGCATCAATCCGTGACAACATTCTGTCACAATTTCGCATTTCAGCGTATTCAGGATTTTCTGGACGTCTTTCACATGCTTTTCGAAAATAAAATAGGGTATTTAGTATTGAACAAGAAAAAGAGTCCACCATGATTGTGAGGATGGGATAGAAAAATCTGTCTCTCCAGATCACCTTTTGTCATCACTAGGCAAGCCTCGTGATACCACTCAGTGATCCTCAGATGTATTTTTCTATCTCATCCCCACACCCATTATGAAATCTTATAATCTGCGTTGATCTTGTCATTTTCTTTTCAAAATCTTCGATGTAGGTTCCCCTGGGCTATGACTGAATAAATCATCTACCACAAAGATGTAGGATATATAGAGGATCTTACATGAGTGCTCATGTTTTATTGAATTTATTAAACAAGTTGGGGAAAAGAGATCTCTTTTTTGCAACGAGTTTAATAAATTCAATAATACAAGAGCACGAATGTTTGATTCTACTAATCATATGTTTTTTCACATACCTTTCCGTAATTTCTGTCTAAAGGCACTCGTCCTTTTCAAAGTACTCCCCTTTGAATGTAATGCACTTTCTACACCTTTTAACCCTTCTTCTATGCGAATGGTCCAAGGGAAGCGATGGGGGAAAGCACCGCCCTTTGCAAATCTGCAACATCGTCAAATTGTCGGCCTTGCAGAATCTTCTTTAGTGTGGTAAACAAGAAGAAATCACAGGGGGCCAAATCAGGGCTGTAAGAAGGATGACTAAGCATTAATGGACCGCCTGTCGATCGTTTCCTAGGTCGTAGAAGCCTGATAGATAGGCGCATTGTCATGATGAAACAGCATGGTCGGCAACAGGGGAGCTCGTTTCTTCTGCGACGTTATTGACGTCGGACGTCCGCTGCGCTGCTCGTCCATCACACATTCGTATCCGTTTCATACCGCTAGTACCACTTATGCAATGCCGTTCTCTTCATTGCAGCATCGCCGTATGCCTTTGCCAACATTTCCATTGTTTCTTTTCTGTTTTTTTCCATTGAGAACACAACATTTAATCGCTGTTCTCTGTTCGACGCTCATTTTGATGCACCTTGTACAAACAAAATGGCCGCTAGCGCTCAAATGACGTTATACGTTGATGTGACGTCACTGACGTCGTGTCAAGATTTGGCGCCATACTGTGCTGAAGTTTGGAGACGATATTGGATCAGACGCAAGTGATAGACGTCATTTTCGGAGGGACACATATTTGCGTTTTGTTAAATTATGGGCCGGGTGTTACGAGGTGACGTTACCATAACAACCATAGATTTATCAAGCGTGAAGATAATGTCAGTAAAGTTATACTCTGAAGACAGAATTCTTTGGGCATCATTATGTGCAAGTTTCGTGCGGTTCAATCAAAAACTGAGGGAATGGCAGCATCTGTCCGCGTATTTTTTGAACACCCCTCGTATTTTACTGGAGGGCTTAAACCAGTTTCACGGCACCAACCTCACCCTTAATTCTGATGTGGATCAAGACACATAGATATTTGGTTTGCGTGAAAGACCCCTAACGTATCAATGTATCATCTCCAAGAACAAATAAATCAAGATATAACAAGGAGATAACCCTCAAGCCCGTAAAAGTGTCAAAAGTATACTATCCACCTTATCTTTTGTATAAATAAGCATTATTGGTCTTGAAACTAGATTAATCAGTAAAACATTTACCTAATGAGTCCCAAGTATAAGGCTTATCTCTTGTATGAATACGCATATTGTTCTTGAGCAAAGCATCTACCACAAATGTCACAAGTATAACACTTATGACCTTTATGAATAAGCGTATGTGTCTTCAAGGTTTGTGCCGGTGGGTCGGACTTCAGACTCTATGATGGTTCCGACTTAAAGACTTATCTATTGATGAGATGGTAGGGGCCTGATACTTTGGCTGTTTGTCGGGCCCACCGGGGTTTACCTGTTGGATTTCCTTTGCTCCTGTATTCAGTTTTGTTTACTGTTGAGTCCTTATTTTTGCTTTATCTCCTTATTATAACTTGATGTATATGTTTTAGGAGATGATGCATTGATAAGTTAGGGGTCTTTCATGCAAACCAAATATCTATGTGTCTTGATCCACATTTGAATTAAGGGTGAGGTTGGCGCTGTTAACCCGGTTTAGGCCCTCCAGTAAAATATTTTACTGACCGTTCCAAGGCGGTACTTCTTTTGTGGATCTTTTATGTTTGTATCTCTTGTGTATGCTATGCCTTTGTGAGCGTGTGTGCATATGTGCCTTGTGGTCACCTGTTGGGAAAGGGCTGACCTCTTGGCTCTCCTTTGTGGCGTCCAACTGTGAGTTTGTCACTTTCCATTGGTATCCTGGGTCAGGTGTGGTACTTGATTGTATCGATTCCTGATCTTTGCTTCCTAACTCACTTTTATTTCCTGAAAGAATATGCATAATATGCTGGTTCAGGTTAGATGGCTAAGTTAAACATTTACAATAAGATTTGCAAGGATGTGGAATAGCACCTGTTCGAATAACCATATGAATCTTCAAACTCGGTGATTTAGACAAAAAAAATTTACCTCAAGTGTCACTAGTATATGGTTTATCTCCTGTATGACTAGCATATGTGACTTTAAGCCAGATAAATGAGAAAAAACATTTAGAACAAGTGTCATAAGCATCAGGCTAATCTCCTGTATGAATAAGCATTTTTGCCTTTAAGCCAGATGAACGAGAAAAACATTTACCACAAGTGTCACAGTTATACGGCTTATCTTCTGCATGTATACGTATATGCTATTTCAAGGCATACGATTCAGTAAAACATTTGCTACAAATATCACATGTGTGCGGCTTATCTTTTGTATGATGAAGAATATGATTATTTAAGCTTGTTGATTGAGTAAAGCGTCACAAGTATATGTTTTTTTTCCTGTATGAATAAACTTATGTTTCTTCAAGTTAGATGAAGTAGTAAAACATTTACCACAACTGTCACAAGTATATGGATTTTCTCCTGAATGAATAAGCATATGGGTCTTCACGCCAGATGGAGTAGTAAAACATTTACCACAAGTGTCACAGTTATACGGCTTATCTCCTGTATGAATACGCGTATGTGTCTTCAACTGAGAAGTTTGAGTAAAACTTTTGCCACAAGTATCACAGTAAAATGGCTTATCTCCTGTATGAATAAGCGTATGTGCCTTCAAGTAATATGATTCAGTAAAACATTTGCCACAAGTGTCACAGTTATATGGCTTATCCCCACTATGAACACGCATATTATGTCGCTTTAATGTAGATGATTGAGTAAAATATTTACCGCAAGTGTCACAGCTATACGGCTTATCTCCTGTATGAATACGCTTATGTTTCCTCAAGTCAGAAGGATGAGCAAAACATTTACCACAAGTGTCACAAGTATGTGGCTAATCGCCAGTATGAATAAACATATGATTCTTCAAGTTCACTGATTGAGTAAAACATTTACCACAAGTGTCACAAGTATATGGCTTTTCTCCTGTATAAATCAGCATACGATTCTTCTCATCGGATATTTCAGTAACACATTTACCAAAAGTCTCACACGTATTTGGCTTATCACGTGTATGAATAAGCGTATGAGTCTTCAAGACAGATGAAGTAGTAAAACATTTACCACAAGTGTCACAGTTATAGGGCATATCTCCTGTATGTATACGCATATGATATTTGAAGCTAGATGAGTGATTAAAACATTTACCACAAGTGATACAAGTATATGGTTTTTCTCCAGTATGAATTAGAAGATGATCCTTCAAGCTTGATGATCGAGCAAAACATTTACCACACGTGTCACAAGTATATGGTTTTTTTCCAGTATGAATAAGCATATGATTCTTCAAGTGAGATGAATGAGTAAAACATTTACCACAACTGTCACAAGTATATGGCTTTTCTCCTGAATGAATACGCATATGGGTCTTCACGCTAGATGGAGTAGTAAAACATCTACCACAGCTGTCACAAGAATATGGCTTTTCTCCAGTATGAATAAGTTTATGTTTCTTTAAGTCATATGAATCAGTGAAACATTTACCGCAAGTGTCACAAGTATATGGCTTTTCTCCTGTATGAATAAGGATGTGCCTCTTCAAGTGAGATAATTTAGTAAAACATTTACAACATGTATCACAAGTATGTGGCATATCACCTTTGTGAATAAGCATATGTTTCTTCAAGTCAGATGAGTGAGCAAAACATTTACCACAAGTGTCGCAAGTATGCGACTTGTCGCCTTTATGAATAAGCATATGGGTCTTTAAATGTGATGACTGAGCAAAACATTTACCACATGTGTCACAAGTATATGGTTTTTCTCCAGTATGAATATGCTTATGTCTCTTCAAGCTTGATGAATGAGTAAAACATTTACCACAAATGTCACATGTGTATGAGTTTTCTCCAGTATGAATATGCATGTGTCTCTTCAAGCTAGATGATCCAGTAAAACATTTACCACAAATGTCACACGTATATGGCTTTTCCCCTGTATGAATAAGCAAATGGGTCTTTAAATTCGATGAGTGAGTAAAACATTTACCACAACTGTCACAAGTATATGGTTTTTCTCCAGTATGAATACGTTTATGCTTCTTCAAGTCAGATGAGTAAGCAAAACATTTACCACAAGCGTCACATGTATGCGGCATATCACCTGTATGAATAAGCTTATGCGTCTTCAAGTTTGATGATTGAGTAAAACATTTACCACAAGTGTCACAAGTATATGGCTTTTCTCCAGTATGAATAAGTTTATGAGCCTTCAAGTGAGATAAATGAGTAAAACATTTACCACAAGTGTCGCAAGTATGCGACTTATCGCCTTTATGAATAAGCATATGGGACTTTAAATTCGATGATTGAGTAAAACATTTACCACATGTGTCGCAAGAATGCGACTTATTGCCTTTATAAATAAGCATATCTTTCTTCAAAGTTAGTAAGGGAGCAAAGATCAGCAATCGATACAATCAAGTATCATACCTGACCCAATGATCGAGTAAAACATTTACCACAAGTGTCACAGTTAAAGGCCTTATCCTCGGTATGTATACGCTTGTGATATTTCAAGGGAGATGATTCAGTAACACATTTGCCACAAGTATCACAATTGTGTGGTTTATCACCACTGTGAATAATCACCTGTTTCAAGTTCGATATCTGTGTAAAACATTTGCCACAAGTGTGACATATATATGCATTATCTCCTGCATGCGTACTTGTAAGATGATTAAGTAATACTGTTGCCGTATGGCTTATCTCTAGTAAGAATATGTTCTCGTTTCATTTTGCTCGACACTAAGTAGAATTACTGTAGTATATGGCTTATCTCTAGCATGATTTAGTTTATGTTACCACAAAGTTCCCATGTATACGGCTAACTCATATTCCATGAAAACGTAGTCCCTCCAATTGAAAGCTCCAGTGCTTGCGATCTGGAGATCGACTATAACTTTCTTCTCAATGACAGCTAATTGTATAGGAGGATCGTCAAAGCCTTTACTCAAGTTCAGTATTGGTCAGAAGTTAAAAATCTACAACATAAAAACACAACAAATGAGATATCACAGTGATACATGTATATTGCAATGTAGGTAATCCCCAACTTTTCTTCACCTCAGCCACAGTTATGTGCAAAATCCTTTTCGTTTTGTGCATAATGTATATCGTTATTGGCACCATTCATTTCGTTACGTGCATACTGCATTTCATTATGTGCACAATGTATTTCGTTATGTGCTAAATCTATTTTCGAAATGTATACAATGAATTTCGTTATATGCACAGTATATTTCCTTATGTGAACAGTGTATTTCATTTTGTACAAGATCTATTTTGTTATGTGCATAATGTATTTTGTTAGTGCATAATGTGTTTCGTTATGTGCACAAGTATTTCGTTATGTGCATAATGTATTGCGTTATGTACACAATGCATTTCTTTATGTGCACAATGCATTTCGTTATGTGCACAATATATTTCGTTATGTGCACAATGTATTTCGTCATGTTCAAAATCAATTTCGTTATGTGCAAAATCTATTTGGTCCTGTGCTTTGTCATTTATCAAGTCGGTATGTTAATACTGTAACCGGTCTTGTATAAGTATCAATTTTCTGGTACTCTGTTGTCCAAATGGTTTGTCATGCGCGGAAGTGCTTCACAATTATGTCCTGTCAATTTCACCTGCTGTCTTGACTTCTTTATATGATGTGCAAACTTCATGATGATGATGATGATGATGATGATGATGATGATGATGATGATGATGATGATGGTAGCGTCAAAACATTGGGCCTGTTGCATAAACCGTCATTATAAGTTAATGCCAGTTCAGTCGGCATTATGTCACTGTTAACTAAATGCCGACGTTAACTCTGTTGCATAAAAGTCCATTAACTTTAAGTCGAGATTAAACTCCCTTTAAAGTTGTCATTAAGCAAAATTTCACTGCTGTACATGTGCATTTTCATGATTTGCAGCCGTTTTTGTAATTCACTAAAATTAGTAGTCATTATCGTCTAACCACCTAAAAAGCGCATTAAAATAATAATGATTATTATTTCAAAGTGACTATTGGCGCCCAATACTTAACTACAATGCGCTATGGGGAGCAGGGGATAGGGGGGCAATTTATTTCAACCGAATGCAATAGAACAGATATCCTAATTGAGGGCCAGCTCGGGATGAGGGGGGCTTGGAATTTGCCCTCGCGGAAAAAGATGGTTTTCTGAAGTACCCCACATGGCTCAAATAATACAAGGGGATAATAGATTAAACGTCCTTTTTAAATTGGTTCTTTGGGCCACGCTACTTCGCTACTTTTAAGTCGCAAAATGAACGCGCATCATGTCACTGGCTCTGAGCTCACTGGTATAGAATGGTATAGCTGGCCTTTTCCCCAGTGTCGGTGTATACAACAACATTTTTGGCACGCGCGCTGTGACGTAGGTTGTGACTCATAATAAGTCACACTGGTAAACCTGATCAATCCCCGACGGTCGAGTACAGAAGCACCTGTTACATAATATCCATGTCTCTTGATAATCACACAACTAGACAAGAGGCATCCATGTCTCTTGATAATCACATAACTAGATAAGAGGCATCCATGTCTCTTGATAATCACATAACTAGACAAGAGGCATCCATGTCTCTTGATAATTACACAACTAGACAAGAGGCATCTATGTCGCTTGATAATTACACAACTAGACAAGAGGCATCCATGTCTCTTGATAATCACACAACTAGACACGAGGCATCCATGTCTCTTGATAATCACACAACTAGACAAGAGGCATCCATGTCACTTGATAATCACACAACTAGACAAGAGGCATCCATGTCTCTTGATAATCACACAACTAGACAAGAGGCATACATGTCTCTTGATAATCACACAACTAGACACGAGGCATCCATGTCTCTTGATAATCACACAACTAGACAAGAGGCATCCATGTCTCTTGATAATCAAACAACTAGACAAGAGGCATCCATGTCTCTTGATAATTACACAACTAGACAAGAGGCATCCATGTCTCTTGATAATCACACAACTAGACAAGAGGCATCCATGTCTCTTGATAATCACACAACTAGACAAGAGGCATACATGTCTCTTGATAATCACACAACTAGACACGAGGCATCCATGTCTCTTGATAATCACATAACTAGACAAGAGGGCATTCATGTCTCTTGATAATCACACAACTAGACAAGAGGCAACCATGTCTCTTGATAATCACACAACTAGACAAGAGGCATCCAGGTCTCTTGATAATCACATATCTAGACAAGAGGCATCCATGTCGCTTGATAATCACATATCTAGCCAAGAGGCATCCATGTCTCTTGATAATCACACAACTAGACACGAGGCATTCATGTCGCTTGATAATTACACAACTAGACAAGAGGCATCCATGTTTCTTGATAATCACACAACTAGACAAGAGGCATCCATGTCTCTTGATAACCACACAACTAGACAAGAGGCATCCATGTTTCTTGATAATCACACAACTAGACAAGAGGCATCGATGTCTCTTGACAATCACACAACTAGACAAGAGGCATCCATGTCGCTTGATAATTACACAACTAGACAAGAGGCATCCATTTTTCTTGATAATCACACAACTAGACAAGATGCATCCATGTCTCTTGATAATCACACAACTAGACAAGAGGCATCCATGTCTCTTGATAATCACACAACTAGACAAGAGGCATCCATGTCGCTTGATAATTACACAACTAGACAAGAGGCATCCATGTTTCTTGATAATCACACAACTAGACAAGAGGCATCCATGTCTCTTGATAATCACACAACTAGACAAGAGGCATCCATGTCTCTTGATAATCACACAACTAGACAAGAGACCTAATCACACAACTAGACAAGAGGTATCCATATCTCTTGATTATCACACAACTAGACAAGAGGCATCCATGTCGCTTGATAATCACACAACTAGACAAGAGGCATCCATGTCTCTTGATAATCACACAACTAGACACGAGGCATTCGTGTCGCTTGATAATCACACAACTAGACACGAGGCATCCATGTCTCTTGATAATCACACAACTAGACACGAGGCATCCATGTCTCTTGATAATCACACAACTAGACACGAGGCATCCATGTCTCTTGATAATCACACAACTAGACACGAGGCATCCATGTCTCTTGATAATCACACAACTAGACAAGAGGGCATCCATGTTTCTTGATAATCACACGACTAGACAAGAGGCATCCATGTCTCTTGATAATCACACAACTAGACAAGAGGCATCCATGTCCCTTGATAATCACACAACTAGACAAGAGGCATCCATGTCTCTTGATAATTACACAACTAGACAAGAGGCAACAATGTCTCTTGATAATCACACAACTAGACAAGAGGCAACCATGTCTCTTGATAATCACACAACTAGACAAGAGGCAACCATGTTCCTTGATAATCACACAACTAGACAAGAGATATCCATGTCTCTTGATAATCACACAACTAGACAAGATGCATCCATGTCTCTTGATAATTACACAACTAGACAAGAGGCCTAATCACACAACTAGACAAGAGGCATCCATGTCCCTTGATAATCACACAACTAGACAAGAGATATCCATGTCTCTTGATAATCACACAACTAGACAAGATGCATCCATGTCGTTTGATAATTACACAACTAGACAAGAGGCATCCATGTCTCTTGATAATCACACAACTATACAAGAGGCATTCATGTCTCTTGATAATCACACAACTAGACAAGAGGCATTCATGTCTCTTGATAATCATACAACTAGACAAGAGGCATCCATGTCTCTTGATAATCACACAAGTATACAAGAGGCATCCATGTCTCTTGATTATCACACAAATAGACAAGAGGCATTCATGTCTCTTGATAATCACACAACTAGACAAGAGGCCTAATCACACAACTAGACAAGAGGCCATTTATATTGGAAATGTTCAAAAGGGTGCGATATATAGAGGATCTTAAATGAGTGCTCATGTTTTATTGAATTTATTAAGCGAGTTGGGAAACAGAGATAAAAAGCGAGGCTTGCCGAGCATTTTATTTCTTTATCGCAACGTGTTTAATAAATTCAATAATACAAGTGCACGAATGTTAGATTCTATTTATCATGTAACATTAAGATTACTTTGAAATCTCATTTTTGCCGTAAAAACGTAATAATTTTGTCATTATATGCGCAACGTTGTTATGGACGTCATAACGTTTCCTGAAAATCGATAAACCACTATTGGTTTACAGATTTTATTGCATGGCGTTATTATCCATCCAGACGCGACGTCATATGATAATTTGTTGTAATGCATGGACCACTCAACAAAGTTAAGGCGCGATCTGGGTAAGCTACAAGACGTATCATATCTGTTTTGTCTGACATCTGTGAAAGGTATGATATCTCTGAATAGTATTTCTACTATGTTATTACTGAACAGGCATGCTTTCTAGAAAACAATTTTTTATAATGAGTGCATTTGGAGAGAAAAAGAAACATTTTAAACATTTACAGATGGTAGTTTAAAGTATTCGTCACTTAATGAGGTCGCCGTTTAAACAGTGTATTTCCAGAAGGGTTTTTTTGGCAAAAATATTCCTGGAAAAATGTAGAAGCTACAATACAAAACCTGGTATTGACGATACTCTAACGTCATCATCATCATAATGAAGTTTGCACATCATAAAGAGTAGTCACAACAGCACGTAATGACAAAAATATGGTTCACACACCGAATTGTTTTGAGTTACTTACACAAGACTGGTACAGTATTTACATAACAACTTATTTAATGACAAGTAACAGGACCAAATACATTTTGAACATAACGAAATAGATTTTGAACATAACGGAATACATTGTGGACATAACGAAGTACATTGTACACATAACTAAAACATTGTGCACATACCGAAATACATTACGCACATAACGAAATACATAATGCACATAACGAAATACATCATGCACATAACTAAATACATTGTACACATAACGAAATACATTATGCACATGATGAAATATATTATGCACATAACGAAATATATTTTGCTCATAACAAAATAAAGTTTGCACATTACAAAATACTTTTTGCTCATAACGAAATACATTTTGCTCATAACAAAATGTATTTTGTGCAAAATGAAACACATTTTGCACATTACGAATCATATTTGTATATAACAAAATGACCCTTGTACATGACAAATAGAATGTACACATTATAAGACAGTAAAGGCGTTCCATATTCAATACAGGGCTGTGAGTATCTTGCACAGATGTGATATGCACTGGTATTAATTGATGTTAATATACATTTGATCATATCAAATATTTCATTGTGTACACACTCTGTTTATGAGTATGCATTATTTTACAATAGCTTTTCATTAGTTAGTATAGAGCAGAATTTGGAAAAAAACTGAACAAAATTATAATGCATAATCTTGTCAAAATGTATGTGATGCGCTGACCTTTTGTTGACCAACATTTTTATTTGATTTGGCACAAAGCTGTATAGACACGTAGTTCGGATTCCTATGTGCACTCATTGTGCGCTGACTGTGCTCCCTGGTTGCAGATTTATTCTTAATGGCCTTGCATAAAGACACATTGCAGTGAAGCCCGTGAGGCTCAAACCTGCCTTCCCTCTGTCTGGAGTCAAGGACACTTCCACTGAGCCACTGCGCGCCCTATCAGTTTTATGTACTGTTGAGTCCTTGTCTTTGCTTTATCTCATTTTTATATCTTAGTTTATATGTTCTAGGAGATGATGCATAGATAAGTAAGGGGTCTTTCATGCTAACCAAACATCTAGGTGTCTTGATCCCAGACGTGGGGCGAATCAATCCTTAATGCTAATAGATTGATAATGAATTCTGTTTTTCCAGTAATTCAAGTCAATGAATAATTCACCAGTTTTTGCATTACTTTAATGCCAATTCAATGCATTACTTCTGTCAAAATTCACTGCATTACTTGCATTACTTTGAATTCCTGTCTTAACAGAAATTTTACCATGAAGAGAGCTAGTCTCATCCACAACAAAAGGATAATCCAGTATGAAGATTTATATTAACAATTATTTCCATACACAATTTCCTTGTTTTAAATGTGCTTGTGAATACTGTTCTTTGAGAGACTATGGTTATGAACATGCAAAATGAACAATGAAACCTGTGAGTAAAGGTTTTGATAATATATCAATAAAGTGAAAACAGTTTACAGTTACTAATTTACTAGCAGCCCCAGAGGAACCAGTGCCCAGTTGTATAAACGTTTTGTTTGGTTAATCGCCTGTTAAATAAACGGTCTGTTAAAATGTTCACCAATCAGGTCTAATGTAACGTTAAACCTTATTAGTTGAAATTTAACAGACCGTTAATTTAACAAGCGATTCATGTTTATTAAAGTATAGTACTGGAATAGAGGAAGTATACCAATAAAATAGGTTTATCTCCCTTACTTTTTAAAACTCAAATGCCTGTGTTGATGTTTTGAATGTGTAAATTTTGTTACAATGCATTATGAACTCTCACTCTGTCTACTAGTGCTGTCTGCTGATAACTTTTGCAGTTTGGAACATGGTCAGGCCTGAAATAACATTGGGCCTGATCTGAATCCAGACTGTTTGACACCCTGATAGTATTCCTCCTAGATTTTTCGAAAAAAATGACCTTGAAAAAACAAGCAAGATGGCCAATGGCCCTAAAGTTTTCTTTAAAACTTACTTATAGGTATCTTTTAAAAGCTGGCCAAATCCCTGGTGACACCTGGGATGGGGTCAATTTTGACACCAGGGGCATAATTTGAACAAACTTGGTAGAGGTCTACTAGGTCATGCTTCATACCAAATATCAAAGCTCTAGGCCTTATGGTTTTAGAAAAGAAAAGTTTTCCATGTTTTCCCAATATAAGCCATGTAAAACAAGTGACACCTGGGGTTGGGTCAATTTTGGCCCCAGGGGTATAAATAGAACAAACTTTGTAGAGATCTACTAGGTCATTCTATATCTCAAATAATCAGGCTCTATGCCTTATGGTTTCAAACAAGAAGATTTATCCATGTTTTCCCCAATATCAGCCTATATAAAACATGTAACCTCTGAAGCGGGGCCATTTTTGGCCCAAGGGGCGTAATTTGAACAAACTTGGTAGAAGTCCACAAGGTCATGTTTCATACTAAATATTAAAGCTCTAGGCCTTATGGTTTCAGACAAGAACATTTTTTCATGTTTTCCCTATATAAGCCTATGTTAAACACTTGACCTCTAGAGCGTGACCATTTTCGGCCCCAGGGGCCTTTTTTGAACACAGTTGGTAGAGATCTACTAGGTGATGCTACATACCAAATATCAAAGCTCTAGGCCTTGTGGTTTCAGAGAAGGAGATTTTTTTCATGTTTCCCCTATATAAGCGCCTGTGTTTAACATGTGACCCCTGGGACGTGGCCATTTTTAGCCACACGGGTATTATTTTAACAAACTTGAATGAGGTCCATTAGGTGATGCTCTATACCATATATCAAAGGTCTAGGTCTTGTGTTTTCAGACAAGACGATTTTTTCATGTTATCCCTATATAAGCCTGTGTTAAACATGTGACCCCTGGGGCGCTGCCATTGTTGGCCCTCGGGGCATAACTTGAACAAACTTGGTAGAGATATACTAGGTGATGCTACATACCAAATATCAAAGCTCTAGACTTTGTGGTTTCTGAGATGACTATTTTAGCCTGTGTGACCTAGTTATGCTATGGACCAAAACCATTTGAACAATATCAAAAGAGGGCCATATTAAGATCATTCCTACCAAGTTTGGTCAAAATCCAGCCAGTAGTTTAGGAAGAGATGTCGTTTGAAGCAATTATTGACGACAGACAACACACGAAGCACGACGGACGACGAACACCCAATGATCATAATAGCTCACCATGAGCCAATGGCTCAGGTGAGTTACTTAATTGTCCAGTTCACACAATTTGACACTTGACCGCTGACAGTGTGTCTCTTTGATCAGTTTTGCTGCAAGGTAAAATTTATAGGGGTCATAAATTAATTGGCATGTATATAAATAAATAGGAATTAAGATACAGCCTGCGCTTTGTTGATTGGATAATCCAGTCAAGCAATATTGGGCAGGAAACTTCAAATGTTTATAATTTCCTTCCCATAAGATATACTTTAAAAAGTAACCTTTTTGGATAGCTATCGTCGAGATTGCTCTAACTTGGTAAAGGATTAAATAAAATATGATCACTTGAAATAAGATCTTGGGGTTATACAGTTACAAATCATTTCTGAGTGTTATTTCCTCCAATTTTCAAAAAATATGAAATTCCGAAAAATGTTTCTGACAAGATTACGAAATTCAATGCAAAATGTATACATTGTGTGAAATATTTATATTATATGAACTAGCTATACTTGTTTATGCACACATTTTGCTCACTGTATTACTTATGTTCAGAGTTTACAATTCTGTATGATTCTGTTTCACAAGAATGAAAGTAATGCTTAATTCAATGCATTACTTTCGTAAACAATGCTTATTCAATGCATTATTTTTTTCAAAATCAAGTAATGGTAATACTAATTCAATGCACATTTTGGCAAGTAATGCTGATTCAATGCATTACTTTTCAAAGTTATTCGCCCCATGTCTGCTTGATCCACATCTTAACCAATGATGAGGTTGGGGGCATAAAACCGGTTCAAACCCTCCAGTAAAATATGTTTACTGAATGTTCCCTGGCGGTACTTCTTTTGTGGATCATTTCTGTTATTTATTTCTTGTGTTTGTCATGTTTTGGCGTCTGATTTTTGCTGCCTTGTGGATCCCTGCTGGGAATGGGTTGACCTCTTGGCTCTTGTTTGTGATATTTAATTGTGTTGTGTGACTTTCCCATGTGGTATCCTGGGTGGGTTGTGGTACTTTATTGTATCAGATCATTTGCTTTGACATCTTTCATACTTTGCTACTCTCATCATTGATACAAAATTTGATCTGGGTTTAATCAGTTTGCATAGGTTAACAGCAGAAGATTCTAGTTGGCAATTTTGCAAGCCTTTTTACTATTGATGCTTCTACTACTACTACTACTACTACTACTACTACTACTACTACTGCTGCTGCTGCTGCTGTTGCTGCTGTTGCTGCTGCTGCTGCTTCTACTACTACTACTACTACTACTACTACTACTACTACTACTACTACTACTGCTGCTGCTGCTGCTGTTGCTACTTCTACTACTACTTCTACTACTACTGCCTCTACTACTGCTGTTGCTACTATTACTACTACTACTGCTGCTGCTGCTACTACTTCTAGTACTGCTACTACTACTACTGCTGCTGCTGCTGCTGCTACAGGTGCTACTTCTACTACTACTACTTTTACAACTACTACTACTACTACTACTACTACTACTACTACTACTACTACTACTACTACTACTACTACTACTACTACTACTACTACTACTGCTGCTGCTGCTGCTGCTACTACTACTTCTACTACTACTACTGCTGTTGTTGCTACTACTACTACTACTGCCACTACTACTACTACTACTTCAGCTCTTACTACTGCTGCTGCTGCTGCTACTACTACTACTACTGCTTTTGTTGCTACTACTACTACTTCTATTACTTCTACCACTACA